>BNST01000227.1:0-19170 GCA_019650275.1 Xylocarpus granatum
GAAATTTTCCAAAATAACCTTATTTGTACCCCTCTTTACATTTATAACCAACCCTAATTTATTCTTACCAAACTAACCACTTTAGACGATTTTACCCCCAAACCCTAAAACACAATTTCATTTCTACCCTCAAACCTACTAAAAGGTAAAAATAAATATCTTTCCCATTTGATTACAATTTCGTCACTCAACTTCTTCTCCTCTCGTCACGGTTGCTTTGCCAATTAATTGTGTGTTTAGCCATCGACAGCATAAACAACAAAAAAAGGTAATACAAGTATATTATTGCATAGAATTTTAATTTATTTGTGTAGTAGTTCATTTCTTTTTTGTGGTTTTAACATTAAAATTAAATGTTAACACAACAATATTGAGAAGTAAGAGTGTAGAAAGAGTAAAATGTAGGAAATAGGGCCATTTTCGGTGTGTTTGGGTGAGAAAATGCAGAAGAGGGTGGAGGAATGACGTGGTTGAATTTGGCGGGCGGCGAATACAGGAGAGTCTGGCCCGGGATGTTCAATTTTGCTCTGGGTCCGAGCGGGGACCCTGGGCGTTGATTTTCTTGTATATTTATGTTATGTAATTTAGTCATTTTATTAGAAAAGTTAGCTTGTTATATTCGTACAATTTATAATTATTAAGGTTATAAACATTAATTATTAATTTGTCTGCTAATTTTCAGGTATATGGCTGAAATCGTACCTGTTGGCATTCGGCATGGAGGATCATGGGTCATGTTATCTGATGGTTCAGAAAAATACCACGGTGGAAGGGTCCGGCTTATATCTGTTTCGAAAGATATTAAGTACCATGAATTATTGGCCGTAATATGCGAGCACACTAGAATAAATCCAGCCGAATTTAACATTCAACTGAAAACTGGATTCAAAGATGCAGAGACAGGATATCGTATATATGTTGACATTGATGATGATTGTAGTGTATCCGGTTTTTTGCACAGTATTAGGCCGGAATGGTGTAAAGATCTTTCTATACTTTATCTCTCTGCAGAGCAAGTTGTTCCCAGTGAGCCCAGGGTAGCTGAAAGTAACGTGGCAGCTTTCGATGCAGAGGTTTCCACACAACCAGTTGTATCTTCAGGGGACAGTAACCAATTCGATTATGGCCAATACTATACAAATCCTATGGCGCCTGAACCAATACAACATGGAGCTTCAATTAGCCGTGGAGAATATGCGTTTTGCCCAATAAATGAAGAGCATGTGCACGATTTCTTTGACGCCCCGGGTTTTTTGCAAGGTCAAGGTGTTGCCATTGCTGACGACATTCCATCTCATACGTGGACGAATGACTTCGGAAATGATGCTACGTATGCAGCTGCAAACTCGAGTCAGCAAGTTCGTGACAGTGACACATCTAGGAGGATTGGTGATGACATGGCTGGTCCTTCAAGTCTACCACAGAGTGGTCCTCGTATGCCACTTATTCCACCATCATTTTCTACAGGTGAGGATGCAATGTCCGTGTCTACATCTAACATGATAGATGTTGGCCAACTTTTCAATTCAAAGAAAGAGCTACGAGACACATTGGGTGTATTGGCATTGAGGAATAATTTCCAGTTCCGAGTTGCAAAGTCAACAACGGATCGATTCGAGGTTAGATGTGTTGTTGACGGTTGCAAATGGCGAATTCGAGCAACTAATCCATATGGAGATGGAGGATATTGGTGTATTAAGCGCTGTGAATCCGAGCATACGTGTAGAAGCGACCAACTTAATCCGAGCCACCGCCAAGCAACCAGTCGATTTATTGGTGAATATGTTATGGACAAATTCCAGGACCCTGGGAGGATTTATACTCCAAACAACATTCGCGATGACATACATCGAGAGTTTGGAGTCCGGGTATCTTATAGGAAAGCGTGGCTAGCAAGAGAAGAAGCACTTAAATTAGCGTGTGGAGACCCAGCAGAATCATTCAACTTGTTGCCACAATATTGTTACGTGCTTGAAGACAGGAATCCAGGTACGATAACGCACATAGAATCTGACGCTGATGGAAACTTCTTATATTTCTTCATGGCACTTGGAGTTTGTTTGGGTGGTTTTCGTACAGCAATTCGGCCAGTGATTGCTATTGATGGAACATTCCTGAAGGGTACGTATCGAGGCACCATGTTTGTTGCAGCTGCTCTTGATGGAAATGATCAAATATATCCTGTAGCATTTGGAGTTGGGGACTCAGAAAATGATGCTTCCTGGGAATGGTTTTTAACGAAACTACGGAATGCGCTTGGCCCTGTTGAAGATCTTGTGTTTGTCTCAGATCGCCATGACAGCATTATAAAAGGTATAAGAACAATCTTCCCTGAATCATACCACGGGTTTTGTGCATATCATATTGAAGGGAATTTAAAAACAAAGTTCAAATTCTGAGACCGGAAGAAAGATGCATTTCTTTCGGGTTTCTACCAAGCTGCGAAAGCATTTGTTTTTGGCGAATTTGAGAAGCACATGGAAAAGCTTAGGTTAGTTCACAACGATGCTGCCAATTATTTGGAAAATGATGTCGGTTTTCATCGTTGGGCAAGGTGTCATTTTCCCCACTAGGCGATACGACATAATGACCACAAACATTGCCGAGAGCCTGAATGCATTGTTGAAGGATGCACGGACCCTTCCCATAATGGCCTTAGCTGATTGGATACGTTCTGTGTTGCAGCGATGGTTTTATGAGAGGAGAGAAGAAGCAGCTAAACACGCAGGACAACACATTAACTGATGCGGCCTCTGCAAAAGTAAGAATGGAAGAATCACTGTCTCTAACTATGTCTGTTTATCCAGTTTCGCGTTACGAGTTTGAAGTTAGAGGTCGAGGAGAAACTGCAATAGTAGATCTCAATTCGAGAACATGTCAGTGCAGGCGTTTCAACTTACAACAACTACCATGTGCCCACGCAATGGCTGCAATTAGATTCGTCAGAGGCAGGTATGGAGAATTTTGCTCCAATTATTATCAGAATGGAACTCTATTAGCTGCGTATGCCGCCGAGATTCACCCTGTGGGTGATCCGACGTTTTGGCAAGTCCCCAGCTACATTCGAGCAACCAATGTCAAACCACCAGTTGGTCGTCTTCCATCTGGTCGACCTAGGAATACACGCATCCCATCTTCCGGCGAAGAAGGTGTCATTCGTAGGTGTTCGCGCTGTAAGCAACAGGGACACAACCGCAATACATGTAGAAACCCCTTGAATCTAACGGACACGTAATTATTTTATCTATTTCATTTTATGTAGTTTGTAATTATGACTTACGCAATAAATTTTAAATGTACACCATGTTTTATTATATGTTCATTGAATAACTTATTGTTCATGGATCGCCTATTAAGATGTCAGTGAACACGCGATGATATTCGGCGTCACTAATCGCGCATTAGGTATATATTGACAACACCATGACCAACAACACTAGCCCAACAACGCTACCAACATCAACAAAACAACACCAACAGCGTACCAATCCCATGAACAACATCACAGCCATCTGCTCAACATCAACGTACCAAACACAACAACACAAACACTACACCAGCTTCAACATACAGCATCGCCAACAAAACAAAACACTGACCTCACCTCCTCCTCCACAACATCACGCCCAAAATCATCACAACACCCCAAACACAGCGCCAAACACAACAACACAAACACTACACCAGCTTCAACATACAGCATCGCAACAAAACAAAACTACTCCCTCCTCCGCCACAACATCACGCCCAAAATCATCCAACACCCCAAACACAGCCCAAACACAACAACACCAACACAAACATTAATCATATTAAAAGCAAACTCAAAACAGCACAACATAATATATTCTAAATCATTGATATGATCATTAAATGTACATCTACATCATTGTATTCGACCACAAAAAGATCTAACGCAATTTTAATCCTAAAGAATTGGCCATGGTCGGCTGTAAAATCCCAAGGCGCTCTAACATAATATATTCTATATATTTACAAACAAAAACCCCACAATCCCCACTATTTACAGTTTGGGTCGGAGTACCTTCTTGCCGATGGCACTGGAACGGCAGTCTTGTGTTTGTGCAGTCAGGTCGATCATCCCAAAATCCTAAACTGCGCAGTGCCTGCGTGAGAAGCAGACTAATGGGCTTCATCGCATCATTGATCTCACGGTTGGAATGTCCTTTCGGGGAGGAATCATAGATCGTGATGCGATGCCTTACCAAGTCCACCAACAATGTGACCCAGTGATCCCCACAAATAAGGGCAGGCATTAAGACGTAATCGACAGTCCTCCACGGCTTGTATATCCCCTTTACGATCACCTCGAATGTGCATGGCCATATCGGAGAAGTCGTGTGGTTGTTCGGACCTGTTGCGCCATTTGTAAAGCAAGTGGCTCTGAAAATTAAAATAAGAATATTAGAAATCGCAACATTAATATTAATTGACATCATAAATATTGATCATAAACAGGTATGAAATCTATACATACATATAGGTGGGCATGTGCGACGGTAATATTCTGGCGAATAATATGAGGACATGCTAGTTGTCGATGGGCCAGCAAGTAGCAGTACTCATCAATATGCTGCCAATATAAAATAACAGAGGTTAGATTTCACATTCTACGACTACCAAGTAATGGCTGAGTAGGTGGGTGCATGACTTACCGTATCCTCTAATTGTGCATCTGGGTCTGAGATACCACGAAGCCACCTCGGCGTGATAGTGACAGCCCGCGTCTCAATGGCAGCGTCAGGTTCCTCCAACCAGGTAATGTATGCGGCATAAACACTGTCCTCAAAAGGGGCCATAGGGTTAATCACAGTTTCGGCCGGATACTGTGGTAGCTCCCTATTGGATTTGATTGTGCGCGCCCTCTTATCTGGGTTAGTGTATGGGCTTCTTTCCTGCGGACCACGCCTGTACTGCCTGCCAAACCGGCTACATCCAGCTTCACCTTCCCGCTCTGATTCTGCAATAACAATGTCAGCTTCGGGTGGTATGCTGGATGACGGTCCCGCTTCATGCTCTGTGGGACGCTGAGGTAGAATGTCCTTTAAAACACAAAACGCAGGGCCGTAATGAGTTATAGTAATTGAACATAAAGAACAGCACATGTGATAGAGTAAGTTAACTAACCTGTGATTGTGGACGGCCGCTAAATGCCATCCATGCCTGAAGGGTTGCTAATAGTTGGTCTACCCGCCCCACTACTTCGTGTTCCATTCGCTGCATATCATCGCGGATACCCCGTTCTATCCTCTCAACATCATCTCGAATGTACATTATGTCCTGCCGCATGTAGCGCACCTCTTTCATCTAGGGAGTTGAATCGATCTTCAACAAATCTCCTAAACTCCTCATCAATGTATGGTGGTGCAGGTGAATGATGATGTGGGAAACTGGCCGAGTGATGTGACCTGACTGGGGAACGATGATAAGATGCAGGGGTGGAATGATGTGAGGCGTGTGCTGAATGGTATGAGGCAGGTGCTGAATGATGTGAGGCTGGTGCCGAATGGTGTGAGGCAGGTGCTGAATGGTGTGAGCCTGCTGGCGAATGATGTGACCTCGCGGGAGACTGATGCGGTAACTGAGAAAAAAGATATACGTTAGGAATACAATAACACAACGTATCAACATGTGAACATATTCATAAATCATACCTCAACATAACTCGAGGTCGTTAGGACGCTACCCCCGTACGCACCTCGTGGTTGAAAAATCTCTATCAATTCAACCACGTGAGGTAGTTCCATCTCTACACCGTCAGGCTGTAAAGCAGGAACAACCTGAAGTGGATCCGCTGAAAAAATATGTCGGTACAGGCTCGCCTGCGTCAAATTCCGCTTAATGTTCTTCCAGCGGATGATACGCGGGACGCCGTCGCGTACGATAGTAGCGAACCTATGGTGCAGGCTAGGGATACTCTCGTAAATCCACACCTACATGGCATAAATTATAGCATTACAACACGAAACATACTCAAAACAATTACATTTATTTTGCTAGAAATACCTGAAATGCAATGGCCATCCCCGTGATGTTATACTTTCCCTTAAACTGCCGCCCAGTAGCTTCCAACCGCGCTGCAGAGTTCCTATATTTGACGTGCTGGCTGGCAACGGATCGACGTAAAGATTGCATGATGAAGAGATGGGCGGCAGATCCCCACGGGTATCTATTAAATTCCTCTAAATCCTCTAAAATATCTAAAATCCAAAAGTCGACATGTGATCTACCATCCCGACCAAATAAAAACCTCTCAACCAAATAAAAGAGAGATAATCTAACTACATCTACGTCCGAAAGAGAGGAAAAATCAAAAACGTCAAATACTAAATCTAGATCGTCTAAGGTGATCACGTCTCTATCCCCAAATATCATATCCCTAAGACGAGAACTATCCTCCAAATTTAAAGTAGGGAAATGCCCACACCTAAGTCCGGTTATCAACCCAAACTCAACTCGTGAAAACCTAACCATTTGGCTACCAACTAAAAACCACATCTCGTTTGGGTTAGCACCTAAATCTATCTCATGCAACATCATATAATGAATTAAAATAGGTGAATGATGTAAACTACCTATGTCTAACAAATGGCCTAAACAAGTTTGCCTAAACATACCTAATTGAGTCTCACTTAATTTACCCCTGTATTTGGTCTAGCACGCAAATCTCGCCATACAACACGTCTCTGCGTGAAAGTGCTCATCTACTGGAATCTTAAAACGAGGCTGAGTTGCCATTTCTATCTGCACAGATTCAATAATTAGTAATTAGTTAAAAACTAAATAATAAAATATCTACATAAGTAATAAAATATAAATGAAATATAAAATAATTATAAAAATAATATTAAAAAAATTTATTTCAAATTCCTCTTGGCACGTGTCCCAATGCGCCCAGACAGGCGCCAAATGGGCCCTGGGACTGCCCAAAATGGGCCCTGGATCCGCGGGGACCCAGGGCCCAAAAAACCTTTGGGCGCGTGGGGTTCACGCGCCCAGACGGGCACAAAAAGGGCCCTGGGTCCGCGGGGACCCAGGGCCCAAAAAAGCCTCTGGGCGCGTGGGGCTTCACGCGCCCAGACGGGCCCAAAAGGGCCCTGGGTCCGCGGGGACCCAGGGCCCAAAAAACCTCTAGGGCGCGTGGGGTTCACGCGCCCAGATGGACCCTAACGGGCTCTGGGTCCGCGGGGACCCAGGGCCCAAAAAGCTCTGGGCGCGTGGACACACGCGCCCAGACGGGGACCAACGGGCCCTGGGTCCGCGTCAAAACGGGCCCAAATCATCTCGGAGCGTGTGTCCCATGCACCCAGAGACTTCATTCTCTGGGCCGTGGACCACGCGCCCAGACTGCATACTCACTCTGGGTGCGTGAGGTCACGCGCCCAGAGTGCATACTCACTCTGGGCGCGTGAGGTCCACGCGCCCAGATTTCGCAATGAAGCCGTCGTCTTCCTCCTGCGTTTTCTGCGTTATCTCACCCAAAATTGACCTATTTGCTACAATTTTCCCTATCTACACGCCTACTTGTCTACCTTTTTGTCAACATTTGACCAACAACGAACAAATAAACTACCACAGCAAGTTTAATTTTGTCCTCTAATTATGGAAATTCATGCCAAAATCTGAAAAATTATTTGTAAGCACACACAGATGGCAACAACACAATCCAATGTGAGTCACACTAACCTTTTTTCTGATTGTTGTTGTAGTGGAAAATTGCTGTCGAAGATGAAACTCGTGAGTGACCAGCAACGCAATGTAAAGAAAATGAATTTTCCCAAAATAAATGACCGTGTTTTTAGGGTTTGTGTTTTAGGGTTTGGGGGTAAAATCGTCCAAAGTGGTTAGTTTGGTAAGAATAAATTAGGGTTGGTTATAAATGTAAAGAAGGGGTACAAATAAGGTTATTTTGGGAAATTTCCCTTGATTAAAGTAAGCTTGAACGCACTTCATAAGTCTTGGTTGCCTGTTGCTGTTTCAGCCTATTCCCCATAAGAGAACCATATCCCAAGCCTTGCTTATACAGTTTAATTACCCTCGACCTAGATACAAGCACGTTGAGCTTTTCAGTGCATTAAAAAAAAACAACAAACTGGCTCGATAAAGGCACTTTTAACGCGTATTTAACAAGGACCACAAACACAATCTCGTTAAGAGAAAGAAGTTCCTAATGAGAACTGATATGTTAAAGTAGGGCGGGACAGGGAGGAGCCTCTGAACAACCTAATGAACCGCGTTAAGTGTGCTTTTTTGGCATCTTTGAGTTTTTGTTATGAGCCAATCTCCTAGTTCATAGTAGGGCAAAGAGTTTTATGCCTTCTGTTCTGATGATATGGATTCGACTTATCAAGCGATTTTGGAAAAGTGAGTTGTCCCTCTCCGGAGTCAAATTCTGGTTTGGGTGCAGAGGATATAGAGACATCGCTTGATGCTAAGGGATCGGGATATTTTGGTTTCAAGAGAACCTGGATCCTTGGTTCGGGAAAAGTTGCTTCACGCTCTTACCTCAATTGCTTTGCAAGCTTGTTTGTCAGCTTCGTTTGCTCTAAGTTGACCTCAAACCTTGAAAAGGAAAAAAACCTCGACCTATTCTTACTTTTGAAAGGATATTAAACCCATGCCTTACGGGGCCCCGTGGATTTGTTAAATATTGTCTATGCCTACTTCCTTGTATTTGAGAAAGAAAAGTCTAGTACTTTCTTTCATTGTCTATCTCCATTAAGGCTTCTATTTTGGTCGACTCTATGGTAGAAACAATAGGTAGTGCGGCGTCTTTATAATTCGGCTTTGGATGCCTTCATTCAAGACTCACACTCTTTGGTGGACTGTAACTTTGTTGGAAAACTCAAAAGCTCTGGCTCGAGCTACGCTATAGCCAGCGGCATTTACTTGCCCTGTTGCTTCTGATTTGACTTATGCTTTTGGCTATAGACCATATCCACACCCTTCTTAAAAGGGGAGGAATTATTCTCCAACTCGCCGCCCTTCCTTGTGTGAGGCATTGCGTAAGGGCATTTGACATGCTACACCATCTTTTCCTTCCCCACCCTTTGAAGTTACTCGTGAATCTCCCTTTCAGATCTTACCACCAAACTGACCTTCCACACTTTTCATAACCTTTTCTGATTCGACGGAACGGTAGTTTTCAATCTCGTTTGAGTACGTGAGAAGTATCAGGCTTTCATCTAATTTGTTGTGGATTGGATGATGGATAAACCAGCAAGTAGGGTCTTGCCTAGGTTTAACATACAACTAAAGGGCATAGCTATGTAAACACAGGGTTTGCTTAAGCCAGAAGGATGGTCCCAAACCTGTTTGACCTACCATTAGCTTTACTAAAGCAGTAATCCCAAGGTAAGGATAGGTGGCATAGCGCAGCCCTCATCGATGTGAGTGACTGGACACCACATCTCGACCAGCTCGTCCCAACAGAGCGAAGCCCTCGTCAGCACAAAATCCTAACATGAATACAAACAATTTGGTGGGTATTTCAGAGGAGACCAAAGGCACTCTCTATGAAATTATATGGTCATGTCTTTATCCCAAGGGCTATAGAACTATCTCTAGCAAGCATTAAGCCATCAAACTACCAACTTTATAAGCCTTTACGTGTTATACTCTCTTCACCTAACACATTCAACTACCTTTTCTTGCAATGAGTCTGGCTGTTGCTCTAATATAATCTGTTTAGGGTCTTCTTGTATACGGCTCCCACTCTTGAAAGGTAATTACCGTTAGCATACAACACCCCTCGTAAGCAACTTGGCTACACCATAGGCCTTCGGTGTGCACAACAACCAAACCACTTTACTTCTCCAATCTATTCATTTAGATATGTGGAAAATAAGGCAAAAAAAGCGCGATTGCGTAGCTTAATAGGACTCAAAACTAGCTGCCTATGAGCTATCGAGACACTGGGAATATGTATCCCTATGAGTGCACCATTAGTTGAAAACTTTAACCTTCCCTCTTCGGCCAAAAATAAAAGTAAAAGACAGACAACCAAAGCCCGAGTAAGGGTACTAAAAGGAGGGAAGCTGGCCATCTGCCTCCTTACTTTAGATTACTCGGTTTGTGAACTAAGTCATCGGATGCAAAGGTGCATAGCCGACATCAACGTGAAGTGCAGCCCTTCTATTTTTAGGTTTAGTGCTAGACGTGCGATGATCAAATGCTTTCATATGTAAGCTGGCTTCGATATAAAGGAAAGGGTGTTATGTTAATCTGCACAGGACCGGGTAAGCCGAGGGTTAAAAAGCCGCCTTAACAGCTTATCCAAGAAGTTGCCTTTCTGAGGCTAACTCATCATACCCTTGCGTGATGGCATCATAAGAGGCGTGGGCTGCTTCACCGGTGTGAAAGAGAGAGAACTAAGCTAACCGCCAGACAAGATAGTTTGTGGATGGAAATCCAAGGAGGTGGCTAACTTATGAGCAAAAAGGGGAGTCCCCTCGCTATTGGACCTGTAAGGGATTGTTTGTTGGATTATTGAAGTGGACTACTCAATCCACGACAAAAAGGCAATAATCGCCAATTGTGTCTTTGCTTTTGTATATAAACTTAATTTAAGACTAGAATACTTAATTTCATACTACACTTTCCCTAGGTTTTCAATTCAATCCTTTGCCCCCTTGTTGAAAAGTATTTAAAAAGCTTCTCTGCTATCACAAAGAGGAAAGGGAAATTTTGATTCAATCGACCTGGAAACACAATCCTGGTGAGAGCTTTTCATCATACCCTACGAGATGTAGGTCCTTTACCTCAAGAAGCCATTTGACCCGCTAACTCCTCAAAATCTTTATTTCCTGTCTATTTCGAGGATGCGGGGTAAGAACTTGGAAAAGGCACAACTCAAAAAAGGTCATCTTCAAATTACTGAAAGGGGAATGGCGAATCTAACTCTAGAATCCAGAATGAGAATGCAGTAGGAGATGGGGCGGGCCCAATCTTCCTATCAAACTCATCATATATGTCAAGCTCTTTTTAGCCTTATAGTCTTTCTACCTTCCTAATTTTGCCAAATGAAGACCTGAACTGAAAGAGACTCTACAAATAAAGCTTTCCGACTTGACTTTAAGAACCTTGTATCCTTTTGATTATTGGGACCTAACAAGCCAGGAAAGCCTATAGGCAAATTCATACCCTGTTGATTTCTAGGGCATGCTTTGCTCGAATTTATAGCCTTTGCCACTACATCAGCTGGCTCTTCCATCCCTCCCACCTTTGCCTATACCTATGCTTCTATTCTCTTTACCTGTTGATCGACAAGTCCACTAGCATCTGAAAGCAGTATATGTAACTTCAAGGTATGCCACTAGACCAGGTGCTTGCTATAGAGGCTACGAACCAACCAACGGGCTATAGCTTTGTTGGAATTGATTTTGATCGAGGTAGTGTATGGGATGCATCTAAATCCGCGTATGGAACCTCTACTGCTAGCTTTGCACTCGAAGGACCTGAAAATGGCTCCCTTCATTATTTGGTGGAACCGAGCAAAGTGCAAAAGATAGAGCTAGCAAGCTTTGGTAGTACTCGACCGAAAGGGGAGGGCTTTGTAGCTACTGCCCAGTTAGAATTTGCTAACTTTGTAATTCTGTGTTTACTTGAAACAATCTATACTCTCCATACAATGAATGAAGTTTATATTTATATAGAAAATAAACATACTCAACAACTGACTAACTAACTTTAACTAACTCTATCTAAGCCTAACTAACTTCACACGTGCACTCTACAATCCAGCTCACTTGCTCAATTATTCTGTTTGTATATCTTGTAACTCTGTTCGTGTGCTTCATCACCTTGTGTGTACTCTACTTGATCTTCATTAGCTTGTGTGCTGCACTTAATTATACACTAACATCCCCCCTTAAGCTAAAGTACTGGAACAAGGAGACAGAACTTTAAGCTTGGTTTGAAAATAAGAAAATTGAGAGTAAGTCAATGGTTTTGTGAAAATATCAGCAACTTATTGATCAGAAGGAACATATCTGACTTCCAACTAATTTTGAAGAACTTTGTTTCTAATATAATGAATATCAAGTTCAATGTGCTTAGTGCGAGCATGAAAAACAGGATTTTTAGCTAAAGATGCTGCACTTTGGTTATCATACCAAATAATGGGAGTTGCAGAGATCTTGATATAAAGCTCATCATGTAAAGACATTAGCTAAGAAATTTCAGAAGAGGTTGCTGCCAAAGCCCTATACTCAGACTCAGTACTTGACCTGGAAACAACACTTTGTTTCTTAGAGGACCAGGACACCAAGTTTTCAGCAAAGAAAACAGCATAGCCACCAATGGATTTTTGATCATTTAGATCACAAGCCCAATTAGAGTTTGAAAAAGCAATAAGGTTATGGCTAACTCCAGGAGTGAATTGAAGACCATAAGAGGGAGTAGCCTGTAGTTATCTGAGTAGTCTCTTGCATGCTTGCCAATGTTTAACAGTGGGTGAAGCCAGATATTGACTAAGCTTATTGATAGCAAAGGAGATCTCAAGCCTTGTCAAAGTCACATATTGAAGACCTCTAATAATGCTCCGGTAGAAAGATACATCCATGAAAGGATTTCCATCATCTTTAGTCAGCTTTGTTCCAGAAGACATTGGTGTTAGACATCCCTTGGAATTAACCATGTTGGCTCTGCATAATAGCTGTTGGATATAACTAGTTTGAGACAAATGAATACAACTAGCATTGAGATTTACTTCTATGCCAAGAAAGAAGCCAAAAGAACCAAGATCTTTTAATGTAAATGTATTATTAAGTTGAAGGATAAAAGCTTCAGCCATTGCATTGTTAGAATAGACAACCAAAATATCATCGACATAAATTAAAACTAACAGAACTTTAGTAGAGATGTATTTGATGAGCAAAGAAGAATCTACAATTGAGTTAAGAAAACCCCATTGCTATAAGGTAAACTTGAATTTTGTGTACCAGGCCCTAGGTGCCTGTTTGAGACCATAAAGAGCTTTATTCAATTTGTAGAGATGAGTTGGAAATTGAGGATCAATGAAGCCTTCTGGTTGCTCCATATAGACAACCTCAGATAAATTCCCATTAAGAAAAGCATTATTAATATCTATTTGTCTAATGCACCAAGCATGAGCAACTGTAAGACTGATGACAACCCTTATTGTTAAAGCTTTAACAACAGGACTAAAGGTGTCAAAGAAGTCAAAACCTGAAGTTTGATGGAAACCATTTACAACCAGCCTAGCTTTATGCTTAGAAACTGAACCATCAGAATTGTGTTTAATTCGAAATACCCACTTACTTCCAATTAATTTCAATGCAGAAGAATAAGGCACAAGATCCCATGTTCTATTCCTTTGAAGAGCATCAAACTCTTCCTGCATAGTTGCTTTCCAAACTGGAACTTGTGAGGCATTTGTAGCACTTTTTGGCTCTGTAGAAACTTGATCTGTTAGATAGGCTTTAGGCTTGTAGATACCATTTTTAGATCTTGTGACCATAGGATGTATGTTGACTCTATGCAAAGAAGATTCAAATTGTTGAGATGAGGTTGGGGCAGAGTAAATGGGTTCAGGATGAGATGAGGATGCCTGAGAAGATGGAGAAGGAAGTGTAGCTGAAGAAGAACAAATTGAAGTATTTATGAGTGTGAAGACAGAAACTTGTGGCATAGCAGATAGAATTGAAGCAAAAGAGACTTTATTTGATGTTGTTGAGGAAACAAAACTATAAGGAAAGAAAGTCTCATTGAAAATAACATGCCTTGCTATATAAACTTTCCCTAAATGATGCAAACATCTATACCCTTTATGAGAAGTACTATAACCAATGAAGGTACACATGGCAGAATGAAATTCTAGTTTGTGTTGTTGATAGTCTCGAAGACATGGAAAACATGCACAACCAAAAATTCTCATCTCAGTGTAGTCTGAGGAGGTATGAAACAGTTTCTCATAAGGTGAGACATGATTTAATATTGGAGAAGGAATTCTATTAATAAGAAATACTGAGGTGTGAAATGAATGCCACCAAAAAATGAAAGGAAGAAAAGCTTGAGCTAGTAGTGTGAGCCCCATGTCTACAATAGTTCTATGTTTTCTTTCCACTACACCATTTTGATGATGTGTGTAAGGACAAGATAATCTATGTTGAATACCATTGTCTCTTAGAAAACCAGATAGCTTTAAGAATTCACCCCCTGCATCAGTTTGGATTGCTTTTATAGAATAATCAAATTGCTTTTTAACAAGACTCTTAAAATGCTTGAACACTTGAGATGTTTCTGACTTTAATTTCAAAGGAAAAATCCAGCTATACTGACTAAAATCATCTACTATGTAGAGATAATATCTAAAACCTTTAAATGACAGAATAGAAGAGGGTCCCCAAAGATCAAGATACAACAATTGTAGAGGAGATGAACTTTTTATGCTTATGCTACCAAAATGTTGTTTACGACTCTTCCCATATTGACATGCATCACAAAATTGTGGAATATCATTTTTATTGGTTTGAAAAGACTAATTACAAGTCTCCAAAATGAGCTTTAGAGCTCTTGAGTTTGGATGACCAAACCTCTTATGAAGTACATCAATAGTAGCATTCTTCAATTCTGTAGAACCAGCAAAAAACTGATTATGTCCAACCAAATCACCATTTGCTAAGCCTTTGGTCTTATTGGAAGAAAAATACGAAGAGGAAAGCATTGAGACAGGAGTTAGAGATACAGAATTGAGTGCAGAATAGTGTGACTGATAACTTGAAGTGCTGGAGTTAAGAAGAAGTTTATAGAGCCCTTTTTAAAGCCACTCTTTTCAGTAGCACAATCTTCAGTTTCTTGTCCTTAATGAAACATTGATCATTAAAAAATTCAACAATTATATTGTTGTCAGATGTTAGTCTTGAGATGCTTGTTAGATTCTTCTTTATTTGTGGCACACAGAATATTATTCAAATATATTGAAGATTGATTTTTCACTGCTCTTGCTGATGATTTAAAGCACAAAATAGCTTATCCAACATGTGTAATGTCCAAACTAGCACTATTACCAACAATTAGTTTATCAGATCCAGAGAATTTACCTTAAATTGACAAATTGTTCAAATTATTAGTTAAATGATGAGTAGCCCCACTGTCTAAGTACTAGCCTTCATCTGCACAATTAGTATCTTCAATGTTACCAACATAAGCTTCCTTATTTGATTAGAATGCTTCCCTGCTCTGACTTTGTATATGAACTTGTTGCTGTAAAGAACCTGGTGCCTGAGCAACAAAATCTTTATTAAAACGATGAAAATAAATATTGGCAGTGTGTCCAATCTTATTACAGATCTGACACATAGGTTTTGAACTTCCTCTTCCAGCAAACCAGCTTCAACAACCTTGATTTCCTCTTCCTTTACTAGCAGAAAAATTGTTACTAAAGTTAAATCCTTGCTGTCTTGTGATCTTCTTAGCAGAACTCTTAACTTGAGAATAATTCACAGAAAAATTTCCTTGAGTAATAGAAGCACAATGCATATTAAGTTGCTGAATTCTACATTCATAAGTTAGTAGAATAGAATATACATCATAAACATTAGGTGTATCATTTCGAGTGATAATATTAACAACCACAGGATCATATTCAGAACTTAGACCACTTAGTAGGTATAGGATGAAATCTTCGTCACTTAAAGGTGCTCCAGCAGCAGATAAATGATCTGCAATATTCTTCATTTTAACAAAATATTCAGCCATGGTTAATCCTTCCTTTTTAGTCGATTCGATCTGAAATCGTAGTTGAAGTGTTTGTGCCTTTGATTGAGAGCCAAATTGTTTTGATAGAGCTTTCCATACCTCCGAGGAAGTCTTGCATCCAATCACAAGGCCAAGCACAGATTCAGCCATTGAGAACAGTAGCTAGCCAAGTAAGAGTTGATCTTGTCTTCTCTAGATCGTATAGTCAGGATTTTTGATTTCTTGATCTTCATCAGCTTTAGATCGGAATTGCATTGGTTGTCATTGATCTTCGATTATGAACTTCTCTAGTCCATTTCCTTTGATAGATGGTAAAATTTGTGATCTCCATGCTAGAAAGTTTGTACCATCAAGCTTGATAGGAATGACAAAGGAGAAAGACGCGTTAACGGAAGAAGTTTGGATTGACAAATTGGTATTGGCCATGACCGATCGCTCTGATACCAAGTTAGAATTTGCTAACTTTGTAATTCTGTGTTTATTCGAAACAATCCATACTCTCTATACAATGAATGAAGTCTGTATTTATACAGAAAATAAACACACTCAACAACTGACTAACCAACTTTAACTAACTCTATCTAAGCCTAACAACTTCACACGTGCACTCTACAATCCAGCTCACTTGCTCAGTTATTCTGTTTGTATATCCTGTAACTCTGTTCATGTGCTTCATCACCTTATGTGTACTCTACTTGATCTTCATCAGCTTGTGTGCTGCACTTCTTATGTGCTGCACTTAATTATACACAAACATGCCCAACAAGTTGAAAGTTTGTTGTAAAAGAAAAGCTAGGAGGGAGCCAAAGAGCGAGTGACGTCTACTCCATGTAGCCAAGTCTTGTCAAAGCCCAAGCCCAAGTTGAAGCTGCTCTTGCCAGAGCTCTTTCTCCAGTTCCTCAAGGACATGAATAGTTAATCCGCAAGGAAAGGACAAGAAAGAAAGATTGTTCCTGAAGTTTACGGTAATGGATTTGGGTAGTCATGAGTTGCAAACAAAAAATTGTCGCTTCTATGGCAACTTGTTGCTATGCTCCACAGAAAAAGAGCAAGAAGCTAAGCACAGGCTAACTCCTTAAGTTTACAACTTTCGACTCTGGTTGGTGTGCCTGCTTATGCTTATTCTCTGCCCTATCAAAGAAATGTTCTAGTTCCTTGCGAGGAGACTGACAAGAGTAAGAATTGATACTAAGAGAGCAGTAGAATGGGATTGATGGTGAGTGGGCAAAAGCCCCCAGATCTCCTGGCTTGTGAGCCAGGTTCAACCCTTCTCTTTTTCTTGGCACGAGATGCCGTTACACCATACATGGTAGGCGAAAGAACAAGTACAAATCTCGATGATTAAAATTTTTGATATTTTGACATGTGATTCACTACCGAAAGCGACTCTTGTATGCTAGCACTTGGGGGAGGTGGTTCAGTTTACTTTTTCGTTGTCTTTGTGGATGGAACATCAAATCAAAATTTTCATTATCTCTTACTACTATGCCATTGATGAAGGTTCATAGCTTGGGAAAAAGACCTGAAATCCTACCTTAATACCATTGTGATAAAGTGTTTACAAAGTAGAATGAAAGGCACCACATCAAGAGAAAGGGCAGGGGAAAGACTTGGACATTGAGAGGCGGGAGCGGACAACGAGGTTATATCACTCTAAAATAGGTACTGATAATGAACCACAAGCTCTAGCTTTTAAGCCGAAAGAAAGAAGCAATCATACCCCTGAAACAGAAAGATATTGCACTTCAAAATCGTTACTAGAAGCACTCCAAGCGCACTTCCTATCTAGGCAAACCAAACCCGAAAAAGCACCTCCCTCCCGACTAGCCTTGCAAGAGCGGATGTGCGGGAGAATAGAACTAAGGATCAAGGCTGCAAGATAGAAGGAAAGTTCCTGCATGTAGGAAAGCTTTTTCACTACCCATTGGGTATTTGTCTCTATCTCGCTCTCCCAACTCATACTTATGATAGGCAAGCTCAGTGCCCAAAATTGACCTCTATAGATCATTCTCTTTGAACTCCCAGTATTCAATTGTCTTCCTTGGTTCCACCCTTCAATTCACGAAGTAGATCACCGGGAAGGCTCTTTCTCAAGCATAAAGCAAGAGTTATCGATCCCGATTGACAAACAAAAAACTAAACTCCTGATGGAAGCCCGATTTTTTTATTAGGAAATCTACGCGTTGAAAGATCTTTTTTCTCACCTGGGAACAAGCCCAACAAAGCACTTTTCCCTACCAAATTTTATCTATCTATGCCTGCTTTTCCATTCACTGAGCTCCTCCGGCAAATCATGATGTGCGCATACTGGCTACTCTGCTTTAGTGGTGCATTAACTAGGAGTCCACTACTGATTAGGAATTTGATACTGACACCTGTCTTACTAACTATAAGCCTTTGTAATATATATATATATATATATATTGGATAAGGTATTCCTTTTGTTTATAACTTTATCAAGGACTTTGTGACTTGGGAAGCCCCGAGACTTGGATCAAGCTTATAACGTGTGGATTAAGGTCGTTTTCCTACTTGCAGAAAGCCCTTTTTTGTCAATCAGCTTCATGAATGTGAGAGATTAATCAAGAAAAACTTGATGTACCATTTCAGCATATCATAAGCGAGCCTGCTTGTTGCTAGCCTAGCAATCATTCATCAACTTCAAGGCAAGTTCGAAAGCTTGACAATTGACTTTGAGAAGCCCTTCTTTTCTTAGACTTAGTTCTTTCTTCCATAAAAGCGGAGTAGACAATATGGCTAGTAGTCTACTAAGAGCAAAGAAGAGCTCACCAAGCGGAGGAGCCGGACTCTGGCTCCTTTAAGATTAGGGAGAATTTGTGGTATAGATCAATCGAGGCTCCTAGCCTGGAATTCTTGAAGGATGCAGGATAACTTCCTTCCTTGCTAGGGTGGATTTATGTTTAAAGATTTTTTTTTCAGTGGCAAAGGCATTTGAGCTGGGGCTTGCCCCTAGGAACGAGCGACCCATGAAATCAAATCCTCAGTGACATGGGCTGATGAAATTGGATCATGGGAAGATTGTGTAGATGAAGGAGAAGGCTCATCTTGTTGTTCCCCCCCTGCGATTAGTGATAGAAGTTACGAAGTGATTATATTCATTCCATGCCTATGCCTTCTAGGGCGATATTTGTTTGGAGACCTTATGAGAGTCTTATCATCGTTGGACCTTCTTTTTCTTTTGGAACTGGCTGAGCTAGATGACAAAGTTGAGCTAGAACTGAAAGGTACTTTTTTGATGCTATCGAAGTACCTCGTAATCTTTTCTTCTGTTGTTGGGAAAGTCTTCCTCGGAATGTAAGTCAAAGCCTTGAAGGAGTTGTCTCTTAAATCTGACTCTGGAGATGAGGCCCCTTGGTTATTACATTATGGCCTTGAAGGCGAATAGATATTAAATTAAGAGTTAGTGTT
>BNST01000228.1:0-491794 GCA_019650275.1 Xylocarpus granatum
AAAAACTCCTCAAATGCTATACATTGTTTATCTCTTCAACTAAATTGATGCCTTCTGCAGGCCTGTCATGCATTACTTTTTCTTGGAAAGGTTCTTACAACCAGCTGACTGGTTTGAAAAGCGACTTGCATATACACGGAGTGTAGCAGCTAGTTCAATGGTAAGTTTTATCTACCCATGCTCTAAAGTTGACCTAGTTTCTTATTAATGTGTATTTGAAGCATAGTTTTCATAATGATGATGGACTCCATGAGTCGTGTCTATATTCAAGAAGTTATTTTGTATGGAGCTGTATGTTAAACAATCAGAATCTCCTTTTTAACCATGTTTTTGTTATCCTGTGTCTGGTGCACATGACATGTAGAAAGGACAAGGAAGCATGAAATTAAGAGCCTCTATTTCTTTTTGCAACGAATTGTCTGCTAATCCTTCTAAATCCTTCCGATATGGTGTTGCCAAAAGACAGAATCCTGTGTGGACATTTCAGATCATGCATCACAATCAAATTGGCTATATTCTCCACACATTCATGTTGGTTTGAAGACTGTTTAAATCGGATATGTATCCACTTATTGCTTTTAGATTTATTTTGCATTTTAGGTAATCCGTTGATATGTTGCTGGTTTTGTTATTCACCTTGTGTCATATAGGTAAATCAGTGCCAGTAGGGCTTCAGGAGTTTAGACCAAATCATTATTGAAAAAGGATTAAATCATTCAAAGCAATGGATGATAGTCTACTGAAATTAAAGATAAAATTAACTGTTAACTCACTTTTTTCATCAAAAATTTAATTCGTTTGTTATTCTGTGATTCTTATCTATGCATGTAAAACTAGGGGAAGACTAGGAAATGTCCTTAGCATTTTGGTGGAGGCCATATACTGGTCTTGTATCATCCAAGTAGACATAGTTGGATTTCCATCTTTTTTCTGGGTCTTTTTTGTTTACTACATCTTTTCTGCTTGATGTATTAATATTTCCAGCAGGAATGTTAACTTTGTGATTGAATTTTCTCAGCACAATATCTTCTATTTTAGATTCACAATGAATTCCATTTTCCAGCTTTTTTGGCTGATTAATTGCCTCATCATTGTATTTCTATAGTTGGTAATGTTGGCAACTCCATTTTTTGTTTTTCCATTTACACCTGTTCAGGTTGGCTATATTGTTGGCCTTGGGGATCGACATTCTATGAATATCTTGATTGATGAAGCCACTGCAGAAGTTGTTCACATAGATCTTGGTGTCGCGTTTGAACAAGGCTTGATGCTCAAGACACCGGAGCGAGTTTGTTTTTAATTTTGCAGCTTCTTTATGTTATCTCTTGAGCTTAAATCAATATTTTGTAACCATATTCTCATCTTTAATGTCATGCCTTTTTTCGCTTTGGCAGGTTCCATTCAGGCTGACAAGAGACATCATTGATGGCATGGGTGTTACTGGAGTAGAAGGGGTTTTCAGAAGATGTTGTGAGAAAACTCTGTGTGTTATGCGGGCAAACAAAGAAGCTTTGCTAACCATTGTTGAAGTACAATAACTCGGCTCTACTCTATATCTTTCAATCAGAAATAGGATTAGTCTTTTTCTTGATAATGGAGATATCTGTGCAGGTTTTTATCCATGATCCCCTGTATAAATGGGCCTTATCCCCCTTGAAGGCTTTGCAGCGTCAGAAGGTGATGTGATAAATCTTAAACTGTTTTCTTAACCATTTGCGTGTACAATCATAATGCTCAGCAACATAAAGAACATAAGAAATTATCAATAAAACTAAACTAATGAGGAACACCCCATGATTTGTCAGAACGGATTCTACTCAACAAAAATGCACCCTCACTAATATGTTAATGCAAGTACTGGGCCCCCAGCATGATGTGAAAGCCTACTGTCATTCTTAGTACTACAAAACTTCTTTGCCAGTGCTTATCCCCTCTTCTCTTTTTCGTCTTTTCGAATTTAAATTTGCAAAATCCAAATTGGTAATTGCCACTCATCCAATTAGTTTACGTTGAAATGCAAGGGACCCAACAATAGCCTAAAGAGCTAACCCCCATGTACATCGCAGGTGGACCAAATACCACACCATAAACTTGGTAACAAACATAAATAGTCTATTATAATGTAATTTGTTCAATTGGGGTACATGAAAATAAGACCAATTGGTCAAAACCTACATCTAAGAAATAGCATGTTAAGTTGCCATTCATCCTAGAAGTTTAAGCTGATGGGCAGGGTGCAACAATAATTTATAGGAACTAGCAAGAATTATTGATTGCAAAAGCAAATGCCTGTGGGATATTGTATATATAATATCAAGTACAGTTGACAGTAGTCCCTGTGATCTGCTCTTCTATTTGTCATGTTATGGTACTAAACCAATATCTGATGGTAGGTATGCAGACCTCATAAAATTCCTGTTAGATTCATTTGCAATTCGTATTCTAGTTTCCGTTAAATAAATTACAGAATAATACTTGGTGTGCTGATGCACTATATTTCACCCATATTTGTTCTGGATAGGAAACCGATGATGATTTGGAGACAAGCTTGGAAGGCTCAGAACATGAATATGAAGGGAACAAGGATGCTGCACGTGCAATGATGCGTGTTAAACAAAAACTAGATGGATATGAAGAAGGTGAAATGAGAAGTGAACATGGGCAGG
This sequence comes from Xylocarpus granatum, assembly GCA_019650275.1. NCBI lineage: Eukaryota > Viridiplantae > Streptophyta > Magnoliopsida > Sapindales > Meliaceae > Xylocarpus > Xylocarpus granatum. The sequence goes on from BNST01000228.1 coordinate 2,667, forward strand.
TAAACATGTACCCAATTTTTAGGTAAACAGAGTCTGTGGTCTGCCTTCTTTTTACCTTTCTCCTTCCTGGTGGATAAGCCCAGGGTTTGTCTCTGATAATAGTTTGTCTCATAGCTAAACGAGCCAAAGAGGTCAATTAGTAGGTAAGTTTAACTACTTGTAAATAAGCTTGATCTCTCCTGTCAAGGAGAAAGTTAGATACACACTTCCACAAAGGGGAGTAACATGATGCATTCACATGTAATGAAACTCTGCGTGAACATCATGGTAGAATACAAGCTCCAGTAATCTAAACAAGCTTGTAAACTAACGTTCATTTACATAATTGCCTTATAAATGGGGCTTCAATACTAACTTATATCAACTGATTTATAATTGTGGGTGCTAGATCTTCATCCAATGATCAAAACAATTTAAGTGAACTTTGGATGAGAAAACCATGTATAAGGGGGTGACTCTTCCCTATGCTTTATCTGTAGTCAATATGAGTAGAGAGCAAATGACAGGCAATTATTATGTTGCTTTGTAAGTCTTAAACATAGACACTGCTGATATTGTAGTCAAGCACTTTATCTGGATTTTTTGTTTGGCTGTTTTAACATCAAAGTATTTTTCCTAAATTGTAAGGTTTAACAAGGTTGATATCTAAGGTACTGGACAACTACGCATGAAGGTTAAATCAATCAATGGTTAATGCTCTGAAGATAAATGGATTACTAGACTCTAATGTTAAACAAGCAATGCCCTTTTTTGGCCTTTTTTGGTCTTAATGTTCTTTCTTTTCTTTGTTTTTCTTTGTTGTCCCCTTTTGTCTTTTTTGTTTTGCCTTCACTTGAGTCCCATTTATTGGTGATCACGAGATGTTATTGTTGTAATGGGTGTGCTCTGTTTGCAAGGATTGAAATTTCTAATACTTGTTTATTTAGCTGAAGTATCTTGTGCAATTATATTAGAATTATTTTATTTTTATTTGTAGGTACAACAGCTTATACAAGATGCTACTGATCCTGAGCGCTTATGTCTAATGTTTCCTGGGTGGGGAGCATGGTTGTAATGAAATTCATGCGCAGTGCTAAATGCACCCAATTTTCTTGTACAGGCGGCAGTTTATTTTTTATTTTTTATTCTTTGTAATGAGAGGGCCTTGTAGTCTAATTAGAGATGTGCATGAGGGTGCACTGGTGCATGAACTTCAAGTCATGTTCTATGATAAATAAGCCATACAGAAGATTTTCTTTATTTCTCACATATTGATTATTCCTTCTAACAAAGTTTAATTAAAAAAAAAGTCGCCTAAAGGATTGCTAGTTTAACTAATCGGTGGCCTCATATTGATTATTCTTGTCATAGAACTGATATCTAATTTATCTTTTATTGATTTGTAAACATATTTACAGACATCCTGATTGTTATAAACTTGAAGGGCGGTTTTAAACATAGTTTCTAATGCTTGGAAAAATGTTGATGGGGCTTTATTCCGATCAGCACCTACTCATCGGTCGCCCCACCCGGTGGGTTAATGATTATAGATTAGTGCGTGGAAGAACATACTATGATGGCAACAAAATGAGTTTAGTGGGTAATCAGCTTCCTGCCATGGTTGCCTGCTCATTCAGCTTCGGAAAATCCAGCGTGTAAGTATTGACTGGTACTCGGTACTCACCGCGGCACGTTGATCGGTGTTAAAACCTTCCTAATAACCATCTTGTGGGGAGGGTAGGTTTGTGAAGTTTTGGTTTTATGAATTGGATCCCATATGTGAGAGGATTTGGGACGGTAGCAACTATCCCGTTCAAGTTCAATATTTGAGAACTATGCAGCTCTGCCTGTGTTCAAGTGAAACACACTGTTTATTTAAAATTTGTTTTCTCAAACACTTGCGATCGTTGCATGGATTTGGGAGATGGTATCAATGACGTGTCTTATCCACAAGGTTACCATTTATAAATTACGTGTTTATTTATGGGTCCAGGACGCACCTGAATAGTAGGCACTTGGAAAAATTAAATTATTTAGTTGAAAACTTGAAGCACCAGCCCACAAGGTTACCATTCTTAAAAACTGTTGATTTAGCCCATAGGTTGACCTTAGCAGTTCGCTTGGAAATCAAGCGAACGTAGAGAACACAGCATAACTATATTCCTAGGTCCCCACCCCCACGTACGTGTACGCTGACCACAAGTCATGATTCCTCACCAGAAGAAGCCAAGCTGATGATTTAAGCAATTTTTTTCATCACTTGGATAATACGTGCAAACAAAGTTAGCTAAAAACCCGTTCAAACTTACTAAAATTGATTTGTGAATTTATTACAGTTTAATTGCATAATTTACTTGATGATATCCAAGAACCAAAAAACCCTCCTAGAAAAAGGAGCAAACCCCGAATCCCTACATCTTTAAAATCATGACACCCGTCATCGGGCAGGTGAAGCACATGGCCCATTTAATATAGATATTTCGGCCTTTTTAAATTGGTGCAAAATTCAACCTGCCTCTCTATTTCTTTCACCGAAACCACGGCCCGTAAACCGCCAGCGCCGTGCCGCCTTACCAGATACCCAAAACTAAAACAGGCGGTTGCATCACGATAATAACTTAAAACTTATAAATACTCTGCGTTTCTTTCCTACCCAAGTATCGCTACAACCCAATTCAAACTCACCGGAGTCCTTACCCCTAAGTATCTTCGTTCTCTTTGAACACGCCTTCCAAACTCAGGTTCTTTCTCGCGTTATTTGAGAGTATATCTTCGTGTCTTGTTATTTTCATTTATAATGTGCATATAAATGTGTCTTTTTAATTGATTGATTTCTCAGTACTCTTGATTTCTATAATATATATATATATATATTTTTTTTCAATTCGTCGATTTTTCTCCGTAGATCTTTTCTGTCCCAGGTTCCAATTCCATTTTGTTGTACATATGAAATTTTTTCTCCTCTTAACCATAATCTAGAGTCTGTTTACCTCTGTTATTAGATTGTAAATCTTTTTCGATTCTTAGTCTTTTCAAAATGGAAAAGACAAACGAAATCACACATGGGTTTAGCGTTTTAGCCTCTGACAATCATACAAAACACACGTTAGAGAATCATTCAAAGCAAACAAGAACCTTCAATTCAGGTTTAGATACTACGCCAGATGAAGAATCGTCATCACTTTCGGATTGTGAAAGTTCCGTTTTGGGTCCTACCCTTGATCCACCCCCATCGTTTTCCAACGGTTTGATTAGTCTACATGAAGGAGACAAAGTTTATGACGTAATTAAACGAAGATTGATTTCGGGTTTGGTTGTTCTTGGGTCTCAAGCTAAGATAATTTCTATACATAGAAACTCATTTAGCGGTGTTATGGGACAAGCCAAAGTCCAGTCGTTTCAGATTTTTGCGAAAGCAGTGGCTAAAAAATGTGGGGGTGATGCAAATGTGAAGTATGGTTGGTATGCTGGCACAACAGATGAGATTTGCAAGGTTATAGAGCATGGTTTTGGCTACAGTGGGAAGCCTAAAACCAATGGATTGTATGGTTCTGGCGTCTATCTTTCCTCTGATGATTCTCCTACGGAATGGTACGCTCTAACCACTGGTTTTGCTTTTTGATTTTATTGATGAATGAATGATGTGTATTGTGTTAGCTAATCTTGTTCTGTTCTATACAGTATGAAAAACTCTGTTGTTGATAAAGAAGGAATGCGGTATCTGTTGCTGTGTCGTGTTATATTGGGAAAGTCAGAGGTCGTGCATCCTGGCTCTGATCAGCATCATCCGAGCTCTACAGAGTTTGATTCTGGTGTGGACAGTGTTTTGGTCCCAAAGAAGTATATTTTTTGGAGCACTAACATGAACACTCATATCTTGCCAGAGTATATGATAAGTTTGAAGGCTCCCCCTTCTTTGAAGGGTGAGCAACTAGTGTTTTTTCTAATATTTTTTGGAACTTTTGATATGGAATTGTCAGAATGTGTTTTTCTATTTTGGTAATTATTAGAGGGGGATTGTTTTATTCAGTTGACTAAGTTGTTTAATTGTGTAGGGTTTGGGAGAGATCAAGAGACTTTGAGAAGGCCAACTTCACCTTGGATGCCATTTCCAACTCTAATCTCTGCACTATCAAACTTCTTGCCTCCACAGACCATTGCTTTGATCAACAAGTATCATAGAGATTACAAAGTAAGTATTTCCACCCCGCTGCTGCTAGACATTGATTGGCCTTTTCTTTTTATTCTCAGTATTTATGAGTTTGTCCTTGAACTTGTCGCCTTTTAGGGAAAGAAAATATCACGGCAAGAACTCATACAACGAGTGAGGCAAATAGCAGGAGACCAGTTGTTGATTGCAGTTATCAAATCTTATAGAGCAAGGTACAATTGAAAAGAGTATTGTTGTTATGCTTGGCATTTTGCAGTTCAGAGGATAATAGCATGTATATGATGATGATAAGATGTCAATGATGATATGAGCACATCTCTAATTAATAGAATTTACAGCACATCATCATATTTAGAATGGTGTTTTGAATCCTGTTGATGAGTCTTGCAGTTTAAAGTATGAATAACAGTGCCAATTTAGTACTCCCTTCTCACCTATGGACACCATCACTTATACTGTGAGAGGGGAGTGTACCAATTATGTTGTTGGTGCAAAGAAGGAAGTTACATTCTATTTTAAAATGGGGGTCCTCTGCCAGCTCTTTTGTAGTTAAATCCTTTAAAATGAAAGAGTGGAACTGATATATTCAAATACAGAAGTACGATGAACGTATGTTTTCCTTTCCGTGTCATAGTTGTTTACTATGTAGTGCCTGCTAGTCTTCTTAAATTGTTATATTGATTTCTGCCCCAGTAATATTCAATTTGTATCATTATAGAACCCTGGTTTTTGTGGCATCTACTTTGTTTCTAGAAGTAGCAAAGCAAGGAATTATTTATGTCTAGATAGAATCTTACTTTAACAAGTTTGGTTTCTTCTAGTAACATGATTGCTGTGTTGTATGTTACTGTCTGGCATACAAGCAAGGTTCTCTTAGTGATGAGGTTCTTTGGGTGGAACAAACTCTGAAATAATTGGGCAACAAAATGGTGGAGGACAAATGCTTTTATTTAATTGGATTCTTTATGCCTTCTCCTTTATTCTAGGCAACGATTGTTACGTTCTTTTGGTAGGTGTTTTTCAGCAAATATATCCCTTCGTTGGAAGAACATAATTCCTTTTAGTGGTGTTATTTGCTCTAAGTGGATTCATTCATGAATTTTAATTTTATGCTATTTATGTTTTTATTCCGGATTCATTTAAGTTTTTGTATTGTAAATTTATGTGCTAGAAAACTGGATTTGAACATATGATGTCTCAAGATGGAACCACGAATTGAGCGGAATACAATATTGTGTTTGTTTGGTGGAGTTGTAAATGATCAGAAATAGATTTGACCTCAGGAACAAGGGAAGGGAGGAAACTGACAGCACAACTAATTCAAGGTGATGAAGATGATTGAGCAGATGACAGACTGATTGAATGCTTGGTGTTGATTGTACAGGAGTTTTTCATAGCCTTAGGTCTCTTTTTTTATTTTATATCACACGGCTTGTTATGCAACTGGATGTTCCCAGCAGTTGAAGTAACGTTATCAACAGTTGATAGATCAACGTTTTGATTGAGGCAGTCGTTTGCTTATCCATGTTTGAAACTTTCACACCGGATATTATTCTGATCACTGCAATGGGTTCAATGTGAATATGCCAAATGGTTTCGGCATATTGATTCGTTCATTTCCTTTAATCTTTCACGATTCGAAAGAAGGCTTTTTCGCTTGGTTGAGTGAATCAAAGAACACAAATGACCCAAGCCCACATCCCTGCAAAAGATGATCTGAGGACAAATTACCTGTGAAATTGGACCGGATTCAGGTCAGAAGGAATCCCAAGATCCATTTCCCTCTGAAAGTCTATTGCATTAACCAACTGCAAACTATTCCGTCGTTGGTGTCATCCAGCTAGTCAGTCAGTCAAGTAAACCATCCCTGTACTTGCCCTCCAGGCTAGTTTCATTGAATGCTCAAAGCTGAAAACGATGCGTGCGTGGGAGCGTTCTAGAAGTAAATGGGAACACCGCTTTTGTATTTGTTATCTTGGGTCTAAAGTAAATGGACATGACGTTTGTTGACTGTAAGCCCTTTTACAATTGCACCGTATGGTCTATTTAATTAAGAAAACATAAGACCATGCCTACAATAATTCTAGAACACTTTGAGAAGAAGATGCTCACAGATTTCAAAAGTCTTGTAGTAATTATTTTAGAAATAAACACGATCTGGAAACTGGGATTTAAGATAAGACAACATGTTAGATCTGTTAGTTGTTTATGGAAGCTTCTCCATCTGCCACTGTCACTAGTTTTAGTATTACACCCAAGTCATCTTCTCCCCTTCATACCCATGCATCAAACTCCAGAATTAGTACGCTTTCACACATCATTCATTAACAATTATTCATTTATTTAATTAATTCATTAATGCAATACATAAATAAAAATAAACCAATGCTGGATCGGTAGGTGATACCAAACCAAAACCTGTCATAATGCTTGCGTAGTAATCACCCCCCACAACCCCACCGCCTATATATACATATATGTGTGTGTATATAGACGGGCATGCATACATACACATATACACATCATATTCATCTAAAAGAGATTTTGTAATTGATTATCGATCGATCAATTAATTAAGACCGCCGTCAGAGATAAGAGGTTAAGGAGGTTATGCCATGTTATCTGTCTTGCACCACCATTTGTCTCAAATTGGTTGGCCACAGCAGCTTAGTAGCTTACTTCAATTACCACTAACTACTTCCTTCCAAAACAAGGCTTTCATATCAATTGCCTTCCGTTTGAAGTTGGGTCACTGATTTGAGTGTCTAATTATCTCTTCTCTTTTTCTTTTTTTAATAAATAAATGAATAAATTTATTCATTGTCATTTCTGTGAAGAAGGGTTTGATATTCATATGGAATCGATGCCGATAATTAAATTTGATGGTTGGTTAGCAAAGTCTGGTTCTTCTTCTGCTGTGCTGTCTGATGATTAGTTGTAATTTTGATGTTGAACGTCCTCCTCCTCCTCCTCGTAAAAATTGGACTTGGAAGGATTCACACGTGCGAGGATCTCATCTCTACGCGTGTTGGTTGGGTGATGTGATGCGATCATTTCTCCGCCATCAAAATTCCTCCGTTTCAAATATTACTAACGAAATTATCGTTTACATTCTTTTTTTTTATTATTTAATTCTTCTTAATTTTAATAATATATAAATTTAAAATTAATTTTTTAAATAAATAATTTATATTTTATTATGTAAATTAAAAATATAATTTTTAATTATTTAATATATTATATTTATTAAAATAAATAATAATAATAACAATAAAAAATATTAGAAATAAATTTTAATTAATTAATTATTTTTTTAAAAAAAAATAAAAAAAGAATAAGTGAAGAAATATCCACGGAGGAGATTGGGAACAAGGTTCACTTAATTAATTACTCACCCCCTTCTCCTCCCGGGTCACGTGTGAACATGCACTTGCATTTTTCTTCTTCCGCACGCATGCATGTATTAATAAAAAAAAACAAAGAAACGAAAATTCTCACAAGCAATTAATTAGCAACTGAAATATTCAACCTGCAACTTAATTTATTTAAATTAAATTAAATTAAAGATAATTTTCACAGCCATTCAGGCTTACTGTTATATATATCCCAAACCCTAACCCCACGCTCTGGTTCATTTCATTTCAACCACCCCTCTTCCTCCTCCTCTTCCTCTTCCTCTGTGTTTCTGTTGTATTTTATGAGCAGAGTCTTCAGCGGAGCAAAAAGGAAGAAATGCGGGCAACCCCACTTATTTCGTTTTCACCCACCTCTCCTAGTTTTAACAGCTACTCTTCCGCCAATCTTGCTGAGATTGCTGCCAGGGTTGTTGAGGAGTTGGGGGATGAATCTGATTCGGATTCTGATGTTTTCCACTGGGACGACACCGGAAGTGGTTCCTTCTCTTCGGTGAAGCAGGTGGAAGAAAAGGGTACTTGCTGTGACAGCAACGAAAATGGAGAGGTCGATGAAGAAGATGAATTTGAATTTAATGTTCTCGGCAGAAAGCCGGACTCTCCTATCTTTGCTGACGAAATCTTCTACAATGGTCAAATTAAGCCAATTTACCCTCTCTTCAACACAGATTTGCTGTTAGACGATACCCAGTATCGAAGAACCACAGGTACTGACAGCAAACCGAAAACGAATCGGTTGCCACTGGGAAAGCTTATGTGCGAAGAACGTGAAACGTTGACTGCTTCTGCTTCTTCTTCGTCATCAGAAGCCGACGATCTTGATAATTTACAGCCGGGAACGTATTGCATCTGGACACCAAAAGCTTCTGGCTATCGAGAATCACCAGGGAGATCGTGCAAGAAGAGCAATTCAACGGGATCGTCAAAGAGATGGAAATTCAGAGACTTGCTTTACAGAAGTAACAGTGAAGGGAAAGACAGGTTTGTGTTCTTGACGCCCAAAAAGAACTTGAATGACAATCAAAAACACGGTCACGAAGATCATAATAACAATAACAAAGAGACTATATCATCATCAGCAGCAGCAGGGAAAGTTAAAGCTGTCGAACAACATTACGTCAAGAACCGAGCCATCAAAGAAGAACATAACAAGAGATCTTATCTGCCGTTCAGTCAGGATTTGGTGGGTTTCTTCAACAACGTCAATGGGTCGTGCAGGAATTTGCATCCATCCTGAAGATTACGAATCCGAAAAAATTTCAGAAGTGCTCTTTTCTCCCATTATTATTATTATTATTATTATTTTGATTTCCAAGCCAGACAGGTGTGTGATTATATATGATAATGCAGTTCCTTTTTGTAACTTAATTTTGTGTAAATAAATATAATGAGTGATTTTGGTTTGTGTTATTATCATAGGGTTGGTCAAGTTTTGTGGTTTTTTTTTGTCCTTCCCTTGGGTTCTCGACAGCGTCGGGTTTGCATATATATATTTCTCGATGGCCCGAGCCTTTTTGGTGGGTCTCACACGGTATATTTTTGAAGTGCAATGCAACTAAGTAAACCGAAAATTCAAAGTCTGTTGGCCAATTATTATGGGTGCATACTTTTCATAAAATATAATGATCATGGACGGCATATTTTCCATGAAAACGTTGTGATTCCAATAGAAGAGTATCTATACTTCATTACACATCCTCATCCATTACTTCATGCATTAGAAGGAAATAATACATTTTTAATCTTTAAAACTATCAGAAATCAGTGTTTTAATGTGAATCATTGACATGTTAATTTCACTAATCATAATTAAGACATTCATAAGTTACAAAGTCAATATCAAATTTTGGTAATGGAAAAACCATCAATTGCGGCACCTTGCTGGAATGTAACCCAACCTAAACAGTACACAATTATTTGTTGACAATTAGATATCTCAAGCAATCTATCTACCCTTTACATGTTTATTGCTTCGTGTTGAATTTGGTTAGATTTTTGTTTATACTAATGCATACCAGTAATTGTATAATGGAAACAGATACGACAAACAAAATGCCGGCCAGAGTGTGTTGTCTACTGATTTTGAATTTGAACCCCTCCAACATTGGGAATTGTATGTACTTAATTATCGATAAATTAAGAACAAAAGAAGAGTGATTTTGTGATTGGAGGGTGTGGAAACTGGAAGATTAGAAGGCATACGATATGGAATGAAATCATATCCGATTTCTTTTCCAATTTTCAATTGAGTAGCTGGGTACTTTTAGTCTTTGGTGGGGATCCAAGAGGGTAATCACTCGTAAACAGTATCCTAATTTATGTCCTATTTGAAGACCTGGGGGTCTTGGTCTACATCTTTTGTCGTGTTCTTCTACCAAAGTAAAAGTTAGAGAGAGAGCTTCTTTCTTTCCAGTGTCTAGTCTCAAACAGAGGGAAATGGGGAGTTGAGCAAATCTCGGAAGGTGATCCGATATTGAGTGTTGGGTCAAAAGAAACTTAAGATGACCATGGAATATGAGCAAACACCCGAAGTGCTTGTTGATAAACATTCAGTAGCAGTGAATATGGGCTAAGGTTATTCTTCCGTCTTAGAAAATGAAAAGCAAAGTTAATCCCTTAACAACCCTATGGAATTAGATTCATATTCATCTGGAAAGCAGAGTAGTAAGCAGTGATTCTTTAAAAAAGGACACCTTTTGGTTTACTTCCTGGAAACTATATGCTCTTGGTCCTCCCAAAGCAAGAAACCGAATTTTCTTTTTCTTCAAGAAAGGAAGAAGAAGATAACTAGTAAATGATTGAGGTGAGTAAGCTTTTTTGCAGCTTATTCTACACATTTGCGCAAAGGGAGAAGACTGAGAAGTAGCAGTGGGGTACTTTCACATCCTTTCTTTTACCTTTTTAGATAGAGCATATGTAACAAAGCCAAAAGCTGTAACCCTGTTATCACCAGCAACAACATATCAGCGACCCATATTTCTTGGTTACTCGACCAAATCTCCATGGCTTCCACACCGTTGCACAAGTTATCTTCTTTTTCTTTTCTGGAATGAATTTCAGGACCAATAATCATGACAAATTCACAGAAAAATTGATTCAATTAATCATTCTAAAAATCCGAGCTCAACCACCAAAGCATGTGTATATATGGCTGTGGCATGTGTAAAGTATCCCTCGCCAACATTACTAGAGAAGAGTTACCAGAACACTTGCCTTGAAAATCATACATTTGGTATTTGGATAACTCCCAAATTTCCAAATATTCTTTAGATTACATGTATGTTTTAGTGACTGAGTGGGTGAGTTGGTTCCTTGATGAATAGCTGGCCATGCCTTGATGAATAGAGTTTTTTTTTAAAAATTTTTTTTTCCTTTCCTGTACACATGCCGTGTTTTATATTCATGTCTACATCCATCCCAATGTTTCTACCATTAGAATGCCATATCTCTATCACAGACGACAAACCTATTACTGCAGTGGAAAAACTAGAAAAAAAAAGAGCCAGCTTTGCTTTCCTCATTTTGCATGACTGATGACCATTCATATCAACACATAAAAAGTTTAAATCAGAGGAATAGATTTCGATGCTTGCTAAAGTTCATTGGAAGATAGAGAATCTATCAGCTGTTTGAGAGCGATTTCTTTTTTCTACAGTTGGGACCCAATAGTTAGAGGCTTTATTAACATTTAGTTTGACAAACTAAAGCTCGGATTAAATGGCTAAATCCTATCTGTTTTCATCAATTTCTTCAAAATTAAGTAAGACAATGCTTATGATTTTGACTGGAGTCTGTGGAGAGGGACAGAGAATGGAACAATGTGACAAAAGAATTATTGGTAAGCCATTGCATTTTCCTTGGAGAAACTTGCAATTTGCAAATCCAATTTGCCTCCAAAATAAAACATGGGTGGTTCCACACGGCTAAAGGACAGGAAATAACCCAGAAATTAATATGCTGCTTCCCACTGAACTTTCTGGTGAGTAAAGTGATTCTTTAATTAAACTGCCCATCCTAACTGTATAGCTCAAAAAGGGTTCTGGGTCGGCACCGCCACCGTCGGATAATGCATCTTAATAAATATCAAGCTGATGAAAGAAGAATGTGATGGCAATTGCCAGCCAGTACTGTTTTAAAATAGTTGTAAATTTCTAATAATGGTTAGTGCTTCCACGGATTTTTGATATGCAATAATCAATGCAGTAGTAGTGTAGACTATAAATTATGGACCTATAAGTTAAAGATCTCTAGCCAGCACAGCACAAATTATGGTGGATTATGCTACCATGAATTCATTAGACTGTAAATGATCCATTATTAAAGAACATAATGTCCGCAGTCTCTCCACCACACCTATTCATTACATAAAATGTCCCGTACACCTAATAGACTAATTTTCTAGGCTGTCTGATGATAAACACTAGAGATCAAGTAAACCAATAATAAATGAGCTTAAAAAGTCAATGAAAAATTACCATGTAAAACATAAATTCCCTAAAAATCATAGAAATGGATAATGCAGATCAAATAAGTCTAGAATAAATGATCTTAAAAGGAGTTATACTATCTAACAAGCTAATATTTTAGATCAATAACAAACGCTCAACTGCAACAAGAATTTACATTTATCGAAAGGCTCACAACCTGCAACAAGAACTTACATTTACCGGGAAGCAAGCCTCTGCATTATAATTGCGGACCATTCTAACTACACATTATAGTTGGTTTTATATTGTTATTTCACTTAGTTTTGAGAACACTATTAAACTTATTTTTTTGTTCTTAAAAATATTATTTTTGAAAACGTCAAAAAACACAAATCTGCTGTAATTTTTTGGGTGCGAATTGAAAAATTTCTTCTATCTTTCACAATTTCCTTATTTTAAAATTCTTCCTTTTTCTTTCCTGGACTAATTAAGAAAGCATCAATACCACAACTGGCTAGAAAATGCGTGCATACATTTGCAACTATAAACTGGTGAACATGTTTTGAATGCCCACCTTATATACTTGTGCATACATTGTTACAATTGCTCGATGGCGCAGTCCACAGACCTCAGCAAGAATGCACTTTTTGACAAGTCAACACATACCTTCGGTTCTCATATTGGAACATTGGTGCTGTAACTCATGCAAGAACAGGGCTTCTACCGGTTGAATGTTGCAAACTAGCTGCATATTCTCGTGCCCACAAATCATAATGTACTATTTCTTCTAGGGAAGGCGTTGCCACCAATTCTGCCTGGTGCTTTTCACATGTTAACTCCACAACCTTGAATATATCCAGATAGCTAATTCTGTACATGAAATACACATTCTGTCTTAACTATATATTTTGCGAGAGAAGACATCACGCAAACTAATTTATCCCCAAACTGGAATGAAGCACCGAGAGAATACTTGTAGTTGGACATTTCTAGAAATATATCATTGAAACTTTGGGACATACCGTCACGCAAGAAAAATCTTTTCTTTTCATGGGTGTAGTACTATCACACGTTAGAAAGTTCACAATTGTAGGCAAGTATTTCAGGAGTTATGCAGCATAACACAGGTATCATTATCATTAAGCATATTTAGGGTTCTTTGGCATGCTCCTTGTCTAAAGATAAAATCACACAAGATAAAAACAAAACCAGAAAACAAACTCATCAAGATGTCTCCAAAGTTCAGAAAGCAACATTTTCTACCAAGACAATATTGAGACAAAAGATACATACTTTTCATCAATGAACATCTCTACTGCTTTCTCATTTGCTGCACTAAGAACTCCTGTCATGGTGCCTCCAGCCCGTCCCGCGGCATAGGCAAGAATCACAGATGGATATTTTGCAGTGTCAGGAGTCATGAACGTTAATGAACCAAGCCTGCATCATTTCTTTCAATGAGAGTCACACATCTAAGAATAACTCTTAGCATATAAACACAATGAGAGATTGTTTTAAACATAACAACTAAACAATTCCTGCAGCTAGAGGCTTCATATCATTAAAACATTTGTTGCAAAGACAAAATAATGGGGGCAGAACAAAACACAAATACTTGCAACCATCGTAATTGCTATGCATCAGGCATGAACAATACAAATGGAACAGTTAAAGTACTCATTTCAACACAGAAGCACAGTATAATCCATCCTTGTCTTTTAAGGCATATCACTCTCCATGATGAAATGATAAACTAGAGGAAAGGCATACTCAGTAAGTATGTAATAACATTAAATACAGTGATTTTTTCTTGGTACTAGAATACTTGATTGCACAAGCAGAAAAAATCAATTTTGAATTTTAAATAATCATTCCTAGCCACAAGTTTAATAGATACAAGTTTGTCAAGGGGTTGGGTTGAATTTGGGTCATTTTTGAAATTTCAGGAAGTTAAGCAGAAACTTACTTATTCTGAAATATAATGACAAGGACTTTTTATTTCTAAAAGAAAACAGAAGATGTTTAAAAGCATAATTTGACAAGTTAAAATGTCGGTTACTTGGCAAGATCAAGACGAGGCCATGTTACTTCAGAGCAGTAAATTCTTGCTGGCCAAGACATTGTATAAATGATTGGTAGACGCATATCAGGCCACCCCAACTGTGCAATAACAGAAGAATCCTGAAAAGATATAGGTGCAAAGACAGAAATAAGAAGATAAGAAACAACTATCATGATTGCACAGAGAGTTCACATCATCTCAATGACACTGCTGCTATAGCATGACATCTGGAAAGAGTGATACCTGTGTTTCAACCATTGAGTGTATGATTGATTGTGGATGAATTATTATCTCAATATCTTCGTATTCAGCTCCAAATAGATAATGAGCTTCAATTACTTCTAAACCCTGTCAAATGATAAAAGAGTGTGATTTATCTTAACTCAGTAGCGAATTGTTAATGGAGACATTAGACAAAAACAAACCTTGTTGAACAGGGTGGCAGAATCCACAGTAATCTTTTTTCCCATATTCCAGTTAGGATGCTTCAATGCATCAGTTACTTTAGCTTCTTTCAGTTTCTCAACTGGCCAATCCCTGTCAATAACAAAGTGAATAAATTGTTTGATCAAACAATGTATCCAACTGATAATAGTTAAAATGCAGGAAAAAGTGGTGTACCAAATTTTTTCCATTGAAACATTTATCTGTCAGATCAAATATCCAACCATTATGAATGTACACAAATTGAAAAAATCAATATGTATATCTTGCATAAATGAACAAGGATTACATGCAAAATAAAACTAAACAAGCAAATGTAAGTACAAGAAAGAAGTTTGAGCCTGAAAATTAACATTGCCAACACAAGTTACTTATGCATTACAGGAAAATGGAAAACAATAATCCCAGAGAAAATGTTAATCTGTAAGATTAAAGAGTCTAACAAGAGCTATAATACCACACCTGAAGGCCCCACCAGATGCAGTTAAAATAATGCGCCGAAGTGCACCCTCTGGCAAGCCTTGAATACACTGCAGAAAGGAGATTTCCTTAAAACTCTCTGGTCAGATCATGCAGTGCGAGAAAGATTATTTGCCTATGTGAATGCCAAGATTACAATAAAATACCATAAAAGCAATGGAAGCATCTATTATTTACATGCAATTGTTTGGATCTACTCAATAATCAGCACATATTACATACCTGAAATATGGCAGAATGTTCTGAATCAGCTGGAAGAATTTTTATGTTATGCTTGTGAGCTAGAGGGAGGACAAAAGGACCACCAGCAATCAGTGTTTCCTTGTTGGCCAAAGCTATATCTTTTCCTGCTTCTATTGCAGCAACCGTAGGCTGTGAAAACATAACAAGTAAAATTTAAAAGCTGGCAAATTCATGTTTCTGATAACTGAAATCGTGGTGCTTCTACTCTGTCAGTCAATCCAGGATTCTAACCGGGAATACAATATTAAAATTGCAGACTTACCTTCAATCCAGCACAGCCTACTATCCCTGTCACCACAATGACAGCATCTGGGTGTCGGGCAACCTGGAAAGGAATTCAAAACAATATCTCTTCAATAATCAGAATTTCTTCCATCAGTGGAACCAAAAGAAAGGAAGAGTTGAATTGTTTCCTACCTCAATAACTCCCTGCTCCCCTGGAATAATCTCAGGCTTTTCTTCAACACTAGCCAAAGCCTCCTTCAGCTCATCAACTAATGACTCATTTCTAACAGCAACTAGTTGAGGTTTGAACGTCTTCACCTGTAATATGCTAAAACATTATAGAGAGCTAAAGCTATCATACTGGTTTTCAATATACTCAATCCAGTTCAAAGCTTTTTACTCAGAGATGTTAACAAATAAGTTTAACCATGAGCAGAAATATAGGTTGCCAATTTAATGTTCCTAACAATGTGAAACAATTTTCTATATGTAAAGAAACAAATAACAGGAAAGTACTTTTCTGATGTTGTATTCTCCAAAACCCAACTTGCTGAGGTACAAGTGATAGTTTATCATCAATTGATATCGTGTTATTCATGAAACAACTTATAAAGGTCAGGTTTGACCATCACTGTCTCTGATGGTTGTAAGCCATACTACATGGATTGTTGCATTTTCTATTGAGCATTAAGAAGCCGAGTGCTCACCTGATCAGCAAGACGAGATACATTTGAACCAGCTGCTAGTGCCACAACTCGGAATTTATCTGGATGCTCCGCAATTATGTCCAATGTCTGCATGATGATTGGGCAAAGTAAATTATGTACACACAGCATTTGTTTGTTTAGAAAAGGACAACATTTAGTCAATTAATGATTTTTTTTTGAATTAAAACTGCTACGAGTTTAATGGGAGGAATATCAGACGATTAAAGGTCAAACGCAGACCATGAAACCTCCTTTGGATTTTATTCCCATTATGTTTTTCAAATTGAGTGTAGCCCATAGCACTAGTGTCAGTCTCACAAAAACCTTTTTTCTTCCCAGGTAGCAACTTTAAACAGATCCCATATACCTTGACAATAAGGTTTGTTCTTGTATTTCCTTATCAATCGAATCTTACTTATCAGAAAACTAAAACATGATTAATAAATGCTTTTACATCAGCTCTTATAGTCTTCTACCGATGTTGATTAGTACCTGAGTTCCAATGGAACCAGTTGATCCAACCACAGAGATCGGTTTTGGACCATCCCAAGTCTTGCGACCTGGATCTGGAACAGCTTGGCCTGGCCAAGCTGGAGGAGGTGCCTGAGCAAAACACTGAACTATTCTGCCAAACGACGTTCTACGATCCTTCCTCTTCAAAGAGAATCCACCTAAAAAAATCAGAAACCAGCAAACCTCTAACTTCATCTTGGCTATTGCCACAAAATGAAATAAGACTAAAATAGTAGAAAGTTCAAACAAATTAACACAGTCACCACCAAACAAACTGATAAAGATATTCCCATCAAAATATCAAACTTAGTAAAATAAAACGAAACCACTGATTGGGCAAAACTATCAAGTGAGTTTGACAAGTGAAGAATGTTAGGAAGCGATTAAAGCTGCATGCAAGTAATAAGCATCATGGTTAAAACACTGATACCAAATATCACTAATTAGAATGAAATTTTCCTTCAATTGCTCATAAAACGAGTCATTCAAACTTTTCAAAACAGTATCAGCCAAAGCCTAAATAAATTCGAAGGGAAAACAAGAAAGCCCGCTATCTATGAGAAAAAAAAAGAATATCAATCAAGATCCAACTGTGACTGGATTCAACCCATAAAAATGGTTTATTTCTTATACTTCATCCAACTTTTGGCAGATGAAGAACCGAAAAAAAATAAAGCCTTACAGTAAAAACTTAACTATGAATTTTGCTTTCTGGGCTTGTTTACTGATTAACAAAACACAATAGCCAAAAATTAAGGAAAAGAGAAAGGAAAAGCCAAAGAGGGAAGTGAAGCTGGAACCCGAAAGCTTGGGGAGGCGATGGTTGGACCTGGTAGTATCCAAGAAGGAGATAGCCTTGATTTCAGCCGGAAATAGCAAATTCAAAGCCATTACAATCACAATATCTTTCAACTGAACGCAAATTTGAGGCTAGAAGCACACAGACAGCAGCAATGAATAGAAAACAGAGAAATCAAGACTTTTGGTAATCAAAATGTACAGTTTTGTTTGAGGTGCGAGAATCACATTCGGATGTTTGCCATAGATATAATCTAATTTAACTTAATTTACTTCAGTCATCTGTGGTACAGTAATGGTAATCAATGAACATACGAGGAGCATTGTGAGTAGGAGGAGGGATGGAATTGGATGGCTACACGAGGATAAGACAGGACCGGAATCAGTTCAAATCCTGGATTTAGTGGAAAGTGATTATTTTGCCACCTGGCAACGGTCAACTAGGGTACGCAGGGAGTATTACGACGCCGTTTACTAGGAGCATTAACTATCCATTGCAATATATCCAAAATTTCGCTCCTTTGATTTTGTCAGTTTATGTCGGATGATTGCCCGTTGATGACGACCCATCTCCATTTCCATTTCCATTTCCAATTAGATTGGACTGAAATTTTCAATGCCCGTTGGCTGGTAATGTGCACGAGACTCATTGGTCCATTGAATAGCTGTTTTTCAGTGCTCGCTTTTGTTGGCTTCTTCCCACCTCCCAAGTCCCAATAACATTCTTCTTACTCTGGCTTGCACAGCACAGCACAGCACAGCTCGCGAGGTCACCTGTCCCAGCCCTCCCATCACTACTCACTCTATTATTATATTTTCATGACAGCATCACTTACGACGAACAGTTCTACAAAATGATCAATCTCTTTATTTTTGCAATAATAATGTCGCCGTTCTAAATCCGCTGCCTTGCCACGATAACTTCGTCAAATGGATTTGATTAATATAATAATTATAAGAACACAGTTTTTGACTCAGTTTTGGGTGAAAATAGAGTTTGCGAATCAACACCCTAGCGTCCCGCTACACAAAACCACCTTCCGACATTGACAAAGACAATTACCTTACCCCCAAACACTTTATTGATAATAAATCAGTGTGGGTAGGCTAATTTTTATATGGATGAATATGCAGAAGCAAAAGCAATGAACAGTATTATTATATTGACGTCTGTGCTAAATGCGTGACGCATGAAAGAGGAGGCTAGAGCTAAAATGCAAGCATTTAAATTACGTCCTACGGCGCAAGTTGACGATAAGAGAGAAGACCCTAACGCAATTTGCCAAGTTTTCCAATTGGTACAAGAGACCAACATAAATTTTGTCGTGCAGGGTGTAAGAAAATGGACAACAATTAAAATTATGGTCCGAGAAACCTTACACTCCACGGGCTTATACCTTGGTAGCTTATACACAAAGTTCACAATCGGCAGGCTTTCAATATCGATTTGAAACCTTATTCATTTATAGAAAGTAAACCGCGGATTGCATTATCACTAAAGTTAATACATAATTGACATGGGATCAGGTTAACTGTTTCACACGAGACTTTTGATATTCTAGAGTAATTATTATTGTTCTCCAGTGTATGCATTGACTACCTGAGCTCGAGTTGAGCTAAAAAAGTGAATCTCCATTCCGTTCGGCTACCCCTCGTGGATGTGTTCTCGTTCTTAACGTATCCCACTTGAGTTCAGCACTGGGTAGTCACCGTTAATCTCTTCTGCACCTCCTGTTTCAGCTACTTTTGTGACCCTATGCAATTCATCAGTAACATCTGAAGGCTGAGATACTGGTTGATCACCAGCCACTTCTTCTTTCTGAACTGATGGTTTTGGCCTTCAGATGGCTTTAGCTGCCTCTGGCATCACAACAGGACGTGGCTGGGGAGGAACCCATGTCCTTGGAACTGGTGGTTCATTGGTTCGCACACCATAAGGTCCATCATCATTTTCAACCTCTGTGATCCTCACATTCTTTTGCCGCCACCAAGGAACTGAAGCAAAATCATCTAACTGATGGTTCAGCCCATTGTCTTGAACCTTGCCATTCAAGCCTTCGTGGCTTACTCGAGACTGAAGTACTTGGCTTGAGGCATTTTGGGCCTGGCCAACCTCCCAAGGCTACTCCAGTAGGAGCCAAAAAGTAATAATCAGTATGGGGTAAATCGAAGGAACTTCAAGATTCTTTTTATTCAGTCATATGTGTCGATGCATTTTACCAAGACGCCACCAACTTTACCTGAATTCTTTTTACACTATTTATAGTGGTAATTTTTAAAAGCTCTTTGCAAATCAGATGCCAGTCTTGAACCATTTCAATGAGACGTCTGGTAGCCATCAGATACCAGTATTTTTCTTAGAAATTCCAAATGCCTAACACGTGAAATAGTTGAGAGTAATATAACACTATGTACCACCTATAGTGATGTAGGAATTACAAAATTGCTGGTGCAAAATGAAGATATGGCCCCCATCTATATAAGTCGACCTCACTCTTTAAATGCTAAACAACTTATTTAGTTATGAAATCCGATTGCTAATAAAACCAGCACATTCAAAGAGGTGTTTGTAATCCACGAATCTAATGAAAAAGCACACCTTAGCTCTTGGTGCTAAGCGTGGATTTGATAGTTGCTGGTTAGGGTTTGGAGGTCGATCATTGATGTCCTGTATATAAAACAAAAAGACTGAGAATTAGCATTGACCAGTAGACAAGTCAACCTCAACCATCAGTAGCTAGTTACCCTAATGTTGGATGGTTTCTCCCCTCTCTGGACCATTGCCATGATCTGCAACACAATTACAAAAATCAAGTAAGCAGAATTCTTCCAAACCCCTGCCAAGACAAACATCTTAGATATATTTTATGTTTCTTAGGACTCACCGTTCAGCAAGAAAGAAAAAAGTGCTATCAATGTATAAGAAGCTAGAAATGGACATGGGTATAAAAATTTAAATTTTGAGTCTAGAGAATAAAGATTTCTGAGAAACATAAGGGACAGTGAAAGTACTTGCCTCCATGTATGACTTGGGGTGGGGAGCAGCAGAGGGTTCTCCAGATGCAGGAGGTGAGGAGGATCTCACTGCACAGAAATTCCAGTTATTTGAACCATTAAAAATACACGGGAAAGCATAAGCAACCTGATCGTGTGTCGAAGTCTGTCTTGCCATTCGCATATGGTTGCTGCCAAGAAATTTTGCATCACTACAAAGTTAACTTAGAGAACTCAAATTTGAATCAGAATGTTTTTGCTCCATGAATTCTTTACAGAGTACAGAAAGTGAAAGAGTTCCCAGTCCACACCAATTTTCAGCTTACCTGTGCACCTGTGACTGAGACCCCGTGATCTTCTTGACTGACAAGAGAGATTTTACCAGAAATATTACTTTGTCCTGATAACCATACAGAAAGAAAGATATTCAATAAGAAGATTAATCAAATCCAATCCACTGTAAAGAATATCACATGTTTTAGAAATCAACCAAGGAGAGTATACTTGTTGTCGATTACCAAGGCACTGGCCTAACCACAGAGCATATAGCTTGACAGAGTGATCAGGAACTAATTATGTACCTATTTAATGGCATATTCTCATTGATGCAATAACAAATTTTAAAATTCATGTAAGTAGTTCTTAACTTTCCATGGATAAAGAGAGACAGAACATGACTCATAAAATTTTTTTTCCCATCATATTCCCAATATCTATTCTGAAATTATCCTAAAATTACTGATAGCAGGACAATTGAGATTAATTTTCTTTATGTTAAGTGATAGTTATAGCTCAATTGACAGAAGATATACATAATTATTTATAAATAAACATAAGTTTCTATCAAAAATTGCCCAACCCTGAACCTTGCAGTCAAGGTCTCTCTAGGTGAGGTACAATTTCCCATATTTGCTTAGCAGTTGATAGAGAAGATTTTCAACGAACACCCCAATCCTTAAGGATATTTCATATTTGCTGTAACAGACTAGTTTTCTGGACTCTACATCTCCCTCTCCAAAAGTATAAAGTTGTGAGCACTTTTTCCGTAGTTGGCAAGCAGAAAATTATTAAAGCTAAAACCCCAGTGGCATTCATTTTTCAGTTAAGCAATTTGTACAATGCTTTGGTATGCACATACAAGCTAACTATGATTCTAGCATCATTAACAGCTCAAACTTGCGGTCAAATTTCTACAGAGATGAAAAGAGAACAAAATGGCTGAATATTATGCAATAAGTTTGATTGAACAGATAGGATGATCTATGTACCTTCCAACTTTCTTATGGAATTACTCATGGACATTTCCTGAAGTTGCACATCTAGCACATTCATAAATTCCTCAAAATATCTCCTCTCTGAAAATAAGAAAAAGGTTGGGGCACATGATGATTGTTACTAATTAATGAACAGCTTTAAACATCAAAAAGAAAGAGATTAGATAAAATGGTAAGGAAGCTTAAGAAATATGCTATGTAAGTATATGAACTTAAAATCCATTAGAATGACACCTTCATTTTTTGAATTCAACATTTCTTGGCTTGCCTTTGCAACATCAGCAGCTGCTGCTTCTTCTGCCAAACTTGGTTTTGCATTAGTTTTCTTTACATTGTAATCTTCTTCTTCCAGTACAACTTTCTGTATCCAAGACTTCAACCTAGGGATAACAGTTTTCTGAAAGAAGAATATGCAATTGGCCTTGAGTCAAGCATAAATATTTGGGGGAAAAGAGTCTATGCATGCTGCTATATATCAAGTTGGGTACAAGATGCTCCGAACTGCAATACAATATCAATAATGGCAACAGCAACGAATATCGGGCATCAATATATCCCAATTACTAATTTATTACGTATATATACAAAATAATTATTTGTTGTTACCTTGATAAAAACAGCAGTTCCAGCACCTGACGCAGCCAGTAATCCTAAAGCAAGAACAGCACCATACCAGTGAAATCGCACCATCATTGAGGTATTCGTCTGTGAAATGACAGCAGTAGGAGCAGCTCCCAAAGGCTGTGGTTACAAAGCCAGTGTTGGGGCCTGTGACTGAACGTTAGATAGTGGTTTCGCCTGCCCATCTGCTTGTATTATGACAAACAGCATCAGTGACACAAGCTTCAGCTGAACTCTGTTCAAATGCAAAGAACATCATCAGCATAGAAGACATGATTTGCTTTAATACAAAAACTCATTACCTTGGTTTGTACTAGTTGCCTGTGCACTTGGAGGTGTGTCATGAAAATGCCAACGGGAACATTAAATACTAACAAATAGAGAACTGAGGATTGCTTCAGAATCAATTCAACAGCACAGTAAGAGAGAACTGAAAATAAATAATTTGCTCACAGGCACACGCCGAAAAGCCTCATCTATTTCCTCCTTTGTGAGCCCCTTCTTCAAGAGGAAAGATCGTCTATAGATGACTGGAGAACCCCTAACTTTAGGATGTGAAAGGAATTTTACAGCATTCTGCACTTGCTCCTCCCTCATTGGTTCCAAGTTCACAAACACAGATGGAGAGGAAATAGGTTTAGCAGCCGCTGGCCTGGCATCTTGCTGCGCCTCACTTGTTTGTTGCGCAGACTCCGTAGCTGCAATTCAAATTACAAAAAGGAAGGACCATTTTTTTTTATCATTGGAATATACGTTGATGTAAGAAGTTTTAAGCTCTCTCTAACGTGACATCTACAAAAAAAAGAAGATGTCTTATGTTAATCGTCATTATACTACTAATACTTCTCAATTTGAGTACAATGAGTTGTGTAAGATTTGCAATAATATGATTCTGTAAAATCTGGACGAAGTAATGTTTAAATGAAATTTCAAACAAGCCCAATTCGCTCTATCTCATTTTCATTAACAGAGCCCCATAACCTAGTCAGGAATTCACTGTTTCAGAGTAGTAAACAGTAAGTTCATTCCAACGCTGAATTCACGAGCGCTAATTCAAGAAATATTAAGATTCTCATCATTTCCTCCTCTTTTTCTGTAAAGAAACATATCATAGCAGTCAAACAATATATCGAGATGAATATAAAGTCGAAAAAGTTCCAACAATTTCAACTATTCATCAACTACATCAGATATTTAAGCTCCCGCGCTATCCAATCGAACTTAGCAAAATAAAAATTTCACTTCCATTCAAGATTCAGTTCAGATTAAAAAAATTACCACGTTTGACCATTGACCATATAAAGATCAAAGGGAGAAAGAATTTTTTATAAAAAAACCTGAATTAGGGAGGTTCTCGGCCGTCGGGATTAGGAGGAGCCATGAAGCTCAAAATCCTTCAAACAACGATGAAAACAGAAAAACGCTCGGTCAAGATTAGGCAAAGCAAGTTAAAGAACAAAGAAAGAAGAATCAATAGTGGAGCTGCTTACAGGAAATACGACGATTGATGATTATGTTATCAGCCAAGACAGAGTTGGTTTTTGCTCATCTGGAAGCCAAGACTACTCCTTCCTGACAGCGTTACTACCCAATGACGCCAAAACGCTGCAGATGATATGAATTATTGCCGCTTATGGCTTTCTCTATATTTTATTTTATAAAAAATCTATAATTTCTCAAGAATATTAATTTTTTTTGTTTACTTTTGATGCGTAGGTCCCCGAGGCCTGATACAATGCCTGCATTACCCTTATAGTATTGAGACACAAACTATATGTGTTACTTAAAACTAAAGGGTGGTTATGTCATTTGATTAAGGATGAGGGACTTATATGATACAAATGAAAAAACATTGATAATCGAAAAATGTGTAAGAATATAGGGACCTAGATGTTATTATAGCATTTAAAACATTGTTGATACGGCAATGCGGGCATGTACACGGAGGCAGGCATTCAAGGAAGGGGTTGCAGTCACAAGTTTGCAATAACTATGAGATGGAGGTTGAATTTTAAAAGAATTTTACCCATTAATTGTAATTATCAAGTAGTTGGAGTGTTTAATTATCAAGAATTTTACACATAAAGAGGCAGTGTTTAGTCTTGAAATGTGGTTTGATTTTACTCTTATTTTTACAAAAATAAGAATTAATTACAAAATTTATTCTCAAAACAACAGCATTACTTATTTATTTAAAAGATAATAACAGTTAAGTCCCCATATTTTAGTAAAACCACAACTAAAGACATTCAATTTGTTAATGGAACTGTCTAGATTTTGCAATTATACCCTAGTGGGGGACAACCAAATACTGCAAATAACACAATAATAATAATGACCATAATCCAGTCTCCATAACTTGACTGCGTTGGGCTTCAGCCCATGATTCCTTATATGGGCTTATAAATGGGCCATATTGGACCTCACAAATCTACTAGTTTCATCGTATGGTGGTATCCATATTAGCAGGTGGTGTCAAAATTTAGCAGATGGTGAAAAATAGGTAAGAATAGGAACTTACAACGTAAGCAAGAATCATTTTACGGGATCCGGAATTTCATTTTAGCGGGAATCTGGCCAAATCGTTATCAAATAATCTCTTTCTTTCGCATGCACAAATTCATCTTCAATTAATTTAGGCACCCTTTTCTGGAATGAATAGTAATGATCATCCGACTGTTGTCGACATGGATTCTTGGAACCTTTTCCGCAGCCCCTGAAATGATCTTGCCACACAGCTTTACTGTGCTTCTTTACTGAAAGATTGTTGGCGATACGATGCAGTTTTACTGATTGGTCTAGTAATTGGAGGAAATGAAGGGTTCAATAGCCTCCATTTTTTGGAGTTATACCTACCTGTCTGTTGAATTCATTCGTTACGGAAGAAAATCAGTACATCAAGGCTAATTGAGACTCTCTCCTTGAACTACAGCCGGGGAAATGACACAGGATGTATATGTGAAAACAAGAAACAACAGCCAAGCTAGAGCCTGAAGATTAGTAGCGACGCAACTTGGCAAAGAATTGACATTATTCTGTCGCATACTTGTCTGTTTTGATTTAGCCCTTGGATCTGCATGAAATGATACCTCTTTGTCACAGGCGCCGGAGCTGAATTCAAACAAGGTAGGATCGTTGTCATCACTCACTTTTTGTTTGCCTTTTAATCTGCAAAAGTATGCCTTCGACATTAATGTAAGCAGTAGTCATAACAACTTTTACATTATTAATTGAGAGTTTCTTTTATTGAAGAGGCGTCTATATGTAGGGCTGCGATGGGAAGCTTTAGAAGCCATGCCAAAGAAAATCAAGAGACTCATCTAGAAATTCCATCAAGTTAGGATCTTGGAAATCTAAATCATCTTCAGAAATCCGATAACGATTCCCATAATCATCTCTTTCATCAGTCCTCAGCTCTTGTACTCCATTCAATCCAGCCGCAGTTTCAGAGGTATTTTTACTGGCATCTCGCCCACCAACTTCCGCATTGCAATCGGGAGGTGGTACAAAATCGGACGCCGAGCGGGCACTCGAATTCTCAGCTGATCGTTTAGACAATGCTTGTGAAGAAGCTCCAGCTTTGGTTTTAACCTTTATAATCCCAAGCCTTTTGATCAAATGAGTGTTCCAATGGTTCTTCACCTGATTGTCTGTCCTTCCGGGAACCCGGCCAGCGATTAAGGACCACCTTAAATTATGATCATCAAATTCAAAATTCATTTATTGTTAGTAGCTAACAGACGCAGTCTATCTACCAACGTCGACAATAATTAAAAGCTCGGTGGCGCTAGCTGTAACGTAAGATGCAGTCATTGTAACATATACGATACCAATGCTAATCATGATTCAATTCATACTTCGTGGAACTGTGGTAACTATGGTGAGTTCGACTGTGAATGAAAGGGGACTTAACTGTAAGAAGCTCGCACCACCTATTCATCCCCATCAATCATCTAATTCAGGGATAACTTTAGCTATTTTAGTTAACACATGTGACTTACATGAAATTGTCTGCTTAACAACGATAATGGAAAGTTGAGTATGCTGTGAAAAATTAACTTTGATGCTATCAAGAACACAGGATAAAATTCAGTTTGCATGGGGGAAAAGATAAGAACCTGTTGCCGAGGAGATTGTGGAGGCGAATGATGAGGTCGTCTTCTTCCTCAGTGAAATCACCGCGATTAACACTTGGGCTTAGATAATTTATCCATCTTAATCTGCAACTTTTGCCGCCCCTCTTCAAGCCTACACAATGTTGAGAAGAAACATTAATTACAAGTTACAGGAAACTTTGTAACTAGAGAATACACACGTATGAACCTGTAAGTTTAGCGATGCGATTCCACTTTCCCTTCCCATGCGCCCTTATGTAATCAGTGAGAATCTTGTCTTCCTCCGCCGTCCACAATCCTCTTTTATATTCACTACTCTTTCCTTCCATTGTTGTTGTAAACTAGCCAGCAAACTACAAGCTTTGACTGTTTGTGTTTGCGTTGGAGAGAGAGAGAGAGAGAGAGACAGACAGACAGAAAGTTGAAGGTTTGTAATAAAATCGCATGTGTGAAGCTTAGATGTGGTTTGCTTGTACAGTCTTCAAGAGCCTGGAGAGAAAGAGAGTGAGAGGTTGTGATTTCTGAGACGCCGTATTGCCATGGGCGATTTCACACGAAATAAGATAACCCAACTTAATTTTATAAGACGATTTGAAAGAATGGAAGGAAAGAGATCAATGGTGTGTGGTTGCGACCACAAATTAAAGTTGCTTTCTAGCAAGCAAATGGGACATGTTTGTTTATTACTCCAAAGCTTACATAAATAATAGAGGACGGGCCCTGTTTGTTGTCAGGTTTCAGATTTCTCTCACGGAGAGCTGGTCTTGTAATCTCGGAGTCTCAATATGTGAACAAAACTCCATGGCTTTGACCAAAAATATATTCTTAATAGCGAATTCTTTTGGGTTTTTTTGCCCAATAGAATCTTAACTGTGTCCTCATATATTCGAGTTTATCAAATAGTAGCCTTGGAACTGACAGTCTTCTATAGTTTGGTTTCAGACATCAAGCAATTACGATCAGTAGATTTAGAAATTAGTTCAAACTAGATCACTAGAAAACAAATTACCAGAAGAAGAATTGCCAATGTGACACACGTCTGTGGAATTGCTCCTGTAAATTATTAGAGTATGGAATCGTTGTTTTGTTGCCGAAACTCAAGGACCGGCAATCTCTCCATCCCAAATGATTAACAACAGGTCACTTTCGTCATTGCAAAGACTTACTCTTGTTTCTCCTTGTACATTTACCTTTGCAAATTGCAGAGTTTACACTAATTAGGTTAGGTCTATTGCCAAGTTTAATACACTTGCAATTCAGAGAATTAGTACATAGTGCACATTCGCCACTTAAACAATCACTAGTGCAAATCTAAATGGCATGGCATTGGATTTGGCAGGTAATGAATGGCTATAGATTCTTTGGAGAAGGAGAAACGGAAAAGAGAAGAGTACGAATTCCATTTTCATTTATAAGTCAGTGAATACGTTTCTGAGGTGATCATTAGTCTTTAGATTTTATTTCCGAGGTGAAACTTGGGACATCCTGGAATCAAAGATCAAACTTCACGTTTCAATTTTTTCCACTAATGGCCTGCTCCAAGTTCTCATGTGATGTTAGAGAGAGACGTATAACCTACGATACACGCAATACATCAAATGAATTCCCTTCTGTAAAATGCAGGATTTCGTTTAGATTTTTGTGTAGACATTGCATTCTCTTTACGGCAGGAAATTTTCTTTTTCATTTTTAGTTTCCAATGGATTGTATCAATGTCAATGTGTGGTGATGGTGATGGTCATTGACTAAACAACGAGCTAACAAGAAAGCAGCCCAGCAAAACTGAACCCATACATATCTAGAAAATGAAAGCTGACCCCTCCATACGTAAAATGTGATTTGATCTTTATAGCAAAATAAATAAGTACCTACCTTGATATAGCTTTTGATAGGGACAGAGATAGATCCATGCGTACAAGTTTGTCTAATCAAGAAAAGATCCAATCTGGGGGAGGCTGTATCACCTTCAAAAATTTCTATTACAATTCTCTCTAATTTTTTTTTAAATTTTTTTTTAATAAAATAATATATTTAACATAAACTATGAAACGTGATTCTTATTATTAATGTTAAAGGGATTAGAATAACTTTCATTAAAGAAAGGAAAGTCGTGGAAGGGACGAAAAGTTCTCTCCACAGTTATGACTGTTGCATGGGGGTTAGACATTGGATTCATTGCGGCAGTACGCTATGCCTGTGTTTTAAAATTTCTGAAACGTGAAGTAGGACCATGCCCCCACAAATCTCCATGCATGGCAGCAAATGCACGGCAACAATGCCGTACGGATTCCAGTTTCATTTGAATGTTCGAGAGTACTCTGACAGGATCTCATCTCCATACAACAAATAACTTTCATATCATCAGTGTCCATTTCCCAAATGAACGTGGAGTTGGAATTGCAAGTTAGTCAATTGACCTTTAGGAAAATTTTGGCCATTTCGGAGCCATGGTCCAATGCTCATTTCATTTTCTTCCTCGTCCGAGAGAGCAGCGTGCACCCACTTATCGGCTGGTTGCAAGTTACGGCATGTGGGAAACAAGGAATCCCAAAGCTAGCTATACGAGAAAGGTCACCATTTCTGGCCGCCAAATTAATCAATAATATCGGGGAAGAGCTTCGCACGCATCGCATGCAAGATGTGTAATATATGTAAAACTCTTTACAGATGACCCGTGAGCTAAGAGTACCAAACGGTCACATATTTACACATATTATGTCACAAAGGACCGCTTTTGGGGCCTGGAATTCTGAATGGAGAAGCTCTCAGCCTCTGGTTGGCTGAATGGAAAGAGACATAACATGCAAGTTCGCACTGTGTTTCTGTGCTCCTAAGTGTAAGAAATAAAAAAGAAAAATGAAAACGATGTAGTACTGTTTACGTTGGGTCTGCAGTTGCTTTTAGTCGACGAGGAGAGAGAGAGCCATTACTCAGCTTCTGCTTCTGCATCTACTTTTTCTCAGCTTCTGTGCTGGGCAAAATAAAGGCAGAAGCCATTACTGTGACTTAATTTGGCCGCAAGGAGGGAGATTAACGGTGGAGAATGCTCGGGCGATGTGACAAACTGCAACATTAAATGCATCCATAGCTGTCATCTGCAATGGTGTCATTTCTGGACATGTGTTCCCATAGTGATTGAACCAGCCATTATTTTCCAATTATTGTTGGATTTTGTCCAGTCTTAACAGAAGAACAGCTAAAACTTGGGCAAATAATGGTCGAAGTCGACAAAGTTTGGTTTGACTACGAGGGATGCTGACAATAATTAGGTTATAATACAATCAAAACAAGGTCAGGGTGCTCTGCTCACACACAAGGACCGGAAATAACGGGACAAATAATGATAATAAAGACAAGGACAAAATGATGAGGACTCCGGAGAAATAATTATACCAGGATGGGGAACACATGGGTTATTCGATTCTAAAATCCCAAATGAAATAACTACAGTATATGAAAAAATAATTAAAATTAAAAGTTTCAGCCATAATTTATAGGTAATATGCTCATGAATACCTCCTTCTATAACGTGTAAGATGTGCTTCAATTTGGCTAGAAGAATCTGATATTCAGCATGTTTCCATTAAATCCCCCAGGATTTTTGGTACTAAGCACGGTTAACTCACTGTAATTGAACTATAATAACACTTTCTCTGCACTTAGTGAGAAGCAGAAAATTCTTGTTCATGAATAAAAAGAAGAGGAGCATGAACAATTTTGTATGCTTCTCAATAAGTGCACACAATTACAAGTCCAATGGGTTGGACCAGGCATTTTCTGATTGAGCAGTTGACATGACACAAGGCTTAGGCTTACGATTTACTGCACAATACCAAAATGTCATTCGAAACTGCAATTTATAAGTACATGACAGTGAAGGGTTTAGTAACTCATCTGACATCACATGTGATTCTATGACAGAAGGGCAAAACTGATTCAGGAAGCTTGTACTTTGGCTCGCAAGACCATAAGTTGGTGGCCGTTGGTTTTTCGTTTGTTTCTTCCTCCATGCAGTGGCATTATCAAGATACAGAAGAAACAAAATAGTCTGTCTTCTGTTTTAAGTTAAAGTCTGCATAAAAACGTTGAAGATTTTTGCTGAAATTCATGAAATGAAACAAAGTCAAAAGAAAATGTTTAAGATTGACCAGAAAACATGTATGGGGGAGTAAATATAGACCAGAAACTAGATCACTTAACTTAAAATAATTTTAGAAGTTCTGTGTGTAAAAGGTTCTTAGTTGACCAGGCAAATTTTGTTCTTTTAAGTTTACAAAAATACATGTGGAGTTTCTAAATTTGTACACAGAGCAAAACTGGATGAAGCACTAGGCATTACAATGAACTTGCAATATGTTGTAATGGGACGGGGTATGGTCTTGCTGCTATCTGAAGCAAGAAGCCAACTTATACACATTACACACGAATTTTCATCCCTGATTTTACTTGCACATACATCCATTAGTGGTAATTCAAACTAGACCACAATCAAACCACTGATAAAGCAGTAACCTTCTTGCCAGTTTTCTTCTTTCAAGTTGAAGATCGGGTCAAAGAGAGGGAGAGAGAAAAATTAGCAAACTAAGATTTCATGACTTTTTGTTTCTAAGCAGAAAATCCAACATCTATGCATCTGCACCATTTACTATCTAAACATAGGCTGTCTCTACAATTTTTTCAATTTCCAAACTTCTTCCAATCTTTGAAGGAATGTAGTTAACATACACGATGGATAATTGTGCAAAAGATTAATTGAGTTCATTGTGGCAGCTGATACAGACATGGATAGGTCAAAGAAATTAAACTTAACAGCCCCAAAAAGATGTTGAAAAGCAGCAAATAACATAGTACAGACCACAATCCAGCTATAAACCAAACTACCATTTAGTACAATATTCTCTAATTTAATGAAAAGAAGAAAAAAAAATATACATTAAACTATGTCAAAATGCTTACATCTGCTTCACAGTCTACAACAATCTCAAGAGCAGTATCCTCCACGCAAGGTATGTACTGCATAAACAGCAGAATCACTGTATTATAATCTAAAGGGGCCTGGGAGTAAATTATGCTAAAGCCAACTGGTAATGAAAAGAGGTGAAATCAGCTATAAAAAAACACCATACACACCCTTTTTCTGAGAGCTTTCAACCCAGTATTTGTTTGGCTTCGAGAACTTAAGTTTTCCAGCTCTGATGACAGAAATTGAATAACAATCCTGATTATCATCCAAGATGAATGTCCATAATCTTCATATCAAAGCAAGATGCACAATACAGATTAACAAAACAGTTAGCTGTTTTCTTTTATTTTCTAATTATTGATTTTTTGACTGGTTGCTGCAGGGCAAAAATAAAAATCTACACATCTTATAGTATAATTGTTTTCGAAGCCTTTAGCAACAGAAAGCAACGTATAGAACAGAGCTTAAATTAACAAGGACAGAGTAAATAAGCACTCGCAAATTTTTTCAGTTGCAAATTAGAAAATACAGCATTAGAGCTACGACATATGTTGGGAAAAAAACACAAATTTTTGGAACAACAGTAAAAAATTTCAGCTAGCATGTGTTTTTAATTAGTTTTAATCAAGAATGTTTGTCCAATCTCTCCTGTATCAATTGTAGACAACATCAATAAACATGTTTCATGATTTTGCAAACCATTTTCGTATTGTAAGAAAAAAGATGCCATATTAACATTTTACTCAAAATAAATTGTACCAAGGACCCTATTATCCAATAAGAGTAAACATGCAGAGAACTAAAGCAGGACAATCAATGGCTAAATAAGAAGCTACTTTAGCTGCATTGGCAATTCAAAACATATACAATGGAAACCTATGCATTATTTTGAAACATTACATCAAATTGTACTAACCATTCACACAATTCACAAAGAAGTCAACCATTCATAACATGTTGAAGGTGCAACTCAATTGTTTCAGAAAATATGTGAGAGCTCACGTTTATGCCAGTCAGAGCATTAATTGGGTTCGTTAATGATCTTTAGAAGAATGATTGAGGCTTTGTACCCAAATAAGGTAAGCTGCCTTTCTGCTCTTTCATCACGTGGAGTAATCGATGCATTGATTTCTGGGAGTGAGATTCGTGGGTTTCTTGTGAAAATGCATTGGACATCGATGACTTTTTGGTTAGTGGATTGATTGAAATGTACATGAAATTTTGGATATAAGGAATGCTCAACGTGTGTCGAAGAATATTGATGATAAAGAGTCGGAGGGAATGCAGTGATATGGAATGACATGGTTACGGGTTATGTCTCCTACGAGTAGTTTGCGTTGTCATTGGAATTGTTTATCGAGATGTTGAATCTGGGGATAAGACCAGATTCTTCTACAATGGAGGCTGTTTTAGTTTTATGCTCTCGATCACTGGATTTAGATGTTGGCGAGCAAATTCACAGATTCGTTTTCAGCCATGGATTGCAAAATGATGTAAAAATATTAACAGCACACATAGTGATGTACATTGAACGTGGTGACATGGAAGCTGGTTTGATAATGTTCAGTCTCAAAGTCGCAGCATGGTCATGTGGAGTTCAGTAATCTCTAATTGTGTTCAGAATAGTTGTCCTGCTGAGGCATTGGAATAATTTCATGATTTTATGTTGAAGTGTGACTTTCCAGATTCTCTCATACTTTTGCCTGTGCTGACCGGCATGTTCGTCCTTGGCTTTTAAGTCTATAGGGATGGAAATCCATAGTTTAGCAGTAAAATTGGCATTTAATTCAGATATTTTTGTTGTTGGTGCCCTCGTTGATGTGTATGGAGAACGCAGAGATATGGAGTCTGTTCACAAGGTTTATTCCGAGCACTAGTATCTGGATATGCTGAAAATGAACGTGCTGATGAAGCTTTAAAGGCCTTCCGTTACATGCAATCCGAGCCAATGCCCAATACTGTAACAGCTGCAACTATTCTCTCTGTTTGTGATCTCTTGTCGGGGATGGTCCTGTGTAAGGAGGTTCATTGCTATTTGTTACGGCAAGGGTTCGAGCTTAATGTTCTTTTGAGTAATTCTCTGATAGCCACCTATGCAAAATGTGGAGACATAAATAGCACTGTTCTCGAGAACATGGCTGAAAGAGGAAGTATCTGGAATTCAATCTTGTTGGGGTTAGGAATGCATAGCTATACAGATAAAGTTTGTTTTATTCGAAAACAAGAAAGAAGCTGGCAAGAAGCCTGATTGCGTAACTTTCGTAGCCCTTCTTTCTGCATGTAGCCATGATGGGAGGGTTGGCGTGGGATAGAAACATTTCGAGAGCATGATCGAAAACTATAAACTTCAAACTCAAGTTGAACATTATACTTGCATAGTTGATTTCTGGGTCGAGCTGACCATCTAAATGAGGCAATACGATTTGATCAAGGCCCATGCTATTTGTCCCACATGATCGTACATGGGGTTCGTTGCTTGGATCTTGCAGAACTCATGGCAACAAAATGCTGGCGGAACTTGTGACAAATCACATATTCAAACTTGATCCCACGAACATTTTAAAGACATCGGATTTAAGATTAAGAAGCGGCCTGGATGCAGTTGGATAGAGGTTAGTAATAATATTCAGATGATTCTTGATGGGGATCACTCGCATCATCAATTGGAGGATATATACTCTACGCTAGAAAATAAAACTGGAGATGAGATGAAAAGACCAGGGGATATTCCTCAATTTCAATCACTAAACGTTGTGCCAGAGGAGTATAATGATAAAGGTCTTCCCTTAATTCAGGACAACGGTTTACTATCACCAGATATAACCACGTAATGAGAAGCCATAACCTTAATGTTGTGCCATTTTCATTCAAAGGGTAGGCGGTGCCCTTTGCTTGTCTCTCTTCTTGATGATGTACCTTTTGCATCAACTACAAAATTAAGTTTTGCTATATGTCAGTCTCCTATAGCGTGTACTAAGAAGCTGGATATGAGACCAACGGTTTAAACTGTCGCATTTTTCAGGCAGAGGACCCAAAAGGGTGTTAGGCCATAAATATTGTGAGTCTGACCTCTATAATCTTTTGTTCTTTATGATATTTGTCCTGTTCATTTTTATCTATTTTTCAGGCATAAATCTGCAGGACCGATTCTTATCCTGCTTTCACGTGCATTGCGAATCATGTCAACTACGCCACATCATCGAGCGATTATTAAATCCACAACCAGCGGTGCTAAAAAGTAGGTTTTGTAGAATTTAAGATTACCCATGCTTCAGTTGAGTGGTGTTGAGGGGTGGGGTGTTTTACTCTCAATGCTCTTGTATGCTGGGTTTCTCTCGGCTCCAAAGTGGCAGGTGATACTTATCTATCAGAGAGGTTAGTGATGTTGCATTGTAACCTCAGCCTATTCCTTTCGGGTTGTATGTGAACCGCATTTGACAACTTGAAAAGGACTTTGTAAATTGTGTGGGATAATTCTAGAAAGAATAGCAATTGATTTGGGCTTTGAGGCATGTGATGCTGTGGGGCAGCAGGAATTAATAAATAGGGAAAAATAAAAAAGGTGAAGGGAGACCAGCTATGAAGAAATCAATTCCTGCATACGCGAATCATGCCCCTATGTTACAGATGATTCTTGATGGAGAGAATTTTGATATTCTGGGTGACAAGAAGTTCAATCAGAAAATCATGGATCCGAGGGCAGGGTAATAGCAAAAACAGAGCAGAACGTTAAGGCAGCTTGCAGCCTGTTGAGTGCTGAGCATAAATTAAAGAAGAGAAATGAAAAAGCTTGCTTGTGTTGTGACATAGGTATGGCTAGATAAGAACATCTTTCTGTCTTGCATTCTTCTTGTACTGTCAGCCTAGAGAACTTTTGATCTAAAACTTGTATTGTTTCAAAAGATTGAGATTTTATGTTATTTCTGAAGCTGAGAAAAATCACATTTTTCTTTAGAATGCCTGAATCCGAATGCAACCTGCAAAATTGCTAGCTTTTCGAGAAATTGAAGGGACTGAAAATCAACACCACAATTTTAGACATGCAATTATGATGGAATCCCACATTCTTAAGCTATTGGATATGTCACAACTGCAAAAATAGGAAAGAGGTATTTATTTCTCTGGAAAGGAACAAGGGGGAAAATTTTATTGGCATATGATTAATAGTTCGGACCTTAGTGTGATGGCAATAATGCAGGTAGTGTGGCAAAATCAAGCTGCTTTTGAAGTACAATAATTTCTTTCAACACTTAAAAAGAGATACATGTTAGGAGTACCAGTGGCAAACCATCTAACAGTATCATTTAAAAGTATATGACAATTGATTGAATGGTATGCAACACAGACTGCAAAAATTTAATCAAACTATAGCTCTTGATTTCATATCAACAACCATTATCCCATCATGGAGGGTGCTGAACTAAAATTCTCCAGCAGATTTCTCTTTTTCAGTCCATTCATCATGCTAAAAATGATTCTGTTAACTTTATCTAACTGTTCTTAATGATTCATTAAAGTTCTAAACCATATAAGCTTTTTTTCCAGCACCACTGACCTGGGGCCAGCAAGACAACCTAGTCTGTGTTCATAAACATTTGAAAGAATTTCTAGTCACATTGGTACATGTGAATCTACTATTTTGGCACAAGTAATATATGAATGAATATAAATTTCATTGATTATTCACCACAATAATTTAAAGGTGTAATACAAGGTTGAGCAACCTTCAACCAACACAAGTATAAATCAATAATACAACCAAAACCCCACCCAGGAATTATTTAATTCACCCCGCACTTCAAAAGTCTAACCAGAACACCAACCAAATATTCCTTTCTTCGTTTTCTTTTCACTTTCATCTTCTTTTAAATAAATCTTATAATACATGACAATCATTCTAAAATACACATTAACTTCATTGTCATACCTTAATGGCCTCATTGTTTACTTGAGAGTTAGCATCAAGAAGGGTCTCCAATGATCTGCCTTGACTGCTCCGAACTTTCCCTGCTTCCTTCAACAACTCGGCCAACCTCTTCTTCTCATCGTGCACATCAGGATTTGCTGTCCCAAGCTTTTCCTCCCTCATACTGACAACAAACTCCAAGATTTCAATTGCATCTTCCAACCTGAGGTATATACATAGCACAAAAACAGTCAAAATTACATAGTGCTTGGAATTATAATCTAAGAAATGGTGTTTACATCGTAGTCATTCATCCCATTGATTTAAAGCAGGATTTATTATGGCCTTATCGACTTTGAATAAATTCTGACAGGCAATTGTACAGGCTAATGCCAAAAAAACAACAAAAAAATGGAAAAATGTATCTCAAGCCTTGCAGCTTTATCATTTCATCTTCTACAACTTTTAGCATGAGTAGGAAATAAAGCAAATGTCAGCCTCTACACTCATTATAGTATCCATGCTACCTAATGTGGCAGACTGAATGCAGTAACATAATCAACTTGACTACAAAAAAAGACAACAATTTCCATAACCAATAAAAATATTAAACCAAATACAGTAATCTTTTGAAAATTATATATTGATGGAGAAAATGCAAGAATGGAGAACAGTACCTGCCAATTGCATCGTATGTGCCAGCAAGATTGCTATATACCCCAAGTGTGTCAGGATGGCATGGTCCACACTCTTGTTCCAAAATGGACCTGGCTTCTTCAAATAGTTCTACAGCCTCATTTATAGCATAACGCTGCACACAAGCAAGGCCCATTTGGTTAAGAGCAACACCGAAAAAGGCCGATTTTTTCTCACCACTTGCTCGTAGCTTTGAAGTAGCATTCTTGAAGGAGCTGTAGGAGTCAGAATAGTTTCCCAACATGTAGTACATGACTCCCATCTGAGCTTCAATTCCAGCAATTGTGCTTTGCTGACCAGGGGCATCATTATATATTTTTAATGCCTTCCTCAGCAACTTGATTGCCTGCACAAGCTCATTCATTGATTCATAGATAGCAGAAACATCAGCGAGACCACTTGCAATCTCTTCTGGAGGAACACCAGGCATTGGCTTTTCATAAATTCGAAGGGCATGTTCACAGTAAGATTTTGACTCCCTTAATTTCCCTGTCCTGTTGTACATATCAGCCAAACGGACAAAGACTGAAGCAACAGCTGGATGGTTTTCACCTTTGGAGGTCTTAAATGCTGTGAGTGCTTTCTGATAGGCAAAAACAGCCTCATCATACCGAGACAATGATAAATATGTATCTCCAATGCTGCAATCAACTGCAGCCACTTCTGCTTCCTGGCCATTTGCCACCATGGCCATGCTGGCTAAAACAAGATGCTCAAGAGCAGTTTCATGATCTCCCTTTATTTCACATATAAGACCCATGAGCCTCCTATCCGCTGCCTCTTCAAGAGAAGTAGGAGAACCATTGTCCCTATGGATATCAAGTGCCATCTGACAAAGCCTCTTAGCTTCATCAAATTGCAGCGCTTGAACATGAGCCTCAGCTAAATACCTACATGTCTCACCAACTCTTGGATCAGTCTCCCCCAGAACTTGTTTCTGGACCTCCAAACCCTTTGCGTAACACATTAATGAATTTTCCAGATGGCCCAGCATTGCATAAGTATCTCCCAACTGCATGTGACCCACAAATTTAGCAAGGGCATGCTCTTCGCCCTCCTCAATCACTGGAATCTCAATTGAATGCTCAAGAACTGGAATTGCCTCATTATACTGGCCTAAGCTGCAGTATATTGCTGCTGTCACATGCAAACACATGACAAGTTCTAAGCTAGGGATCCCGTTTGCACAAATTTCAAATGATTTGGCAGCTCGAAGAGCTAATTCAAGTGCCTTTTGGGGATTATCTCCCGTAGAAACCAACTCCCTTGCTTGTTTGAGCAAAAATGGTCCAATATCTGCATTATCTAACCTTGATTCAGAAGCATCCTTTGTTCCATTCTGTAACTTCCCTCTTCGTTTTTTCAAGGATGAAACTCTAGCATTTGATTTTTTAACACTTTTATCAATGGGCGGTTTCTCCGAAGGACTTTTTTCCCTAGGGTTTGATTTTGATGATACTTCAGAGTCCAACAGCAAGCAAGAACCTTTCTTTGAGTGACCTGATGAAACAGATTTTGTACTGGCAGATTGGGTCTTGTTCAACTTCCCTGACTTCTTACTACCAGATGAACTACTTTTTTTTGAAGAAGAGTTGCTGTGAGAATCATTCTCTGGTTTTTCCACCTCTTCTTCATCCATTATCTCAATCTCCCTCATCTCTCCTCCTGTAAGATGGTGCAACTCAGAATCGATTCTAGACTCTTCAGCATCAGATCCTAAGGTATGCCTAGAGGGTGACTGATCAGAACTCTGCATATCACAGACGTTCTCATAAAGCTGCTCAATTGATGTGTCAACCACCCCATCAACAGGGAGATCAGGGCCAGCACCGTGAGGGCTGTGCAGACTCAAGGTACTTTTGGGGGACTTATTTGAGACTGGATTTTCTTTAATAGGTGTAGAATTTCCATTCAATTCACTCATTACCCCTTCTTCTTTGATACCATCCACAACAATTTCAGGCATCTTTTTGCACCCAAATCAACAAAAACTCCAGAATCAAATACTTTATCTGCAACAGACATTCCAAATACTATACAATCTATCAAACAATTACCAGAACGGATCCAAACAAGAGAAGCAAATGTATTTTTAAGCCAACATTTAATTACATACCAACCACAGAGATCAAAGCAAACTGAAAAATACATATATTACTGCAATTATACCATCAAAAGTTCAATTTTTAGCTTGAGAATCAAATTGCTGACCAAACTTTCCGATGATTGACACAAAGTAAAGAAGCAAATACGACTTATCATGTCATAATCAAAATGAATGGTCCTCCATAAGATCTTCCAAAACAAAATCAGCCCAAATGGTATTAAATCATCAACAAGTGCCGCATACTAACAATACAAAACCAATACAGACCCCGCAAACATTTATTTGATATCATATCAATAGAAATCAAAAGAGTTTCCAAAAAAAAATGCAGTGGTCACCGCCCATCCCGATTCAATAGCACAATGAAACTTATGGGTTCAACTAAAACAAGAAGATATACATAAAGACATAAAAGAGAAAACCATTAAAGCAAATGAAAAACAATACCTTATTTACAACCCGGCCATGAAAGAGTAACACTAAGGTGAGAAATTATCTGGTTGCTATATGTATAGATATGGAAATATGTGTAGATAAATAGATAGACACACAGTCAAAATTAAAGCATAAATAAAGATCTCACCTCTGGTCGTTGCTATATTTGTCCTATGTATCGATATATATATATATATATATATATATATATATATATGTATGTATGTATATATGCACCCAACAAGATTGAGGTGAAGAAGAAGACAGGAAACGAGATGATTTTTGTGAAAAGAGTAAAAGGGTAGGACTGTAAATGTACAGAGATGGAATGTCAGAAACTGAAAAAAGAGAAGGCGACTTCTCTCCAAACCCAAGGGAGCGGCCTGCAACTGTCCATTTGTTTCCTGCTTGTTTGTTCGGCTCAATCACGAATCGACACGTGGCATTCAAAAACTTTTGAAAGACAATTATACCCTGTGGAAAGAACAGTTTTACCGGCCTTTGGGGTCGTTCGTGAACTGGAGGGTTGTTTTGACTTTTGATTAATGTGGGTGGAAAGTTAGATTTTGTGGATGGGAAGTCCGAGTCATGAATCTACTTGGCTTCTTGCCGCCTTCTTTCACGCTTGGGTTCTAAGGTGGAGTGGATATCAAGACACAGAGATTCAAGTACATGGATCGATCATCAACGGATACAGTTCCAGGATTGTAGATTAAACAAACTCCTGGAATATACCATTCTAGCCCTATGATTTAGAATATGTGATTGTCTACTGTGATAAGGATAAAGGTGTTGTCCTTGAAGAAAAGAAAAGAGAGATGGGGTGGCATGTGTGCATCGGTGGATGAATTGGATTATTATTTCGTCTGTAAAAGTAGATGCTGCTGATGAATGCATTCATGGTACAATAAAAGCATTCATAGAGTAAAAGTGACTTTCTGAGATTCTACTCTTCAATGCAGTTCACGTACTTCCTGCCCTGCCATAACTACTTCGACTGCAAGATTTTGTTGGTTTGTACGAGCGCAGGCGCTGTAGTTCTGGCTATTGGATACTGCATCTGCATTCATTTACTCAAACGCAGCATTTTGCATATGAAGCAGTGCACTCCATTGCATTGCCTCATCCATACCTTACATATTTACAGATCCACCAGCAATTAATAATGCAAAAATTATGGGTCCTTTTCCCCATTCCAAACTTATAAAACAATTCCATTCATCACCAACAACTGGGCAAAGTAATGAAACAGATGAACATGGTAGATTTGATTTTGGGAATTTTTAGATGCCAAAGGTAGACATTTGATTGTATTTAACAATAAAGTGCACAACTTTTATGAATAATTATTGGAGTGGATGAGTGAGTTTTACAATGCTCAAGGTTGGAATTGGATGGATGTGGCATCCAATGATCATGGGACTTAATAATATATAAAGACATTATTAGTGAATATTATCAACTAATCTCCCCTCAAGTGGGATTAAGATAATGCTCCCCCACCCTGTATGGTCCCTTCTACAAGAGTCAACAAATCACTTGTGCTAATTAAGATACTCAATTATTTGAACACCAGTTAGTGACTGAATCTCTTCAGTATCTCCTTATTTTTATTGAAATGGCAAAGATTTGCAGACAAGCTCTCTTGGTTGGTTGGTTACTGCATTACAGATTTTGGCAATTGCTATTGGACTTCACAATCACTACTGTGAATTTTTAACTTAATTATGCACATAGATGAATCATTAGTTAATTCAAAGTGCTAATTAAGTGTGTACTGAAAGGTGTAGGTAATGAACGTATGTTGATGATGGACATATATGAACAGAACAGAAGATAAATGTGGGTCAAACATGTAGTTGGGTGAGCTTACAAGAAGACAAGACAGCCTACCTAAACTTCACTAGTTAAATGCAGACAGAGTGAAACATTAAAGAAAGAAAAAACAAAAAACCTGACAGCTGTGGGATTTGAACCCACGCCCTTTCGGACCAGAGCCTAAATCTGGCGCCTTAGACCACTCGGCCAAACTGTCGCTTGGATGTTGTTCATGCTTACAAAGATTTGGCCGCAACGACTGTGACTCCCTGGGGCTTCATTCATTGCCTTGTTGCCTCGGTCTAGCCATGGTAGAACAGACCGGAATGGAACTTTTGTCCTGTCAAATGTCGGCAGGCCATCCTTGCGCAGTGTTTAACAGTCAAAAAAAAAGAAAATCAGCTCAAACAGATGAATTTATACACAAATTTCAGTTTCCATTTCAATTAGAGAAGGAGAATGTGGTACTCATGAAGAACCAACAAGAAGAGCTGCTTTCATTTCC
Source organism: Xylocarpus granatum (assembly GCA_019650275.1). Classification (NCBI taxonomy): domain Eukaryota; kingdom Viridiplantae; phylum Streptophyta; class Magnoliopsida; order Sapindales; family Meliaceae; genus Xylocarpus; species Xylocarpus granatum. The sequence continues at coordinate 44,563 of BNST01000228.1, forward strand.
CACATAGTTAACAGAGAGAGAGAGAGAGAGAGAGAGAGAGCGGGGGTGGAAAGAAAAAGAAAACCATGATGATTATAATTGCACGTCTAAAAAGTTTCTTCCTACCGACTAAGACTAAGAATATGATACAGTTAGCATCACACTAAAATTTAAGGAGAGCTCCTAGGATTTTGAATGAGCAGAACGATGCCTAGCCATGAATTTAGGTAAGCATGGCAAAGTAGTATGATCTGGGGAAGGTATGAAGGATCGGAAAAATTCTGGGTCCCGCTCAAGGGACTCTGAATAACTTTCCAAAATGTACACTATTTCGTCAAAATATGGTCGTTTATCTGGATTGCTTGACCAGCAACGATTGATGAGATGACTGAATGCCTTGGGGCATGTCCGGGGTAATGGCGGTCTTGCATTCTGCACAATCGCAAAAAAACATATAAAATGTGTAAAATTAATGAAATCTGCTTTCTATGAAGGGACTGCATCAGACATGAAAAATGCATACTAGTTCTCAACATGTTCAATGCATAATCCCTTTGAGTAAGCTCAGGCATTAGGGTAGATGTTACTAAATGGAAACACAAACATTACACTGAGATTAAGAGAAGAAGATATAAAAACAGTTAAAGGTGCAACAAACCCAACAGATTAGCATTTCTAGTCACTGTAAGAAGGTGGACAAATATCCACACTCTTGACTTCATATTGCAAAGCTTAAGGGTGAGAAAATTGCATTTTGAATCAACATGATTTTTCCAGTTTAGGTTTTTGGGTTCTCCTTTGTGAATAAATCAATTTTCTTGCAATGAAGGAATGATAAAATATCAATTCAACTGCAGCAATTAAAAAAAATAAAGTATGAGAACATAAATTTGAACCATATTGTGGAATTTGATGCTTTTATCATATTTTCTATTCATTTTGACAGGATCAGACAACAGTCCAATGCATGCATCCATGTCTCCATATCATCCTTTCAGTTTGAGGCCTCCACATCCCATCAGTTTCAATGTTCAATAATGTTACTCTTTGTTAGAGTAAAACTGCCTCTGGGGTACTTGCGGCCTCAGTACCATTTCCGGCTCAGATGTAAGTTCCCTCGGTCACTCTTCTTCTTTGATCAAATGATTTCATATAGACAACAAAAACAGTAGTCTATATTAACAAAGATATTTCACAGTATCAAAATTCCACATATGTTATATGGCCATGATCTCTTCTATTATCTATGCTATGGCTTTAATACTAAATATCAACGGCCAAACAGGCTTGATTTTTCCTTCTGATGTGTATTGGATAAAACCTTTGCATTACCCGCCTTGGATGAAACTCAATCTAGCTCATTTTCACTCCAAAATTATTAAAAATGCAATCCATTCTAGATTTCAGGAACGTGGGGTAGTGTACATTGTTGACTATCTTATGTAATAATACATGCAGTATTATGGTTTCACTAAAATAGAAATGTCATGAATATGCAACATTCCACAGTTGAACCAGGTGACCTTACCTTCTGACAGACTGCAAATGCAGCTTGTTCTGGTGTCATGTTGTCAAATGGTGTCAATGCAGTTAAAAGCTCCCAAAGAACTATGCCAAAACTGTAGACATCAACTTTCTTTGTATGATGTTTTTCTTTAATCATTTCAGGTGCCATCCAACGGTAAGTGCCTGTAAATCCCTTAGCACTACCACACTGAGATTCTAAGCACGAGATACCAAAATCTGCTACCTTCACGGACATATCTCCTCCAAGCAGCAAATTTTCTGATTTTAGGTCCCTATGAAGTATCCCCTGGGAATGAAGATATTGCATACCTCTTGCAATATCAAGGGACAACTTCAGAACAAGGTTAAGTGGAACTGAATATGGCTCCTGCTGATGGAGGTATTTTCTCAGTGAGCCACCAGCAAGATATTCAGTGATTATACAAAACACAGGAGGTTTTTTACAGGCTGCAACAAACTGCATGAAGAAAGTAAGAAAGATGGATAATGAATAGTGAAATGATTCGTTCCTGTTAAAACATTTAAGACCAACTAAATGCTTAGAAATAGCGTGATCCAACACTGTGACATTTCATACACTTTTCGCCATTAGTTTGCATGGATAGCGTAGCTTCAGATAAAAATAAATTCCTTTCCAAAACAACCAAAAGGAAAAAGGTTAAGAAGGACACTCTTTGAATGATATCAATTCAAAGACAAGGAACGACCATTGGACCAGGAATCTGAGACTGAATATCAAGAGTCTCCAAAAGCATAAAACAGAGGAAAAGGACCAGTTCCTATGCATCATGGCTGTGCAAAAATAAATTAGCAAATATATGGGTGCCAGGCATTTGTGGTCCATTTTGGTAAATGCATAAACTCCCTTCATCCCTAAACTAACATTAAGACACAGATATTTCAAACTGTCAGCCCTCTTTTAATATTATCTACTTCAAATAGCAGGAGTGACACCATTTGTGATTATAAGCTCTGATTTTAGGGAACAGTGGTTACAGCTGTTCATTGCAACTACTAGTGAATGATTTACAACCATATTAAGCCGTAGCGAAGAGGAAAGTAATGCTGTTCTAATTTCATCAGGAGCTCAATATATAGTAACTGGACAGTAAGGCAATTCTGTAGCCAATGATATTTGCATTTCACTCTACAAAATAGTCCTTTTTCTAAGGCTGGATTCAACAATATCTTGTTATGACCACGATCCTGATAAGAAAAATGCATATATATTTTAAGATATTCAATGAGTCAGTATTTGTAAATTGCATGAAGTCTTTATAAGACAGCCAACAAATGAAGGAAGGTCCATTAATGCAAAGGTTTGAAAGTACATTCAATGCAGTTGTCAAGATTACTATCCCATCCTCATCATTCCAAGGCAAAGAGCAACAGTAATAAATTATATGCACGTGGAATGTAACAGACAGTCATGATAAACAAGGATCAATACATGCCGACTGAAGTTGTTCAATGCATGAAACCAGAAAACCTTAGTCCGCATTAAATGAGGATGAAAAGATTGCACGGAAGGGAGGATGCTACTGTGCCGCAGATCAGTGTCACCATTGATGGAAAAAAATCCTAATAATTTAGATAAAAAAAAGGGAAAGAATACAAGTTGTAAAGTTGAAATTGGAAAAAGGAGGAAATATGCATATTTTCTTCGTCAAGCAAAAGTAGTGCAATTCTCCTGCTACAGCTCAAAAATTTTGCTTTTTGGTAGAAATGCCTTATCAGTTACTTCATAGGCCATTTTCTTCTTTGCTTCGCCAAAACTCCATTAAAGGTCAAATTGTTTATGAAAACAGAATATGGGATGCATATCTTCAGTTTTAGATTGTCCGGTATTTCAGAACACTGCTTTAACCCAATAAGAATGACAAATCAAGAAAGCAGATGAACTTACGGTTATGATATTAGGATGGGTTAACCGAAACAAGAGAGCCACCTCTGAAGTGAACTGCTTTTCAAGCATAGTAGCTAAGCTTTCATCTTCCTCTGGCTGGCTTACCAACTTGATTGCTACATCTCGCTGTTTATATATTCCTCTGTAGATCCTACTGTGCCTCCCCGAAGCAAATTTGCTTCCAATGAACAATTGTGACATATCTACACTCCATTCTTCTTCTCCTTCTCCTTTTATTTCTGCGCCAGAAGAGACTAAGTATTTGGACCAAGAAACAGCTCTCTTGTATTCACCAAGCGAGAGTCTCCTCTCGGGTTTGGCATTGATGGAGATTTGCTTATACCAGGTAAAATTCTTCATGGGTTTGTTATAAAATTGAAAAATCATCAAATGCTAGCTCTTTACGGGTTTTCAACCCATTGTAGAAACTAACAATAGACCTAAACTTGTGTTAAATGCTCAATTTAGATCTGACCCAGGACTGAAAATACTCAACTTGATAGCTTGAAAACGCAACTCATTCAACTACATTTCGAAAATTAAATTTTAACAAGCACTGAATCACTGCAAACTATAACTCAGTCCAACACTTCCTCTATTATCTCAATCATTCGGTATCCCGGACATGCGCGTAATCGTTGTAAATAGAAAAACAAAAGCCGGGATCAAGTAACAGCTTGTTCTCTGAAATACGAAAGTGAAATCTAGACTTAGGTTCATTCGGTAACAAAAATCAGGTATTTGTTTGGAATAAGCAAGTGGCTTATTCACCAAATCTCAAAACTTTAGCTGGAAATCAGACAAAATGAAGATTAAAAAAAAACCCACAACCCTTTTTGGTAACAACAAGAATCTGTCAAACGGTTCTTGATTAAACAAAGTAAAAACTTTGTAAGAACGATGGCTAAAAAAGTGACCTTTGAATCTGCTTTCGCAGAGAAACGAGAAGGAAGAACTTGTTAGTGAATGAAGATCAAAAAAAGAAAGGCAGGGAGAGAGAGAGTCCGTTGGGCGGTGGTTGATATTGTTGTGGTTTCTAGTGTGCAGTTAAAGCACATGCAACTCTCTCTCTCTCTCTCTCTCTCAAAGACTTGTGTAATAAACTCTTAACATTCATAACGTGCGAAGATCCACTTCGGAGGAGACAAACCGGGTCCTTGCTGATAATGACGCCTGTCCAGTACCCATTATCTTTCCCATTTTATCCTTGTAATCTCTGCTTGATTTCCAGATCATCACATCGAACAGTCGTCCCTAATTCAAGCACATGCAAATAGAGATGAAAAGGGAGGGCAAAGGAGTAATTGAAGGAAGCAGGCTTTACAACAGAAACAGAAGAGGGCGGTGTTGGGAAGAGAGAAAAAGTGGAGCCCACAGGAACAGGTTGGAACCCGTGGCTTTGTCTGACAAAGCCGTATGGTATGGTCCTCTTCCGTATACGGTCGCTCTTTTCTTTATATATATATATATATATATATATATATATATATATATATAATTAATTTCCCATTTTAATCACATACAAAGCAAGGCAAAAGGCCCAGCATCCATTCTACGTACGACATGCAAATTAAACAAATCTTTGTTGTCTAAATTCGGGTCAAGTTAGGCCCACTCTTAAAACCGAACCAAATCATATCCTATTGAATGAAATTAATAATTTAATTTAAATTAGTTTTAAAATATATTAATTTAATTTTGATTTAAAACCATCATTAGATTAATCAAAATTTAAATCGTGGCCACCCCTGCTGTTGGAAAACGCTCCAACACCGGGGCTTCAAATCTCTTATTGAATTGAATGAAAATGGTGGTGGCTGCCATGACTGGTTGGTTTCAGCAATGTTGAACTACAGACCCAGCAAAATTAAGTAGATCAACCTAGCCAAGCCAAGCTTTTACTTTGCTCTCTCTGTGTCTCTCTACCCTCCACCATATTATTGAAAACTTAAAACACCCATGCATGCGCACGCCGAAAGGAGCATGCGTTTGCTAGCATCGATGGAAGCACAGCAGAACAACTTAAAGCTTGCTGCAACAAATAATGTCGGATATTTTCTCTGGTTTAATAATTGAACTTTCAGAATCTTAAATTAGTCAACCAATTAATTATTACACATAAGGAGTAAATTAAAGCTCGGCCATAATACCATCAATGGATAATCACTGCAGCCAAGCCATGTCGAAAATCAAATCTCGAGACTGACAGATGGGGATTAAGTTCTTATCAAGGAATCATCAGTTATTTTTCTCTTATTATTATTATTATAATTAATTCCTACCTTTAATTCAATCATCAGTAAAGAAGATAACATGTATAATCCTCCATAATTCAAGGGCCTTGCAGATGCATGGATACGTTATGAACTGGACGTGCTTGGTTAGATTAATTTAAGCAATTGTTTAGTACACGATATATCCCTGATCCGTACTTATTCTTGGTAAGTTGTAAGTTGGCATCATGTTGCTTTTACTGCCTGCCTAATTGATAGGTATTTAATAAAATAATGAGTTGTAATATTAGAACCATCGTACTTCTGTATCAACTTTCCGAATATTATATTAGATTCTGGTATATTAACGAAAGGGGACGATGGATTCGAAAGGACACAATGGAAGGTATGGTAAAGAATGATTGTCAACATGGGTGATGGAGGAAGGATACCCCAGTGAGCTGTTTTCGTTTCTGATTTGATTTCCAGTTTCGGATGGTCTTTTTTCTGCCAAGGTTGATGATGTTCCTGAATGGTTTGATTGATTCTGGCTGAGATTGCATTTGCATGGTTCTTCTCGATTACTCGTCATGCCATGACCTCAGGTGATCGATCATGCAGGATACATAGGAAAAACTCTTGATCAATCACGGACATGGGAATCTTCTTAAAAAAGATTTATCAGGTGAAATTGAATCACTATTCTTAAATTGAGGGCAGTCTATTCTCATCACTCCATTATTAAACGAGTTTGACAAGTTATCCATTGTTAAACTTTTTCTTTCGTTGGAGTTGTTTTACGAGAACAAGTAATTCAAGAAAATCTAAACTAATAAAGAGATAGAAGAATTTATTAAGTATATACCAAAGTTAGGGATAAGCATGGATGATGAAAATGGTTGTAGTTGTCAAATGATGATGGACATGGATTAATATTTGTGGGTTGGACACACCCCACGAAGCACCACGTACAGAAACACTAACATCATGGTCGTTGGATTGAGACATGATCGGTGTTTATCTTCATCTTCTCCTTCTTCTTCCTCTATCGTTTATCTACACATGTTTCCGTAACCCTACAAATGAACAAACAAAAGATACAGTTTTATGTGCAAGTTCTCAACGCCAACCGGTCAGCCTGCCAGTGGGTATGGTCACGGGCTACGTCATTATATGAACAACGTGAATTGCTTGCCTAGAGTGCTGGTGGGCCTTGTGGACAACAAAAATGAAAGATCGGTAGACAACTGCGGCCCCTTTATATTTGCTTAAACTGTCAAGTTTGGACCAGCATTCGGCTCTTTGCCGAAAACTGATTTCCTGATTGGCGGTATATCGTTTATTTGAGCTGGGCACTTCGCGCCCTTAATTTATTTATGGCAATTAAATGTATTCAATATAAATATAAAATCAAAGATCTTAAACATTACATTGTTTGTCACTTTTCAGACTGGAAAAATAGATATATACCATAAGAAAAACTGTCTCTGTACAGCGTGGAACGATGCTCATAATTCATTACTTGGAAGGTTGAAATGCAATGAGCCGGTAGTGGCAGCTTTTGAAGTCATGAGTCAGGAGCCGGGATTATATAGGTTGTGACCGGAGATGATAGAGCTTAAGGCGAAGGCAATAAATGCTAGGAAGGACATTGCAACGGACGCACTAGCCATCTCTGTGAACTCATCCTTGCCCCAATTTGATTGCCAGTCATCAACTCGAGTGGCTGCTGCTGATGATGCCGAGATAAGAAGATATGCCAATATCTGCATATTTTAACCAACAAAGGAAACATTCTTCTCAGAGTTAAGGACACAGACATGCACATGCCTGTCCTGTAAGTGTGTGTAATGCATAACCATGCCTGCCTATGCTATGTGTTGATTTTACTATTGCATGCATATTCTCCGTTGGAAGTGTGATGTCTAACACAGTGGAGGATCATTCCTGCTGCTCAGTATTGGCAAACTAGTAATTGAGACTGCAATCAGTGTATGTCAACCATGTGACGCGGCATACCAAAAAGTCAAGCATGTCAAGGGAAAAAATACCTATGCAACTTAAAACATGTTTCTAAATTGAGCTACTGCAGCATGCCATGACAATGAGGTGAAGTACCAAACCCCAAGCTTATGGGAATGGGCTCACAACATTGATTAGTTATATAAGAATCACAAAGCAACCTAATCAGGAGGAGAGAAAAATAGCAAGGTTGAAAAGGTTGCCTGATCCATGACGAAATCAAAGGGTGGCCTGAGATGGTGGCGGACTACATGTTTTGCTGCAGCGAGATAGTAGGCTAGGTCATATGCTTGAAATCCCGAATATACGAATGCAATCACATTCACAGAAAAGCAATACCTGTAGTCAAGTTCTGTCAATAAATCAAATCTCTTCCAAGAAGTAATCATAGAAACATAAGAAGATAATAACAGCAAAAAAGGGAAAACACATTTCTTATTACAGGTAATTCAACAGAACTGGGATTCCTGGATACCAGGTTCATGATGGTATACACTATCCATAACTCTTATCATTACATGGAGATGTTTCAGAAAGTTTCAAATTTTTAGGTAAAACATACATATACTGCAATGGATGTAGTACTAAGTATTCATATAATTCTGATCCAGGTCCATCATTTAAGGAAATTGATAACAATCCTATAGTGTTACCAGTTCTAGCACAATAAAAATAACATTTCAAGTTAATTAGGGCATTGACTACAATCTGCACTCTTCATAAACTTTAAACATCCATGCAAGCTATAACAGATGGGAGCCAATGGCTTGAATTCCGTAACAGTGGAAAATAACATGATACTAGTAGCGAAGAAACAAGCATGTAGAGACAGTAAATTGAAGAGGACACGCATGCTATAAAAGATAAATAAGCGAATGAAACAACAATAACCTGTATTCTCTATAACGATCAAATGAATCACCGGTCCAGCCCTGAGTCTTATCAGCAGCCATGACAGAGAACGAAATCAAGCACAAAACGACTTCACTTAACCTAAACCCTAAATTCGCCAACTTCATCACCTCCCCAGCCCTCGATCTCTCCAGTATCGCCGCCATCTCGTCCGACCTCTCCTCTCCTTCGCCAGGCCCCATCTTCGTCACTGAAGGTGCACCGTCTTCCCGAACTACCTTGTTCATCATCACCGCCGGCTTTGCTTCTGCCTTCTTTTCTGGCACCGAAGAGGACTGTGTGAACTTGTCGGTGACGGCGACGATTGCTTTCGAACTAAGTTTTTCGTCCCAATACTTGGGTGATTTCTGTGGCGAAGAGTCCGGTGAAGCATAAGGAGGCGAATCAGGCGGCTCGGGATCTCCCTGGTCGGATGGAAGAGGGGAGTGGAAACGTAGAGGTGGTGAGTGAGGTGACTCCAGGTGATAGTGTGAGTCGGAGTTTGACGATGATGATCGTTTCATGTTGCTGAGACTGTTTGACTTTCGATGTTTGGTTTGAGTTTGCGTTTTGAAACCCATTAATTGTCCGTAGGTTTCTCGAGAACTTATTGGGAGGGAGAAGTTTGTTTGGAAAGTGAGAAAACTGAACTAAGAAAATTGCTTCAAAGCTTCAAGTTCATTTTTTGCTCGCGGGTCCAGCTCAATCTTCTTTTTCGATTCAGTGAGGTAATAATACTTGCGTGAAAACATATACAGATCGAAACATCACAATTTTGGTACGTGACAGGGTTAGGCGAATCTATGGCACGAACCCAGGAAACCAAGATTCTGCTTAAACAAAGCAAAACGAGTGAAGTCTACAGTGTCACTCATTCACTGGTTATTATCAAATTACTCCCAAGTAGTTTGCGAAAGTAACAAACAGGTCCATCAATTGTTTCAAATTCGCCCCTGTAACACCAAAAAGGAAAGAAGGTAAGAAAGTAGAGCCCATTGATTCAATAACTTTGTTGCAAGCTTTCAATGGCGACTTTATAACGTGGGTTACAGGTGAAAGTCATTTCACATTTCTTTAAGAGTGAGCTATCCACAAATTCCCCTGAATAATTTTCATTGTTTAATGTATAAAGGCAAATCATATGAAAAAAATCAAAGGTAAATAATGGACCTATAGTGAGCCCAGCTGACTCGGTATTAGGCACAGGTTACAAAAGTATATACCTAAAAGAAACAAGTAAAGATTAAAGGTCATGGCTTTAGTACCTTGAATAACAAAAAGAAATTCCCATTAAGCTTTGCTTTTTCTACTTTATGAAACCACATAAAATTTTAGTCTTGCTTTTGTTTATAAAGTAGATTGATCTCTTTAACCATTGTGCTTATCAATGATTTGCTAATGGTTTGAAGCAATCGGAAGATGCATACTATGCATGGGTCATACTCACTCTGCTAAAAGCACAGAAAAATACTAATAAGTGATTACATGAGCCACAGGAAAATATGCTAATCAAGATCCTTGCCTAAGACAACCTCCAAAAGCACTGAATAATTGCTAGGTTAGGAAAACAAAAGGGGGCATTTCATTCTTAGATGTTGATCTTAGGTCAGGGAAGAAAAACGATTATATTACACTGTGAAGAGAATGGAGAAAGGAGAGGTAAAAGAGACAAATATGAGAGTTGTAAAAAGGAAAGCAATATTCAAAAACCAAAAACATAATTCCTCACTAAAGGTCAAAAGAAAGATACACAGATCAAGGATTCCAAGAACTATGCAACTAAGAACTACACAACTAAGGATGACAAAAGGATTTTAGAAATGTTGCATAGGCATGCCATGAATGGGGTCTGGATCTGGGGCATGTAAGATAACAATCCCTAGCAACCGCAGTTGTTTGATAAAAGAAGAGATGAAAGATCAACATATTAATATTCTTCTGACAAATTGTAACAGAATTGTGAAGAGAAAATTACACTGATAAGAGAGAGAGAATTACCACACCCAATTCATCTCGATGCATCCCATGATTAGAAAGGCAACTCCCTTTCCCAATTTTGGCACGAAATGTCACCTATGAATCGAGAATGTTAATTGATTAGTACAAACTCCACATCATGTGAGCATTAAACTAACGCATTATTGCACATATTAGGTCAACTGGGACAGCCATCAAGATGTTCTAAAAATACAAACCTGACCAGTAGGAATGTTAAGGTCCCCTGTCAGATTTACTGCCTCCACATCTGAAGACTTGTCACACTCACCATTCCATTGCCCGTATTTGCGCCTCAATTGTACAACTTCAGTGCCATAAGGGCCAAATGAACCAACATACAGTCCTACATGTCAACCACCATTTATCAATTTTCCATATTAAAAAGAATACATATCTATAAATACATTAATCCATGCGCACATGAACAGAAGCAAACAGACTAACCATCAAATGGATCTCAATTGCCTTCGAACGTGCTAATTTGATTAAATGTTGTATACTCAGATAGTTTGCTCTGCTTTTGTGCCCGACTCACTGCAAGTTTCACAATTGCATGTACATCTCTAGAAACCTGAAGGTTATATTAACAATCAATGAACTCATTGTCAAGAACAATAAATTATTGCAATCAAATAATTGGGAGAATTTAGTTAATGAATATCATAAAATCATGAAAAACATCTATAATCACACAAGCATTCAAGATTTATGAAATAGAAGCTAGTATTTTGTACTCCATTTACTGCTGTGCTGAACAATTCTGATGCTGAAACAATTCGTAAAAATATCGACAAGAAAACGATAAACAACATACATCTAAAGCATATAATACACACACGCACACAAAGATATAAACAGATTATGAGAATCATGGATCTGCTTATGCTTCAATAAAGCCTTTCTTTGTTGAGAATCAGGGTCTGCTTATGCTTCAATAAAGCCTTTCTTTGTAACTGTAAACCAATATTGAATTATGAAAAATGCCAAAATCTCAGCTTCCTCAATTTTTGCAGGTAAATCTATATCTCACCTTTGAAGAGGGCTTGTCTGAACTCCAAAATGCCTTGGCAACATCAGAAGGCATAAGCTCAGAGAAACCTTGAGCTGCTACAGCAGCCACTTTCAGCTTAGATATTTTACTTTCTCCAGTGTCAGAACCTAGACTTCTCCCTAGAACATGTAGCACAAAAGAATCTCTCATCACGTCTTTAACATTGGCTGGCAGACATACATCCTCATCCTTGGTAGGAGTATAATCATTATTATGTACAATGCCGCCGATAAAAAGTTTTGTATCCAAGTCCTTTTTCATCTTCTGAGGCATCACTAGCTCCATCAAGAGCATTCCGCTCAGGCTGAATCTCTTCTAAATCATCAGTCTCGCCTTCAGAATCACTAAACCCTGTCTCCTCACTATCCTGCATCAACTGCTTCGTGGAGTCAGCTTCATCCATCACTTGCCCAGTAACATCAATGTTCATGACTTTTACATTCAATCCTGGAATTTTTTCTTCAAGAAAATTTATTACACTTTTTATCCTTCCTCAGTTGCTCCCTCAATGTTGATGCCCTTGTCATCACTTCTCTCAGCCTTAACTTCAGTTCCTTGAACATCTACAACAGATGCATTCTCAACTTCAGGAGTTGATGGGCTTTTAGTGGGCTTGGAAGTTGAACTTGTAGAGCTTGTTGAACTTCCCTTGGCCCGCTGCAAATATATATACTACCTGTCAACGGATACAATATAGGAGTCAAATTTTAGATGTCATTTTTGACATTGAAAAAGCACTAAATTTCTATAAAATCTGCTGCTGTGCTTAAATTCCGAACAAAGCTAGCCAAGCCAAATCCCTAAGAGTCAAATTGCTGTACACCCAAAATTTAATACCCAAACAGCACATCAAGTATAGATGCTTAAATTTATGTCAGCTACCTACAATACACAGATAAAGGCTTTCGTGAAGGGACCCAGTGAATTACTATAACTCCTAACAACTAATCCACATCCACAAAAATGTTAAATTCCTAAACATTATAGCTATCACAATGGTCTTCTCCACAAGAATTCAGAATTAATCAAAAGATTTAAAAAACCCAATAATCAAAATCATTTTCTAAGCAGGAAAATTTGTCACTAAGCTTCAGAGCCAACATTATGCATATATAGTATAGGTGCACATGCTATTTGTAGTTGCCTAATCATGAATGACAGAAGCAAATAAACATAAACAAAGTAAAGATCATCCCATGCACCACAACTCTACACTCATACAGGTTAAACCAGGCATGGCCACTAATGGCTCAGTCAATTGAACCAGGAGAAAATGTTATCACTGGTCTGGTTAACATGAATTTGAACCATTACTAATACCTCAAAGAAGTCTAAAGGAACTCATTAATTCACCTGCATCACATATGAATCCTCATTATCTTTTACCACAAAAATTTCAAACAGCGGAGTTCCCAGAGATGCAGTAACCAACTGTCTGTGGCAAAAGATAATCACTAACACTCTATCAAAAAGCAGGGAAATCAAAAAGGTTTTTTTACCTTGGACTCTATTTCCTTGCAACAAATCTGCCAACGCCAGGCTTTATATGTATTACTCTTCCAAAGGGATCATCTGAATCCTTAGAGTAGCCCACCCACCAGCCTACCTGCAGAGACAAAGAATAACAGCATTTAAAATTATAATAGCTTCATCTTCAGGTCTGGTTTGAGAAGCTCCATTAGCACAGTAATAGCAAACCCAATCAACAACAAAGTATAGCAATCACAACAAAGTGTGTCAGGACTCATGGCGAGAAAATCTGTTTATCAAATTTCCAAAGGCTGACAGCTTGCCAACAAAATTAATGTGAAAGTACGACCATCTATCTACCGTATAATGTTTGTTGTATATGTATGTATGAACATATATATATATATATATATATATATATATTTGGTTAATTGTATAATTGCCACCAGAGATGGGAAGATTCCATTACAATAAGCTAAATCTTGCTGGATATAAATTCTAATGCCTCATAATTTTCAACAATCACACACATAAAAAGGGGGAGAACAAAATGAGATAATTATAATAATATCTCTCTACTATATTCTCCAATTATGATTCCCAAACAAAATTTAAAACCTCTGCCTCCTGAATAACGAGTTAAAATAGACTAGCCTCTACTGAGAGATTGCAAAATGGGAGCAATCAGATAAACAATTCAGTAATTCTATTTTCATGGAATAAGTAGAAATTATGTCTTCTTGCGAAGGAATATAAAATGAATAATTGTAACAAATTGTCTAAAGCGGATCACCACATAGGAAAGAAAGCATTGTTAAATTATAAGCAATAAAGGCTAAGAAGATTACCAGTCCGCTTCCTGTATATCCACACAACCTTGAAACATCATGATATCACTCTTCATCATTGCATTCTGCACAAAAAGAGGGAATAAAAATAAGAAACAGTAGACTATGCATGCGGGTACTTACCTTCAGAGCCTCATATAGGGTCAGACCTTCAACTGAAGACATTATGTCTGCTACTTCAGAGCCTCATATAAGGTCAGGCAGCTTCTTCAATAGCCATTTTCAACTTCGCAGCTTCTTCAAAGTCTTCCTTCTCGATTGCATCTTCAAGTTGAAACTATAAAGCAGAGATTCGGTCAGGAAAAAAAACTTGTTTCAAATTCGAGTCCTCGATTGCCTTTGAAAAATCAATCATTTGCTATGTTTCCCGTATTAAGTTGGTTCATATTAATTTGACTCTTGTAATCAATAAAAATTAAACAAACAAAATCCAACTAGCTGTTTATGGTATACAAATAGAAAGCAGTACGTCGAGAAACAACAAATAATCACCTAACTACTAATAAATCTTCAACAACCAATCAAAGAAAGAGAAGCATCCCAGTAAAACATAGAACACACATACAGAAAAAAGAAAAGAAGGGTGCCTTAAGAACGGAGGCATAGCTCTCAGCTCGTTCGATTTCAGAGAAACGACGAGTCCATCGATCCCAATCCCAATCCAAACAAGAAGAAGTACTACTGTTATTGTTATTGTAACTGTTGCTGCTGCTGCTGTAAACAAACACAAAACAAAGGTTTTGAGTTCTGGCGATTCTTGTTTATGGAAGAAGACGGTAAACTCCAACAACCTAATACAAAGCTCAAACTGGTTGATTATTGGATGAGAAATCAATACCGTGAAACGGCCTCAATTGAAGCGCTGAAATTGCGCGTGTTATGCCCTATGTGTTATTTGTTAATATCATTTCTGTGTTTCAGTTTCCCGTTATCTTCTCTTCTCTTCAGTTCCACGAGTCTTTCAATTTTCTGCGAGTCTGTTTGTTTATGACGCAAGTTTGTGGATCAGTGGACAATTTGCGTGCTCAATAGAGAAGTACCGGGACCCCGATTGATGCGCCATGATCCACGTGAGGCACACACAAGTACAGTAACAACAAATCATGCTTGGGATGCATGTGGGTTTGAGCCTGACAACCCATTTATAGATTCGGCTCGTAGAAACCCTGTTCGAATATTTTTCAACCAAATCGGTCTTAAGTGCAGCTTCAAACTTCTGAACAGAAAATTTGAATCAATTATAAACTGATTCGTGTAATAAATCAATAACAATCTATGAAAAGCATTCTTTATTAGCAGACAAAAACAACTCAGAAATTACAGAGCCCACACACTGGATCTGGTACGAGTGGCGAGAACTTTTCCTATAAGAAGGATTAAGTCATCATGAGGTGAGCCTGGGAAACAAATTACACATCTGAAAATCTAATGGCTTATCCGAAGAACTGAAACTGTTATCATTAACAATTTCCATTTCAGAACTCCATACACACCAACCGATTTAACTGTAAATCTTTTCTTAGAATGAGTAGCCAATACAAGGATTACGCAATGCCATGGACAGATATTGTTCACCTTCTCACAGCACAAGGTTAGAAGAATACGCAGCAAAAATTGTCAGAGAATGTGACGAATTGCTCAGTACTGAGGTGGAGTGGAATGATCAGCAACCACACGTCCAGCAGAAGGAAATGGAATTATGCCAATTGGATTTTGAGTTGCCACAGACGCCCCTCCACTCTCAGCAGTTTCAAGAGCAATATCTGCGTCATTGGGTGCCCCTGCATTCTCTGTGCTGACTTGGCGGAGCAAACCTTGCAATCTCACCAGATAGCTCTGGCTAGAAGGCTGAGTTCTTACATATCCAGTGGTAGTCACTACAGTAGCAGATGATCGTTCAGAATCAGCAGCCCGGAAATTGGATAGGGCACTGAGGTCAAGGTTTGGGAAGACTGAGCAACGACACCTAGGACATTTCACGTTCAACCGAAGCCACTCATCAATGCATTCAATGTGAAAATTGTGAGCACAAGGCAAACCACGAACCTGCACCACTTCCAGCAAGAAAATTATGCTCATGTGGCATTTTGAAAATCATTGTGTATGTAAGAGTTTGCACTAAGGCTGGTGGTTACAACATCCACAATAGCATAAATTTACATCTTACATTGTTACCCAAGTACATGCTCATTTCTACGCAGGTTAATAGCTGCACCTAACAATACCATCTAGCGTCCATTTTTTCATAGGGCACTAGCATCTGATAGAGCAAGTTCACAATTCAGAGGATGAATTTACATGAGGTTATCTTCTGATTTCATAAAAATCAACCTGAGACTCAATGTTTTCAGCCAGGGAATCACTATTAAAGCTCCATATAGCACCAAAATGCATCAAAAGCTGATTCATTCAGTTGGTACACAGAGAACAATTGCTCTGAAAAGAGCAAAAATTCTAAAACTTGATGTATGGTTTAGATATGTAGAATTAATGAATAAAAATTGGAGAACAGAAACTTTTACCTCATTCCCCACATGAAACTCTTCCAGGCAGATGGGACATTCACTGCAATCAGTTGGAACAGCCTTTAACCTGAACTTTGGAAGTTCCTGAATGAGTGCCTCCACAGCTTCTCTCTGCGCACAACCCAGACAAAATCCCCAGATATCAGAATCCAAAACAGATAAAACAAATAATGAGATTGAAATATGCAATAGCACCTCTACATAGAGAAACTGTAAGCCCCAAAAAAAGGTACAGCCAATACAAGCACAAAATAAAAGGAAAATTGTCAGTTCTAGTTCTTGATGTTACAATATTTACCTGAGCTGGACTCAAATAAAGTCCAGGATGATATGAAGTAGCATCTTGACCAATGCCTCTCATCTCTTGACCTGCAGCTTCAAATGCCCAATCTGGTACACGGATCATGTCAACCAAAACCTGAATTACAGTAGGTGGTAGATTCAGGTGTAATTCAGGGACCATCAAATGGCACTAATGTAAAATAGAGAATTATATTTGCACTGATCACTACAGTGAATCCAACTTTGATTATTAGAGCAGGCACATGGTGAAAGAAATTTTGCGGTTAGGCTCTTCACCAAAAAGAAAAGAATTAAAATAATAACCAAAATAATATCACCTTTGACATGAAGCAACAAGAAGCACAGAAAAATACAAATAAAACCTTCATGCAACATTAAGAAGTTAGCCAACACAGAAGCCATTGCATTTACATCTTATTTTGGTTACCAGTTCAAAGGCACAAAAATGATTAACCATCACAAAATTTGTTGCATGAAATTTAAACCCAATATGCAAGTAAAATTCAAGCTTACCCCATATTCTGAAACAGGAATCCCCTGCTGAGCACGTAATAGGTGCGCTTGTCTTCGTGTCAACCACTGCAAAAGGGAATTCAACGGACGAAGATGAAAAGATACGTACGTAAATGCAACAATGACTAGGAGATTTTGGATGACTAAGGTGTCACATGAGGTAAGCAGAATAAGCGATATCAGAAGTACAAAAAGAGAATAAGAGAAGTGTCACTCAAGGCCCAGTACTAGGTTCCAGCTGAGTGCAATGAAACTCATTCATAAAGTTCAGGAAATGTAACTAACCTTTCCCATAGACATGCAAGCAATGCAAAAAAGTCCACAGTAGCTGAAAAGCAACCAAATGAGAAAGCCCCATTTCTGGCCCTGTTCTGGCAACTGCAAGCATTAAGTAACAGTGTTTCAAGCATTAAAACAGTTTCCAGATGCGATTTGCCTCCCCATCCCAAAAAAAGGAGAAAATGGGACACTTACACAATCTCTTGCACTTGTGAACCACAAAGTGCCAATTACCGTCCAAGCCCAAAGAAATGGATAAAGTAACAATGAAAGAATTGAAAGAACCACTACCCTTCCACAAAAACGAGCATACCTCTGCTGCCACCCAAAATCCCTAAAAGGATAAAGAACAACAGAATCAGTTACTATGTAAAATTCTGCTATGTTAAAAACAAATGCAATTACCGTAGAAGAGAAGATCTAAAGCAATGTTTGACAATCCTATAACAATAATTCAACATTAATATCCATATAAGAAACTGAACTAAGAAAAGCTTGTATCTAGGCATCTAAGATGAAAGCCACATGACAGACTTCACACAATGTAATAACATGTTCTTATCCACTGCTAAACACCTTTGGTGGTACAGTGAAGATAGTGTGGGTGTAAAACTTCACATCTCATTTCAGGTAATGTGATGCCACAGATACCTCACCCACAATTTCCAAACAAACCTATATTGTCAGCATACATTTGTTCCAAAGAAGCAAAATATAATCATCAGAAAACGTGTAACTTTTGTAAGTGTAAGATGGAGCACTTACAATCCCATTCCAGCAGTCAAACCATTATCTACAAACATCAACAAACGAAAAACAAACACGGTAGTGTAATCAACCTGAAGAAACAGAAGCAAGTCATGAATTATAACAAAATTTTCTCATTAGAAATCTAAGCTTTGAAGAAAGAAAAGGAGAGAAGAATTCAATTCATTAAAGTTATCCAAAGTTCAAATACCCACCATGATCCATATGTGCAAGGGGTATGTACAAAGATGGTAACGCTTCCAATTGACTCCGACAATTATTCTAGAATGAAAGATATCATTAAAGAAGAACCCACTTAAAACTTATAACTCCTATTTGATTAAAAGCAATCTTCTTCTAGACTTCCCTCAGACATACTCATAGAATGAACAACTTCATTCTTTTATTTTCCTATTTTTTCTTGGCAAACAAACAGAACTACAGTGAATCAAAACCTCAAAAACAAAGAAATTTAACTTGAGGATACACACTTGTCGCAAGCATCGACAGGAAAAACCCATCGTACCTGCAACCACAAAACTTTTAACATTTCATCACATGTATCATATTTAAAACAAACTCAAACACATATGATAAAGTGATTGTCAGAAACTCAATTTTAGTTTGATTCAGTAGTGGAAAAGAAAGATTAGAACTGACCACTTGAAATCAACGCCTCTGATGGCCATAGTTCCCTGTGCCGAAACCCTAGAAGTAGAACGAGGTTACCAAAGATTGAGATTCAATCCTCATTTCACGACAGTTAAAAAAAAATTAAACGGAGTCGGTGGACAAAATAAAGAGCGCCGGTATTTCTTATTAAAGAAATCTTGTCGGATTCTGTTTCGTGAAAATGCGAACTGAATTTTTTTCAAGGAAGAATTAAGCTAAACTGAACTACGGAGAGAGAGAGGTGGGGTGGCTTGTAGGAAACGGACGAGTTGACGGGAGTTTCGCCGCTAACTGACGGCGTTTGCGGGGAGTTGTGATGCGTACTTATTGGATGGATGAGAATTGTTGGGAGGGTTAGTGGTTGCCACGTGTATTGCGTACTCGAAATCGTAGACTCACAATGCATTTCCTTTTGGTTTAACTGCCTACAAATCAAATTGTTGGAACAAATTGATAGACACATCGAACTGTAATTAATACAAAATATGACAGTTAGTGGCCTCCGTTAGGTCAAGATGATCCTCCTCTACACGTGGTAACTCCTATCCATGTCACCAGTTCGAGTAAGACATGTTCCAGCCCATGTGTCTTTCAAATCAAAACAGAGCCATCTTCAAATGTGTCCGAACATAACCTTGTTTCATTATCACTTCCTCCCCCACTAAGTAAACCTAGTAGCTCGTTTATACATGATCTAGATTTCATAAACCTTAATTCTTTCGCCCTTAACTTTAGCCACCGTTTGCTGCATTGTAACTCTCAAACGGCACCGATTGAGCAGCCCCATTTTTAAATTGTGTAGTCTACTGATTCCTACTTTCGATGGATGATGGGTTATTTTGATTGCAATTTACCGCTAAAGCTAAGATATGATGCTCATCATTTTCAAAACACTGTAGAGAAAGAACCAGAAATTGAATATAAAATTTGGAAAGCGAGGATCCTGCTTATTTATTCCCCCAAAGAGACCTCCCGTCCAATCCTCCTCCTCCTCCGTGACGCTGGATAGACAACAGACTAGCATGAGTAGTGGTAGTATTGTTTTCTTCTTCATCCTCTTGTTCTTATCGATCTCGTCTTTCAATGTAAGAACTATTCGCTCTAAGTTGCATGACTTTCTATATTGTCTCTTAGTATTTCTCGCATCTTCTCATTGTCAGTATAATGGTCTCACTCTTGCTGATCTTCTGGTTATTTATGTTGGTTGCTTGCAGGTTTCTTGTGAAGCAACCAGTGGAACAACTCAAAATGTTTCCTCTCGGGACAACCCATTTAGTGCTAAAGCGTCGCTGATTCGTTACTGGAACAAACACATCTCCAACAATCTCCCCAAACCATCGTTTCTTCTCTCCAAAGCCTCTCCGTTAAGTGGTGTTCACTTGGCGAGACTCACCCAACTCGCCACCCAAAGTTCTCTCTCTTCCCACCTTGACGCCTTATGTTCCTTGGCCGACTTGATTTGCTCATTTGACTCAGAACTAGATTCAGGCAAACATAGCCGAGACGCTAACTTTGCAGTTTATACAAACAAAAACTTTGCAAACTATGGTGATTCAAGACTAGGAGGAGTCGACTCATTCAAGAACTACTCGGAAGGAACAAACATGCCTGCCCACTCGTTCAAGAAATACAGCAGAGAATCAACAGGCCACAACGAAGATTTCAACAGCTACGCTAAAGATGGTAATATTGCCACCGAAAACTTCACTAGCTACGCTGCAAACGCCAACGGTGGCTCCGGTGGCTTCGAGAACTACGGAGAACGAGTCAACGTACCCACTCTCCAATTCGCCAGCTATGACTCGGAGGGTAAAAACCACAAACTCACTTTCACAAGCTATAGCGATGATACCAATTCAGGTGCTGAAGGATTTATCAGCTATGGCAAGAATGGCAATGCTGGTCCAACTGAGTTTACCAGGTATGCAGAGAAAGCAAACATTATCGGGTCAAGTTTTTCAGGCTATGCTGAGTCCGGAAAGGCTGCAAATGACTCGTTCAGAGCTTACGGAAACTCAGGTAACAACCCACACAACTCCTTTAACAGCTACAGCCTTGGTGCAAACTCTGCCATTGATAGCTTTACCAGTTATAGAAATGGAGCCAATGTTGGTGATGATTCTTTTCAATCTTATGCCAAGCATGCAAATTCAGGAAAAGTGAATTTTGCGAACTATGGCAAAACATTCAACTTGGGAAACGATACGTTCAAAGAGTATGGCATGGGATCTGTGGGTAGGACCACGATTGGGTTTCAAAGTTATGACATGGGTCATTCGTTCAAAGAATATACCAATAGGGGAGTCACATTCGCTGGTTACAGTAATTTAAGTGACACGAAACTTGGTTCTACAGGTAACAGTAGCATTTCAATAAATAGACGGGAGGTAGAACCAGGTAAATTCTTCAGGGAGTCCATGTTAAAGCAGGGGAATGTCATGGTCATGCCCGACATTATGGATAAAATGCCAAGAAGATCATTTTTGCCCCGAACAATTTTGTCTAAATTACCATTTTCAACTTCAGAGTTGCCCCGCCTGAAGGAAATTTTCCACGTCCGAGACAACTCAATCATGGAGAGGGTGATGGTTAACGCGTTGACTGAGTGCGAGAGAGCACCTAGCCGGGGTGAAACCAAGCGATGCGTTGGCTCGGTGGAGGACATGATCGACTTCGCCACCTCTGTATTGGGTCACAATGTGGTGGCTCGGACAACACAAAATGTGAATGGGTCAAAGCAAAGAGTGATAATAGGTTCAGTCAGAGGAATCAACGGTGGGAAAGTGACTAAATCAGTGTCGTGTCATCAGAGTTTGTACCCCTACCTTTTGTACTATTGTCATTCTGTACCCAAAGTTAGGGTTTATGAGGCAGATATCGTTGACGTGGAGAGCAGAGCAAAGACCAACCATGGTGTTGCCATTTGTCATCTTGACACGTCAGCTTGGAGCCCAGGGCACGGAGCCTTTGCGGCACTTGGATCCAGCCCCGGTCAAATTGAAGTCTGCCACTGGATCTTCGAGAATGACTTGACCTGGACCGTTGCGAATTGAAGATCATTATTAATTGTTTGGGTTTTGTCCAATGCTAATGGAATCAAATGCCCATGTTAATTATTGCCACTGAGACAGTGTTCCGAATGTTCATTGGTTTGTCTTGTTTACGCTGTTTATGATAATTTGATAATAATATAAGTCGCAACTTAGAAGTGTGTGCAATCATTTGGATCAAACGATTTTCAAGCATATTAAGTTCGCAGAAATATACATCTCGGGGACAGGCAAGTCAGTGGCCGGTACCCAAATAAACAAAAGGAGATTCCAAAGCAAAATGACGGACAGCTAAGGTTGGATTTGGAAGGAATGAAATCCAGATTTAGCATGGAATGTGTCGTTTTCCATTCTATACGGTACTGATGGTGTACACCCAAAAATCTCCTACAGTACAGCCAACCCACTAGCAGTTTAGTTGTTCAAAGTTGCTGGAGTGCGCGTGCAGTCAAGAGTGAGAACAGAAAAGCATGCAAATTGTGCAGCTTTGAGTGAATTCCAAGAAATGCATCTTCGAAAGTGCTTGCTATCTTCTTGCTCTTCATGACTTTGCTTCGCACTGTCATCGCATGCGGGCAGTACACACATAAACCGGCAATTTCTGGCATATTTGCTGGATCCCACTTGTAACATGGGTCCCCTCCCCACAGTGAAAGAAGCAAATCCATGATCCGTCTTTGACAGCCTTCCATTCAGCGATTCATTTTATTTCTATGCTCGTCTTCTTCTGGTACGACTCGTCTGTAACACAATTTGACTGACAAGGACGTATCTATGGCGTTTTCTTGGATTTGCTCTGCGCGTGCCCATCTCCTCACTTAAAGTATATATCCGCACGCTCACAGGACATTGACATTCCATGATTTCGCGCGCCAGGTTCTCTGATGATGCTCTGTCAGTAACTCAACCAGTCAGAAAATGCCCTCCCATTCATCAGCTTCATTTTCTACGTTGAATACGTTATCAAAAGGCGAAGCTACGTTTGCATGGAATTGGGTGAAAAGCGAAGACTATCTCATCTCTCTATGGGCTCATCTGTCAGATGCAACAAAACAAAACCCAAAAGAAAATCTTAAAGCCCAGGTCAGGGCAGGTACGGTCTGCTAGCAGTTTCAGCCTTCCACTGTTCAAATGTTGTCATTTTTCTCAGCCACCGTGATCTTAGTTGTAGTCAATGGTCATAGAGTTTAGCTAGTTACGAGCTAGTTGTAGTCAAGTAACACGTTCACAGACTGCACAGATTTCCCCTCACTGGGTTCTTCCATTTTGTTCAGACCTTCAAATACATAAATTAGCATACATTTTTCAGTAACATGCACACACAAACTCACACTATTTTTTTGGGTTTTTAATAAAATAAATAATATTTAAAAAAATAATATTTATCTCAAATTAATACATCATAAATTTAAAAATAAATAAATTAATTATAAAATATTATTTATATATTTAAAATTTAAAAAATTATACATTAATGTAAAACATTATTATTTTAGTATTCAAAGTGTACTGAGTTTGTGTTACATGCATTATTAGTATAAGATAAAAATATGTGAAGACAACCGGAAGGAAAATATCCAAGTGTCCCTCTAATGAACATGACACAGGGATAAAGTTTAGATTAGATTATGTGGTGTTTGAAAGACTTCTAATTCCCGACCACGATGTTGGTTAGGATCCCAAACCCGCCAAAATGTTTACGATAACCAATTGTTCTACTAGTTCTGCTTCTGCTTCCATGTCTCCACAAGTATCTTCAACTACGGTTGAAATTAATCCTTCGGGTTCATTCAAACCAATCAACCGGCGTCATCTTCTCAGTGCACTCACACTCTCCATTTCCCTCACTTCTCAGTTCAACCCATTTGCTGCACACGTTGCAGGCGCCCGTGGCCTGTTCCAAATGCCCCCAGTTCGACTCAGCAACCGGTAATTGTCTGTTTTCTTATAAATTAGTCATTTGTGTTTGTGTTGCTTATTGTGGAGTGGATGACTTAAATAAGCTCCTTCGTTTTGTTTAGATGTTGATGAATTTTTGTATTGTTTGTTAAATTTAATGAATTCTGGTGTATTCAATCACAACTGGATTTCGTGGTGGCACACTTGAGTGGAGGTTTTAGATTCCTAATGTCCTAACTCCCAAATGATAAAAGTATAGGATTGACAGTTTGAATTTAATCAAAATTTTGATGGGTGTCAGTTAAATTAGTTTACTGTGACAGAAGAGACAAGAAATGGAGAGGGTTACCTCCAGTTCTGTGAATTGTAACCCAAAGACGAAATGGGTGAGAAATGAAAATTCCATTTTCCTACATTATCAGAAACTAATTTATGACATTGTAATTCTCTTTATTGTTTTGTCCTGAATTTGTTGTGGTTGTGTAAGGTACTTTTTGGTGAGGGCTGGAGAGTCTGAATACGAGAGCTTGGGTATAATCAACACAAACCCGGTTGCAAAAACATCGGTTGATAATGGGTTATCTGAGACAGGGAAGAAGCAGGCAGTGAAGGCTGCTTTACAGTTGAAGGCAATGGGTGCCTGTGAAAGGGGTTGCTGGATTTGGCCTTCCATTACTCAGAGAGCTTACCAGGCTGCTGAGATTATAGCGTCCGTTAATGGGATCAATAGAAGGTAAGAAAATTCAAAATAGAATTTATAGTTTCAGGAATGGAAGTGGATTTGGCCAATTCTTTATATGATGATATCTCCCTTGGTTTCTGATAGAAATTTGGGAAGAGAACTAAGATTGCTTGCTTGCTTGATATACAAGTAAATGGCTCTGTTAACTTAAGTCATTCATGTCTGCAAATAAGAAACCAGAGAAATCATTTTGCAATTTCCACTTCTTACAGCATATTTTGTGACCTCGTGGACTGTAAAAATAAGAGCTCATAGTTGAGTTTCTTGTCAGATATCCGGGGTTATCATTGAAGAAAAATGTGGAATATAATAATGCTTTTGCCAGAGTCTGCTGGTGTTTTGAATTGATTTCAATTCGTTCTAACAGTTTCACATTGGTTACAGTTATATAGTTCCTGAGTACAGCTTCCTGGATGCGCGTGGATTGGGTGCTTATGAAGGCCAGAAATTGGAATCTATTTCAGAAGTAAGATCTCTAATATTAATGAGGGATGTAACTAGCTTGTCTTCATTCTTTTCAATATCTTTTGAGGTATGCAAATATTTTATTTATCCATCACAGAGTGGAAGCTTTACAAACATTGGGAATATTTGTCGACCACTGAATAGAAAAATTGGGAATTAATGCGGGGATTAACCCCAAACGCCTGTTGTGAAGGAGTATTCATGTGTCTAGATACCCTTGATTACCTCTATAATGTGCAATTGCTTGTATTGGTATGGTTCAGATATATGCATCAGATGGTATTTCTCCGACAATCAAACCTCCTCCCATAGATGATGGTACCCCAAATGAGAGTGTTGCAGATGTATTTGTTCGTGTTACACAACTGATGTCAATCCTCGAGACTCAATACTCTGAAGACACAGTCATAATCGTCTCACCAGATTCTGACAATTTGACAATCCTTCAAGCTGGTTTAATCGGTCTTGACCTTCGAAGGTAACCCCGTTAGTCCTTGCCAGCCAATCTCGGATCAAGAAATGAAATGGTTTCTCTAGTATGTGAATGCACTCATTACAAATTTGACATCTGTAACCTAGTACGCTGACTGTTTGTTTCTCGTTTTGTTTCAGGCATGGGCAACTTTCTTTCGCACCAGGGGAGGTCAGATTTGTTGACACCAGTAGCATCCCCACTTACAAACAACCTGCATCGACCGTATACAAGTGTTCAAATCCACCAAGCTGTAACTGATCACATATGCCTCACCTAAAACTGAGATATGTGTTGTCTCATTATTAGTTCTTACTCTCACATAGGTTTCCTGGCTCTTCTACATTGACTATACATTGCTGTTCGGCGTTCTTTTTCCCTTATTTTCTTGTTCTCGCTTTCTTACCGGTTTGACCTGCCCTTTGTTGACATATATCGGGCTAAACCTTCAAAATCTTTCTCACGAGCTCTCTGCCAATTTCAGTAATTTCAACTTTCATATTATTTGACAAAAACTCAAAGATTACTGATCCAATTCAAACCCTGAACACATCATTAACCCTTCCCAGGTTTTCCTCAACGCCGGGTCTGATAGTGTGAAGACGCGTTACATGAGTTTAATACCAATTAGTTATCGAAGGAGATACGAATTAAATAGTTGACTGAAAAAAAAGGGAAACAACAGAAGTCGAGCACAAAAAGTGGTCGGTGAAACGCGGATGCTGAACAAATGGGTAGAAAAGTCAAAGGTCAAGGATTAGACAAACTGCCAGTGGGCCGCCGTGACTCTGAATTTATCTGATCAGTGATGAAAAAAGTTTTTGTTAGGAACATCCCTAATAAGAATATTCGATCAAATTATGATTGATTCATAATTTTAATCTGAATCGATAGATAGCAGTAAACACCCCAAGAGAGTGGTAGTTACAGGTCAAAAAGAAACTTCTGTGGTCCAAACCCCTGCATGAACTTTGAATTTTCAGCCTGGATTTTGATTTTGAGGACCACAGAGGTTTCGTATGTTATTTCCCCTCCTTACTCGACTCTCTACAGAGAGACACTCTCCTATATAATCACACAGGTAGAATTTCTAACATAAACTGCTCTCTCTCTCTCTCTCTCTCTCTCTCTCTCTTGGATTCACTCAACTCTGTTTTCTTCTTTACTTTTAGCTCTTTGTGAGAGTGGAGATATGAAGAGAAGAAGTGATCAGTCTTCCACCCTTGATCGAAAAACAATTGAAAGGAATCGGAGAAATCAAATGAAAGCTCTATGCTTTAAGCTTGCTTCTCTTGTTCCTTCTCAACACTGGAAAGCCTCCAAGGTACTTCCTCTACCCGCAGCAGTCGGTTGAATTATCCTTCCTACATATTTCTAAACTATACACTCCATGTCCTCAATAAATCTCAAACAATAGAGACTACCATATCGTCTATTAAAAAACTAAAAATTCAGGAGAAAATTCTCTCAGAACGTTAGTACTTCTATAGTTTTTACCTGAAGTTTGCGAACGATTAGTATATCGTTTTCGTTTTAACGTTGAGTTGATACCCTTAAAGACTAACATTTTTACAGTCTCTTGTTCTCCTCCTCAAGTAAAATAATGTACGAGCCACGCAGAACAGAGAGACTATTTGTAAAGTCTCACTGTCTCTCGAAAATTACTGCTAACTATTTGATAGAGAACAGACGATATAAACATGTGGTGCTCATCTCTTCATTAGAAAGTTAGTACTATTATCCTTGTTTAATGGATGAAACTTCATAAAATAGCATTTTACATTTGTTGCCTTCCTTCTGTAATAATTATCTGCTTCAGTACTGATGTGACTTGCAACAGAATACTTTATTATTATTATTTTGTGTTGTTTCAGGAGATGATGTCACAGCAAGATCAGCTTGATCTGGCTGCTTCGTACATAAAGCAGCTGAGAGAAAGAATAGAAAAATTAGAGTGGAAGAAGAAACAAGCAATGAAATCAATAAACCCAAACAGTAACATAATGAATGAAATGAATACTGGGTTGAGATTTCCTCTTGTTGAATTAAAAGACATGGGTTCCAGTATTCAAGTGGTTTTGATAAGTGGGTTACAGAAAAACTTCATGCTGTATGAAGTTATTAGCATTCTTGAGGAAGAAGGAGCTGAATTTGTCAGTGCTAGTTTTTCTACCGTGGGTGATAAGGTTTTCCACACAGTCCACGCCCAGGTAAATACTAAAACCCAGTTCCTGATCTTGCTTCTTACATGTTTATTAAAAAACAATAATTAAACTTGACTTAGTTTTACTATAAACTGCAGGCTAAAATTTCAAGAGTTGGAGTAGAGACTTCAAGGGTTTGTCAGAGATTGCAGGACCTGGTTTACTGAAGTCGATCTTCTCCAGTCCAGGATAAGCTCAGAATTCAGCAGAAAAGCCAAACTAGAATTCATCACGCACACACACATATATATATATATTCAACGAAGTATTTTAGATTGTAGCGAATGCATTGGCTTGAATTAATGGAAGTTTGTAATCGAACTTAACCAGTGACGGTACAAATGAATACTCATGATGCTTAATATGTATCTCCTATACTACATACATACATACATATATGTATGTATGTGTGAGTGCCACTATGGTTACACAGAAGATTCTGTGGCTTCTTGCTTAATAAATGAATCTAGTTCTTCGCTGAGCAGTCGTTATCACCACTCAGCAGAAGCTAATGGAGTCTTTGGTTGAGCACTGATTAACACTTAGCTGACAGATATTGGCAAAATATCTTCAATCAATATACATTTATACTTACATGAAATTTTAATAATTTGGCAAGCATTGAATGCAGTTAGCAGCCTTGTCTGGTTGTGTTGATTAGGTTATGAACGAGAGACAGCGTGCAGCCTTGTCAATGACATTGAAAATTTGGACGGTCCAGTTCCCATGCACATGGGAGGAAAAGGGATGCAATTTCGGTGCAAACCACGTGCATACAAAAATAAGTAAACAACATTATTTTAATATATTACTTTTTTAGATCCACCATAAATATTCAACTTGCTATTTAAGAAGTTAATATTTGGAACTTTGAACTAACCCGAGACAAAATTTAACTTAACGAAGACGTTGAAGTTTTTGGTTCCATGGCAAGCATCGGGGCCACGGACTACTACTCAAAGAGGAGGTTTGATGAAGACATTTCCATAATATTAAAAAAGATGAAAACGATAAGGGGGTGAGCTAAGAATTACCCAATTGAGCAGACTAAAGTTTGTGGAAGTTCATGCATATGTAGATTGTGATAGAGACAAGATGCCTTCGATTGTTGGTAATTAGCAATAAGCACGCACGTGGTTAATAAGAAAAACAAAAGATGGGAACACACGTAGTGATAAGTCAAAGTCAACAAATGAAGATGGGGAGACGTCGAGGAATCGTCTCGGAGCGGGAAGAAAAAGCGTGTGTGGGAAGGGAGCTTCTCTGTCTTTTTCTGGCAGATTCAATGGATGAATGATAACGTCTTCTCATCTGCATTTGCATGCATGGATGAACATGTACTCCTTCTGTTGTTACTGCATTTCCTGGAACGTTTGTTACCTTCCACTTGCTTTCCCTGCATTCATTGTATTTGTATCAATGAAATTTTACCACCCAATCAACCAATTTTCTTTAATTTTTCATTGCCTTTACCGTCCACGTTTTTCACTGTTTCATATTTGTTATATGCGGTGGCTTAACATGGGCTTATCATCAATGCACTCCATTTTGGATTGATGCTTAAAGCCTAGGAGTTGTTGGGTCAGGGCTAATGTCAAAGGGTCCAGCCACCTCCAAGCCCATAGCCATTGATTTAGAGACGAAAGGTGATTTCGTTTCTTGAATCAAAACAATACCATTCTGTACACGAAATCACGATTGGCTTGGACACACACGCATCCAAAATTCTTCAGTCAAACCCCCTAGCAAAGCCTGATTATGGCATGGGACACGCCACAAAAGCCTTGCACGAACTAATAATCATTAGTCAAAACCAATTAAATCAAAACGATAATTAAGAGTTGAATCTTGGATCTACAACCCGGAATTATCATCCTCTCAAGTAAATTTAACCCTGCATTGTCATTGTTAACTGCCATTGTTATGCCCTTTGGAAGCAGTCTTGTAATTTTTTGTATATTGGAATTGTTGTTCTTAAATATGTTTTTTACAAGAGACAACTGAGGATGGACAGGTCGGTAGGTCTTAGGGAGGTCGGTCCTTAAATTATGGGTACATCGACCATAAGGTAGTCCAATCTCATCCAATATTACAGGGCAATTGCCGTCTTTTCGTTTCACCTGAGCTTTTTATTTTTCGAAATTGTTCCTGTAATTTTTCCCAATTATCACTCGAGTCCTAAAAATTCTTAAACGTATCATTTAAGTCCTTATTAGTATCCGTGTTTATAAGTAATTCTGCATCCTAAAAGGTGCACGATACTGTAAAAGATGGGGAGTTACCGAAATTTCCAAAACTCAAAGGAAACAAGTGGAAATATGATTTTTTTTATGTATGTTTTCATCAGCAATTTGTATAAATAATAAATAAATAAGGGGGAGGGGAAAATGACTAGCAGCAGAGGGGCGGGTGAGGAGCAAGCACAGTGGGTCAGAAACGCACGCTGGGTGCAAGCAATGCCATGTGCCCGCATGCGTCATTGAGAAAAAACTAGCCTACTCTTCCCTGTTACCAAGCAAATTCTTGTGGAGAAATTATACATAACGTAACCAGAACATCAACAGCAGCGAAGAAGAAGAAGAAGTGGGATTAACAGAAAAACCACTTTCAGTCAAAGGACCAAACCCCGGAAACTGAAACAATGAAGGATAGCAGTGATGGGTTTGTGAGAGCAGATCAGATTGATCTGAAAAGTTTAGATGAGCAGCTAGAAAGGCACCTTAACCGAGCATTGACTGTGGAAAAGCACAAAAGGAGAAATTCTGATGATAATATTTTGGTCACAGCTTCCATGGCTGCTGCTAAACCTGCTATTTCTATTAAGAAACAGAGGCAGGAGTGGGAGATCGACCCCGCTAAGCTCATGATCAAGAGTGTCATTGCTCGTGGAACCTTCGGCACTGTCCACCGTGGCGTCTACGACGGTCAGGATGTCGCTGGTTAGTTAACTGCTTCCCGTTTTAACTCATAAATTTCCTTTTTTTAATAATTTTTTAATGATTTCTTTGATTTCAATTTCTCCAATAAATCTGAACTTTTGTAGGGTACTCTTTTCTAATTGATAACCAGTATTTATTGTTCTGGATTTTCTTCCTGGATTTGCTTGTTCTCTTCGTTTCCATCTCACAATTTCTGAATAGATTGGCGATTTGAACTGATACTCAGCTTGTTTGCATTGGCGAAGTTGACTATTCTTGCGAAATCATTTTAATGATTTTTTTTTATAAATTTTTGCTGTAAACAAGGTTAGTCTTTTACTTGGGTTAAATTTTGTTGCTCCAATCTTAAATCAGGTGATCATTATCAGAATCATTTTCATGGCTTCATGCACTTTCGCAGTTCAATGCGATAGCTGATATAGCCTCAGAATTTTTGCTATATTTTGGTTCTTTTCTTGTCTATAGTACGATTCTTTTGGCAAAATTCTGGAATTTTATTACTATCTACTGTTATGGAGTTTATATCATTGGCCATGGTAAATGTAGTCTTATGAAATCCGTGACTCATGCACGAGTTTGGGTTGAATTTTGCTGCTTACGGCCTTAACTTGGATGGTGGTGTTGTAATTTTCAACTTTCATGTGACCCCAGCTGTTAGTTAATATCATGTCAATAAACTAGTAGAAAAATACCAGGCAGCAGGACTGGTAGCTGGAAAATAAGATCCCAATTTTTAAATATAATAATAGCAATTATTATGATGATTATCTATGTCTTAATCCAACTGAGTTAAGATGTACTGATTTAGTTAGAGGGGGGCTGGTGGTGTGGATTCTGTTTGTGTTTGTATATAATATTTACCTTTGTGCTTGCTTTACCATATGTATACATGAATTTAATTTCACTCACGTTACATTATTCACCACTTCGTTAATTCTCAGTTAAGATGCTTGACTGGGGAGAAGAAGGTCACAGGACAGAAGCTGAGATTACTGCACTAAGGTCGGCTTTTACACAAGAAGTTGCAGTGTGGCATAAACTTGAGCATCCTAATGTTACCAAGGTCAGTTTCTACTGACCTGAAATCTTTTTTTCTTTTTCTTGTTTAAGAGTTTGTGTATGCAATTTGAACAGTATTGGTTTTTCTGTAGCTACAAAAATGCTTGGAGAACTTGCATGTCCATCTTTCATGGCAGATTATGCAGAACGTTAAAAAGAAATATGTAGATTTAATAAACATATTAAGTGTTGGCTATTTTTAACTCAATTAATTACTTGATGCCTCCCCTTTTAGTGGAGACGGGTAAGAAGTCTGTTATGTTCTCTATCTCAATCAAATAGTGGGCAGACATGGTGGTATTATATGAATTGTCTAGACATAATCATTTCTTCTTTTATTGCTTGCAGTTTCAGAGAGAGAAATGCAGCATAGGCTTATATCCTGAAAGCATTAAATGTGTAATTTGTGGGCAGTTGTGGAAACATTTATGCTATCATCAAGACTTTGATTCATGTTAAGATTACTAGCTGCTGGATTTTCTATTTTCCTAAAATTAGGGCTTTTGATTGGAGAGATACTGAATCAGCTTGAAATATGTATTTTCTGCATTTATTTTTTTTTCCTTGACACTGGGTATAAAATGATGTTCTGTCCTGCATTCCATTTATTTTAAGAAGAAATTCTCAATCTGTTGGAGGCCTGAATGTCTGCAAGAGTAATCATTGAATGTTTATTTCATTGCAGCTTAAGGGTGCCTTGTGCTGAACAAGTTTTTTTTTGTTGCATTTCCTAATTGTTGTGATGGACTGCAGCTATTTGCTTGCCAGCCTGCTTTTTTCCCTTTAAAATAAAAGAGAAAACTATGTTCTCATTCTTTTTTTTTCTATTATTTTTATTTTTAACTTTTAACAACTTGTCTCCATTTAAATAACTTTTAATGCATCTTATCTTAGAGCGATTTGATATTTTACTAACATCAAATATTCCCACCTTCTTACTTCCGTGGACATTGCTTTTAAGCTTCATAACAGCTTGCAAATATTAAAGATTGTAGCATATTTCTTTGCAGAAGGAGTTAAATCTCCATACATGTACCCTTTGCTTCTTTTATATATTAATCCACTTTCTCCCTCTTATCGTCACCTCAGTACTGTCTCTTCATCATTAGAAATTGATTGTTATTAGAAAATATTTGGCTTGTATGGTGGCAGCAACATTTTCAGAAGTATCCCACTATCAAAGTTTCTTCACTTTGGCAATCAAATAGGGCAAAGTTGTTCAAACGGTGGTGCTTTAAGAAGTATCCCACTATCTGAGTTTCTTGCTACTGTTGCTGTCTTGGATCCAAAAAATCAGGCTTGTAGTCCTTTACAATTTCTGATTTTGGTTTAATTGATTCCAGTTTGTTGGAGCAACAATGGGCTCAGCTGAGCTACGTATACAAACTGAGAACGGTCAAATTGCCATGCCAAGTAACATCTGTTGTGTTGTTGTGGAATATCTTGCTGGAGGTGCTCTGAAGACCTACCTCATAAAAAATAGGAGAAGGAAATTAGCTTTCAAAGTGGTTGTTCAGCTAGCACTTGATATTGCTAGAGGGTACCTGTATCAACTCCATTTCTATTTGTAATTTGTTTACTTTAGGTTGCTGTATGTTGGCAATATTATGTGGCATGTGACTTGAAATCTTGTTTGGCTATGCAAATAAGAAGGCAAACTACTTATTTTGTAGGTTGAGTTATCTTCACTCACAGAAGATTGTACACAGAGATGTGAAAACAGAGAACATGCTATTGGACAAGACACGCACTGTAAAAATTGCTGATTTTGGAGTTGCTCGTGTTGAAGCTTCAAATCCTAATGACATGACTGGGGAGACAGGAACACTAGGTTACATGGCCCCTGAGGTATATCATTTATTTTTATTTCTTTTCTACTTTACTCATATTTATATATTTGTGGTCTGACTTCATGATAAGTTTTTAATAGAGAAATATTTTGGGGCTGTTTGCTTGTCTTTTTGTGTTTCATGCGTAATGGAATATAAAGACTGGAAGATGGATCATTACATATGCGGTCAATAATCTATGAGGTTGTATGCCCCTCATATGTCTCCCTCTTAGTTTCTATATGTTAGATATAATGATTGAAGTGTTTGGTTTGTAATGCCTCTGTCAGTGGGATTTTTCTTTGTCAGAAATGTGAATATTGTGATTCAAGTTAATGATCAGTCACTTATCAAATGGTTGGATTTCAGGTTCTCAATGGCAACCCGTATAATAGGAAATGTGATGTGTACAGTTTTGGCATTTGTTTGTGGGAGATCTATTGCTGTGACATGCCATATCCCGACCTTAGTTTCTCAGAAGTCACCTCAGCTGTGGTTCGCCAGGTATGATATCTGCTTCTGTCCGAAGCGATTCTTTCTTCAAAAAATAATAATACACGAAAATGCAATTTCTTTCTTAGTTTTCATTTATATTCTTCTTGAAACAGAATCTGAGGCCAGAGATACCAAGATGCTGCCCAAGTTCTCTGGCAAACGTGATGAAACGATGCTGGGATGCTAACCCAGACAAGCGGCCTGAGATGGATGAAGTAGTTTCAATGCTGGAGGCCATTGACACATCAAAAGGTGGAGGTATGATTCCCCTTGATCAGCCTCAAAGTTGTCTCTGCTTCCGAAGGTATCGAGGGCCTTGAATAATTGTTCCTTGTCCGTCTAAGCAAAGGAATTAACACTAGAGGTATAGTTTTGGTGAAGAGAAGAATTTTACAAACAGAAAGCCGCAAGGATGGAAGAGTGGTTGGTACAATAGCCTATGGAGCAATGCTGTTCTGTTCTGTGATGTTGATGTATGTGCTATGCTAATGTAAAGCTTTTCTTTTGCTTCTCTATTTTTAAGTGTTTTTTGGGGTTGCAGAGTTGTGTATTATTCAGTCTGGTGGGGGATTGGCCTTGCACCCCTGTTCTGTAAGCTTTTCATATAATCACTGTCAGTGGGATGATTTTTGATTATCTTGTACCCCTGCTTGTTTATTGGATTAATTATAAGGAGGGGACCCGTTGTTTCCGAATTCTTGCTTATGCAAGGCAATGAAGAAGCAAAGCCAAGATTACAATGAACCAAAAAAAAATGTTCATATTCAAATATATGAAAGAATGAATGAATACATGTGGGTGGTTCCCTTTGAATCAGCCTATGGACAATTGAAATTAGCAATAATAGGCAAATCTAAAGAACCAAGCATTTGATTTTGACGACTCCTCTCTCCCTAAGCAAGCATCAGTAAGCAGCATTTCCATTCAAGGCTTTATTTATACAATGGTATTGGCGAGTTGGACCTCTGATTTACTTGGTTTAATCTCTGCATCATCACTACTACTCCAATCGGTTGTCTTACAAAATATCCCGTACAGTATCAGCTGTGTCAGACCCGATAGCGACCCCAACGCATTTGGAATCTACAAAATTAAAAAACAATGGAAGTTCAGTTAACTAGATTAATCAATGCCAATAATAGTAATGATAATAAAGCATTTAGCATACCAGAACGTATGGGTCAAATTGAAGCAATGCATAGATGACCCAAACGGCGGCATTGGCTAAGTTAGCAATTGCCAGGGGGAATGGCATGTACTTGACGCTCTTTGTCTTGATCACCATTTTCTGCATGTATGAATTATGAAGTTAATCTGTCATATGATGTATGATCTAGCAGCGTTTAACGTTAATGAAGTAATTAACTGAGTTAAAGAAACTTGACTTGCCATCACTGTTAATGGAGCAAAATACATGATCACGTTCAAGACGATGCACATTATCCCGACAATCATGGACCTATCCTTGGTGGTATGGAAGAAAAACAAGGTCATGAAAACCAACACCGCCACGAATATCGCTTCGAGTATCAGAGCAATCACCAGGTTACGCTGATACAAAATTAATGGAGGATTAAGTTTGTTGATTAGTAAAGTAATTACTTGTACAATATAGTACGTATGAATGTATACGTACGCGCTTTCCCCCGCTCGAATACAGCAAGAAGATGGTGACGTAGACTAACTCTATGACGAAGCCAGCGCCGTTAATGGTGACGATCAAAGTGCTGTCAGGATGAACTATAGGGAGACCATAGAACACCCACATCGCGCAGTTCATAACTGTGGCGGCATAGGGATCGGACTTGAAACTTCCCACTGATTTGTCCTTCACTATTTTTGTCATTGTTGGACTGCATTGATTCATTTCTTAATCACCGTTAGTTTCACACAGATGGCTAAGAAGGCATTAATCAGCATTATTCAATAAACACATGCAGGGAGAATTAGAGAGAAACTTTACATGGGGGAGAGAAATAACCCAAGAGATATGACATTTCCTGCATCCCATGAAAACAACACAGCAGTTCATTATAAGACGTAAGAGGTAGAAAATACACATGCATGCATAGGGTTTGCAGGACTAACCGATAATGCCAACAATGGTTCTAATGGTGCCGGCGTCAAGCATCTTTCTTTTTTTATTTTAACTGGAAAGGAATAATAATGATTAAGTAAATACAAAATAGAGAGAGAAGCAGTGAAGTGATTTGAAGGGATTCTGAGAGAGATTTATTTGATGCTATTTGATAGAATCACTCTCAGAATGTCGAAACTTGGATTTGAAGGGATTCTGAGAGACATATTTATAGTGCTAATTGGTAGTGAGAATCGGTCTCAGAATGTTGTTACTTGAACCCGTAAGATTATGTAAAAACTTGGCTGTAAATCATTGACCGTGGTCCGTACAAGAGCTGCCAGCAAATGCCGAACTTAAGAGGGCATGCACGAATGTCATCCACTGGAAATTAATGCGTCAGTAATTCCCGGTAGCTGTTGATCATCAAAATAGGATATAATACCGCGGAACAGGGACGTCCACTCTCCCCAGGGTGTCTGCCCCCCATGTATAGGAATTCAACAAACTTGGCCATTTCTCCTCACCTTTTCAATAGGGATCATTATCTATTTTTAGTTCTAGCTCAGTGATCATAATGCCTGTATCTATGCACAGAATTGTTCCATCAGTACAAGGCAAAATTGATTTATGAGGTTAATTTCTACCCTCTTCCGCCATTGCCATATTTCTACGCATCTCATTAGCTGCATTAAGAATGGCAACGGTAGGTTGGCTGCAACCAAAGCACTTCTTGTTCTTCGCGTGATGCTGGGGATAAAAAATGTACCTCAAGTTACATAATACTAAAGTGAAAAGAGATATGCTAACTTGGTAATAGCACGGACACAACTCAAAATCAGAAGGTTCAAGGTAATGACCTAAAGTAAGCATGCCCATTCACAGATTAGAAGCTGCATGCAGAATTGGTTCAGGGATTCCACACTATTTACATTGGTAAAATAATCAAAGCGCACTGAGAATTCTAGTTTTATTAACTTGTGTAGTAACCAGCCTCTTTGTAATCTTTACATATGTCTGGTTGGTAATCAAAAACAACAGGGCCATGTACACCACCAGCTTTCTCACTAGAAATTGTTTGCTCTCTTCGGAGCCCGGCTTAATAATCAATATACCCATGCATTCCTCTATAAAACTGCTCGTCGCCCGAGCTTTTCCCTTTTCAGAGCCTCCCCTGATCGCTCAAGGACTCTCTCACCAAGAGTACGAGTGTCTCTGTAAACTCGGTCTCAGTTTCTAGAGTTTCTGTCGCTTTGCTGTCTCGCTGAACTTGAATTTCCTGAGAAGACTCGAACTGAAATATTGGCTTGTCCGTCTCTGTTTTTAAAGCAGTGGGCGTAGAGCTCTTAGAGGGTCCAGTTGAAAAGCATAACTCACTCCCAGGGTTGGCGACCTTTCTTAAGTTCCGGAGCACCGGGCTTTCATTAAAATCTTCATCTTCATCTTCATTAGTAGTTCTTTTTCCGATGTTTTTATTCTTTGTTGGGTTTGTAAAGACACCGCACACTGAAAGTACATAAAATACAGAACTATCATTGAATTTACAGCAGATAACAGAATCAAATCAAATAAAGGATAAACAAACAAAAAAACAAAAACAGAGACTCTGACCATCATGGAGAAAACAAATCTAACTTGTCAGCCAGTTCAGCTTCGCCTGAGCTCGAATCTGTCATACTTAAACGAAATACACTGTTCCAAAGCTACTACCAGCGAAATCAGATCCGTTGGAAATAATCAATCTCTATTCCCTGAATAAGTAATTTACAGTAATTGTCAGCTCGAATTCCATGGCTTTCGGGCTTCAATGACCTACCCCAGAACCAATAATGACGCAACAGGGGAAGCACACAAATACCTTACGTATCGGTTAATCGGTGTCCAAGTTACCCATTTGGCGGCGGAATGGTTACCGTAGATCGATGGGTTCAGGATTCTGGTTCAGAAATTGAAATTTGGACTCAGGAAGGAAACCGGAGACCGGAAATAAAGGGGCATATTTGTAATTATATGATTTTAATATGGTTGTTCTCAAAATTGTACAGTACATAAGCATATGGGCGGAGTCATTCTCGGTTACTGAATATCTGATGGGTTTAAACTCCTTCTGCTTTCCAGTACTACTCGGTCCAGTTTGTCGTTGTAGCCCTATATAGCTTGAATGAGTTGGTCTTCATTTGAGTTGGCAGCCCAGCCGACAAGCCCGCCAGTTGCAAAATTGGAAACAAAACAAAACCGGCAATACTATCTGTGCTCTCGATTGTCCAGATCCTGGGAAATTTCAGACAAGTAACTTTGAAGCAATTTAATCCAATGACAGCCTATAATTCTATATGATAGTCATGTAGTATGAGGCATTATGCAATTAGCCACCCCATTATCCATTGAGAATGATGATATCTGTTACTTAAAGCAACATCTTAAAATGGTTTAAAAGGGAACAACACAGAATGATTGGTAACCCTTCTCTAAATCAACAAAGATTTGTTCCCTTTCCCATCAACAAACATACCAAGTAATAAATTACATGGTCACTGCTCATCAATTGTAGGAAGTTGGAAAAGCAAAGTTAGGCTTACAGATCTTTATCAATCATGAGATGCAAGTTTCCGAACCAAGAATCAAAGAAAATGGTCCCAATCATTTTGGCTGTTCTAACTACAGTGCCACCCAAAAGAAATGTTAATACCAATTGTATTAATAAATAAAATTATTGAGGGCGCCTTGTAAGACCACTTGTCAATATAACAAATATTTAACAAGTTTCTTTCACTTTCTCTGTGATTGAATGAAAATTTAACTGGAGAAAACGTTTATAATTGTTTTTTGCAATTACATGCTTCACTGCATACATGAGTCAAGGTGTAATTTTTCTTGAAATAAATATTTTATTATTGGTCTGGTATAGCTCTGGATGCTCTCTAACATTAAATATGGTAATAAAGACAAGAGCAGCCCACTTGTAACAACATGCCACCGTCAATTTCTGAGTTCTGAACACTCATCAAACCTCTCGACTCTCATACAACACATGTAAGTGCGATTCTTACCTCAAATTTTGTTTCTGTTTCATCCCTTTATGAAAC
This sequence comes from Xylocarpus granatum, assembly GCA_019650275.1. Classification (NCBI taxonomy): domain Eukaryota; kingdom Viridiplantae; phylum Streptophyta; class Magnoliopsida; order Sapindales; family Meliaceae; genus Xylocarpus; species Xylocarpus granatum. The sequence goes on from BNST01000228.1 coordinate 83,824, forward strand.
CTTTAAAACCAGCTATGCTTTTTTGTTCTTTCGATAGATTCAACGATTCGGATACATGATTTGTAGGTTTTACAAGTGTCTAAAGCTTTTGCGATTATGTTCTGGATAAGAACAGCAGCGGAAGAGAGTGCGAGATTTGGAAAAGTTAATAAACGTTGATATCGTTCAAAAGAGAGCAAGAAGAAGTTTAAACCGTAGGCAAAACTCGTTGTGGGTGCTGTAGAATTCATGATGGTAATGGAGATTTTAACCTCTGTGACACTACTGTTTGTGGGAATTGCTGCTTTGGCAGTGATTCATGTTTGTATTGTAGGGAGGGCATTCAGAAGAGGGTATGAACATAGTGGTTTGGCTCAAAGCAACAGCAGTAGAATCAAAGTGATTTCCAACGATGACTTGAAGGAAATTCCTAGCTTTGAATACAAGGTAGCAGCAGATATTGGAAGCAGCCCTGTGGACTGTGTTGTTTGCTTGGAGAACTTCAGGATGGGAGATAAATGCAGGTTATTACCAGACTGCAAACACAGTTTCCATGCTCAATGCATAGACTCATGGTTACTGAAGACACCCATTTGTCCAATCTGCCGAACTAGAGTCAGCCCTCCAAAGATTGGTGTGGTTTCGAAAGAAGAAAGTAGCGTATCTGGAGACGTTGGATTTGATTTGACATAAAGTAAACTTATCTTTGGGACTGAAGTGGATCCAGTTAATCAGATACCAGCTTTGGAAGAAGCCTTCTTGTTTGCATTTCCTCTGAATTTTGTTCATTACCTTTTTGCTTAATTTGATGTTCTTGTTAGCCTTTCCCATGCAAACGCAATGGCAGGTCAAGTGAGCACAGCTATCTCCATTTTCCATTTGTCTTTCGCGACTTTTAAGTTTTACTTCGATAGGAAAACTGAACATTCCACCCAAACTGGATTTAGATTGGCTTTCCATACAGACTGGAAGATTGGATGGTTTCGCAGACTGCGAGTTGGGTCTTTTTTAGCCCTCGTTAATGCTTCCTAGCATCTTTTAAGGTTATTTTGTATGTTAATTATTGGAATTCAGTAGGCTGGCCTCACAAATCAGCACAAGACTCATCGTCATTTGCGCTTAAAATTTTACCCAGATCCAGGTGCAAATCAACTGTCGATAACGAACTGATTTATGAACGAAGCCAATAATTACACCAGTTAAACTTAGGTGTCTTACTTCTTTCCTACATTTTCTTTTTCATGTCTAATTACATAAACAAGGTATGGTCAAACATAGATTTGGCATTTCCACTTTTCACTTGCGCCTTTGAGCTCCCTAATCATTCAGACTACCGTGAGCCACCGCCTAAAAAACTGACAAGAGTCACCTTAGAATTCACTGATACGCACAATCACATATAAATTCACATGAAAAATCAAAGCTACTCTTTGATAGGTATTGAACACAAAAAAGTTTAGGACACAGCTCCACATCACAAAAGCATAGCTGAGCTCTGCACTTACGATTGCAGGGAGCTACTAAGCATAGAAAGCTAATAGTTCATACATCCTCCACATACAGAATATTAAAAACTTAATATTTTTTGTTCAAACGACAGTGTAATAGTCAAGGGGAGAATGAAATGGACCGATGACAATATAGTAAGTCAATTCAGCTCAGTTCTTCTCGACATTGTTCTCCAGTTCCCTCCTCAGCTGCAGAGAGAAATCGTCATTGACGTCGTCGTCATCCCAATCGTCTTCCCACTGCTGTGTTACATCAGTCTGCTCCTCCTTATCCTCCCACTCTGTCATATGGAAAAATAATTAAGACTACAAGCACAACTGAAATTCCAATCATTACAGTAGACAGAAAGCAAAAAGTGATGCCGAGAAATTCAAAAGACTTAAATGACAGGTGAAAAAATAAAATTAGAAATCAGCAATGAAGATGGAAGTAGTAAGGCGAAACAAGCAATGAACATCAAACACAAAACAAAACCCCAAATCCTGCCATTGGAAGAAATTGTATAAATCGCTTGCTTTTAAATTCCATCCAAGAATGTTTAAAATGCCAGCAATAATAAGAGCTACAGATTCTCATGGATAAAAACCAACTACCTGAAATTTGAAAATAAAATATCATAAAGCATCTTCACAATTACAACCCAAAATATCATCAGCATTCAACAATTTCTGTTAAAACCCACCACAATTTTACCCATGTGGCAGTAAAACATATTATCTAAGCGAGGCTACAGTTAGAATCACATGAAAAGAACATCAATTTACACGATAAATTCAAATATTTGCGAGTTAAAAGCGGCGTAATCGAACAATCATTTTCTCCTTAGCATAAAACCAATTATGAACCCTAATAATAAAAGAAAGTTATGATCAACGAGAAATCGACAAGAATAATAGTATAATGAATTGCACCTTCATTAATTTCAAACTCCTCAAACTCGTCGTCATCTTCAAACAGGTCGATTTTCGCATCTTCTGCCACGGTCTTCGGTTCGGTCGCCATTCTGATGGTCACAACAGTGGCCTGCAGTTATAAATTACCAAAAAAATATATAGCAATATGTAAATAATGGATGCCTGATGACGAGTAAACGCTGATTACATACCGACTTACAGAGTGATTTTCGCAAGTAGGGTTTAGTCGGACGATCCTAGAATGTTCTAGTTTAGACCGGAACGTATTATTATACAAAGCGTTTAAGCGAAGATGTCACATTGTCAAAACGATGTCGGTTTGATTGAATGGATAACTTTTAAAATCATATTTTTACATATTTACCCTTCCCATTATTATCCAATTACAACTACTGTTCATCGACGTTAAATGTTGGAGGGTAGCTGCAACTATCTGCCTGACGCCCTTCGCTTGCTTTGCTTGCAAATAGAGGTGCAAGCAAGTCAACCTGAGCTAAGCAAGTAGCCTTCCTTTTGATTCCCCAATCATGAGAATCAATCAAGCAGAGAATCAATCCAGTAATGTTAGAACATCATGTATGTTAATGGAATCATTCTTGGCACCTCTGTTCTAGTTTCTACATTCTGGTCTCCTGTCCTCAATTCCATGTTTTTTCCCATTTGAATCTGCTTCATATATGTTGCAAATCAATTCGATATCAGAGCTTCTAACAGGAACTTTTGAACATGAGTTCATGGAAATACCTATTCATCAGTTTCCACTGCTGTTTATACAAGCTTTCTGTTTTAATGCCGATCGCTGTCCTATTCGACACAAGGTAGAACTTTTATGGAGAGTAATCGAACGACGCTCTAAGATTAAACATGCTTAGCTGCATGCAATAGATGGAATAGAGCCTGGATTCTTACTTTGTTTCACAATGGAACATTTTATTTATTACAGCAAAAGTGTTTGCAAAATACTACCGTGTGTTTGTTTCTAATCTAAGCGTACTGACATGACAGCAATTAGCTCTTACAAAAACTGAGCTAATATCAAACACAATTAAGTGGTATAAACAATCAAGTATAATTTATGTATTTACATAGAGAAATGAAATCATCTCTATAACAATTTACCAGACACGAAGAGTTCGTTCATGCGGATCTGTAGAACCAGTCAGTCTAGAGGAGCTTGTTTCAAGGAATTTATGTAGAATTTTGATGAGCGAACGTGCCTTTTTTCTTGCATGAGATGTGCCATCCGTTATCTGGGAATATAGTGAAGTCATCAGAGATGGTTCGTTTACTAAAATAGCAATCACCTCTTTACCGCCATTGCTGCACAAAGACTGCAATATCGAGACACAGTACTCTTTCCCAGCTCGTGAACTTAATGATTGTAATAACCCAATAACTACAGGCAAAGCTGAAGTCTGTAGAATTGTGAATGTTGCTTCAATATTCTCAGCTAAAGTTGCAACAACCGCTAGAGAATCTGTAATAAGTTCTGCTTTATTTGAGGAAGCTAAAATATCAACCAACAGTGGAACAGTACCAGCTGCAAGCACTCTCTGATGATTTCCAGGATATAAAAGCAGCCCAAAAATTGCAGCCACTGCGTTCTTTTTACCACAAGTTGTGCCATCTTTAATCAGTTGCACAAGAGCTGGGATTGCGTCAGTTGTTTCGCCTATCAATTTCCGGTAGCCCTTGACAGAAGAAAGGTAAAACAATATTGCAGCTGCTATCTGCCTTACTTCCAAACTTAGTCCTGACTTCAGAAGTCCAAGGATCACTTTTAGTCCGCCACTTTCAACTATCACTTTCTTGCCGGTGGCATGCTTCGAGAGTTTCAGCAAAGCAGCTATTGCATTCTCTCGTACATGAGGATCCGGTGAAAGTAAAAGGTTCAAGAGTGGAGGGATTGTGCCTGATTCAATTATAGAAGACCTATTGAAAATGTTCGACTTTGCAAGCAACCGAATTTCATAGGCAGCCTTGTTTTGTTCTTCATTTGTTCCCCAAAACAGCCTTCTTGTGAGAAATTTTGACACGAACTTCATAGTCTCTGCTGCTGCAGGACTACCCGGCTCAATCGTCCTCGTTATGTCACGAGTTTGCCTTCCGGATTTGGCAAGCGAAATGCCATTATCCGCACAAAACTGTTGGATAAGCTTTCTGAGAGTTGTATTCGGAACCAATTCTGTGTTTTCCAGCTTCTCCCCTGTTTTGGGACAGATCATATTCCCTGCTTTCAGCCACTTTTGAATCGATGATCGGTCATAAGTCTGTCCGGTAGATACCGTCACTGGATCAGTCATTAATTCAAGTGAAATCGGGCATTGGAAATCCTCCGGATTCAAACAACTAAGCGTCTCCAAATTGCACCTAGCATCGATTTGATCATTGTTTGGATAATCCAACGTGTCAAAAATTACTACTCTACAGTAGCTTAAGAACCCCACTAAACTACCTAGAAACGGGACCTCCCTCTCTTCACAATCCGAGCATTCTCTTGCTATAACTTCTTCTATGAACACGATTTCCTTATTACAATCGCTCCAGCTTTTAATCCCAAGATAATCGAGAACCCTCTTCATAAACCCCAAATCAGGCTCAATCCCCTTCTCAAAGTGACTCAAGATCGAAAGAACTCGTTTCATGGCTCGTTCATCATCGTTGTCAAGCTCAAACTTGGCTTTCCTTGCTTGCTTCGTCACCAACTCAACCAATTCCTTCACTTCACCACCAACATCCACCAAGTCCAGAGGAAAAACATCAAGAGCCGTAGCAATTGCTCGAATTAGTACACGAAACTGAGTTGCAACAAACTGAGACTTCATTAGAATCCAAAGCTTGGAGCCTTCTCGCGTGCAGTCTTCCATCAAGAATTGGGCTTTTTGGAAAGTAAGGTGAAGCTCGGAAAAGCAAAGGACAACCGAATCTGACAGATTCAATCCAAGGTCACGAATCTCCTCGAAGAATATTAAGAGAATTCCAATTTGGCGAATCGCCTCCCGGGCATTTCTTCGTTGAGTTGCAAAGCATTTTGATTGATAATTGCATATGTTGTGACCGAGAGTGATTAAAGAAGTCAGAAGAATGGCCGGAGAAATGGACTCACAGGGGTGAACCGCCGGGAATGATAAAATCCGGCGATCGGTTTGATTTGTCGTTTTAATCATAGAATGAAAAACAGAGTAAAAAACGGGACGGACGTTGTACTAGGTTCTTCAGTTTTCGACACACTGAAGGAATTTTCAGTTAGTCCAAAGATAAAAAAGGAGGTTAAGGGGGACACGTGGCAGTGATTGTGCTGTCGGCTTTAGTTGAGTTTGACTCAGAAGATCCGAGTAGACTGGAGACGCGCCAGATTTTACAACACGTGTTGGGTGACGGGTGCAGAGGCGTGGTTGGCCAGATGTTGCTTCTTGGATCCTGACAAAATAGAAAAGGATATATTTCCGTTGGAACGGACAGACTAGTCGATGGGTGAAGAGACGTGCTGGGTCCAAGTTAACCGACAATCAACGTGGACCTATTAAAAAGTGCCATGTTACCCCGGGAAGAGGCATGTCAGATTGTTAAATGCTCAGCAAATGACTCGGACTTGTAAAATATTTGAAGCAGGCTCAGCTCCTTTTCTCCGTTAACAAGCAAACGTTGTTAATCATCAGGGAAATAGCCACGAAATTCATGGGTGTTGTTTCTTTCACATATATATATATATATAGACTTAAAATAATTTTATAAATTTAAAATTATTAAAATATATAAAATAAATATTAATTTATAAAAAAAAACTACGACGGAGACTAACGGCAAGGTTTAGTCTTAAACGTGGACCAATCCCTTTATGACTAATTTAGTGGGCCTTGAACGTGCTTGTAATATCTATATCACAATAATTTAGTGGGAGGTGTCAAGCACGGATAGGCCCGCGTGGGCTCATATGGTTTTAGATTTTATGTAACATTGGGTTTTGTCAATATTTTATGGGTTGATGCTTTGAATGAACCAGTCGTCGCACTCGGTATCCTCCTTTAAAGCAGCCTCCTCGTTTGGTTGCTGTTTAAGATAATTCTTGTTAACTGGAATCAACGATTCCTTGCTTGCCAACAAATCAGTCTATGCATTTGTGTTAAGACCAGAGTGACATAACACACATGTAAATATGTGACACAACACACATGTAAATATGACAACAGGTCTGCAATCACAAACTGATCTTTGTGTGCTATCCTTATTCATAACAGAGATGAAAGGGAAGACACGAAGGAACGCCATGAAACTTTCAGGAAATTAAATCCATGCTGGATTTGTCACGGGTTGAACAACTGCTTTGACTTGCAAGTAGCTGTTAAGGCCGTAAATTCCCTTTTCCCTGCCAACGCCGCTCATCTTGTACCCACCAAAAGGAATTGCAGCATCAAACACGTCGTAGCAGTTGATCCATACAGTTCCAGCCCTAAGAGCCCGCATCATAGTGTTGGCTGTTTCAGCGCTCTTGGTGAAAACTCCAGCAGCTAGACCATAACGTGTTGCATTTGCTCTTTGTATAACTTCCTTAGTATCCCTGACATTGAGCAAAAACCACAATTAAGAAAGTAATTCGGAGGTGCCAGCTTTCTTCCCCACGCTGATATTGATCGTTCCCTTGGGCACAACAAATTTAGATGTCTTAAATGCTACTGATTTAGAAACTATTGAATTATCTGATCTCCATAGGGTCAGATATCAGCAAAGAAACTGAAATTAACGATCTAAGAAAGCATAATATACATGAAGTCTTTCACTCACTTGAACTTCAAGATGGATTGCACCGGGCCAAAGATTTCATCCTTTGCTATCAACATGTCATCCTATTTAATGAAACATGTAATCAGCATACAACATACAGCGATATGGTAAAACAAATAAATTGGTGTGAGAAATTATAAGAGAGAAATGAATGATATTTACCTGAACATTTGAGAAAACAGTTGGCTGAATAAAGTAGCCTTTGGTGCCCAATCTATTACCACCACATTCAAGGGTTGCATTGCTTTCAATGCCAGACTTTATGTATCTAAGGACCTTCTCAAATTGCTCTGTGTCAATCTGAGATTCACAGAGGTCCACAAATGGTATTAGTTTCCATCTCAAGCACTTGAATATATTATTGAAACGCCAATTAAATGAAGAGGATATTAGAGAAAAACTATCAAAACGGGGATCTTATTTGCCGTCTAATGATAAACAAGGGCATGAATAATCCAGAACTACTTGAAATGAGTTAAACTTTCCAATTATCACCTGTCAGAGAGGGAGTGAGTGAGAAAGAAGAGCAGAGGGAGAATGGGCAGAGGAGAATACCTGAGGACCTTGTTCAACACCCTGCTTGAAGGGATCACCAACAACACGTTTCATAGCGCGTGCCTTTGCTTTTTCTACAAACTCATCATATACATGCTCATGTACATAAGTACGAGATCCAGCACAGCAACATTGTCCCTGCAAACAGCAAGCTTTCACATAACTGGTATGCTCATGCACGACATGGCAATTGCCATTACCAGAAAAACTAAAAGAGCAAACCTGATTAAAGAACAAAGCAAAGTGTGCAAGCTCCACAGCTTGGTCAATGTCAGCATCGTCAAATATAATAAATGGGGATTTCCCTCCAAGTTCTAAGGTTACCGGCTTAAGGTTGCTTTTTGCAGCCAATTGTTGAACAATCTTACCAGTAGCAGTAGATCCTGTGAAAGACAGCTGAAAAGTAGTGGGGATGGTATTAGTCACTTGTATTTTGTAAGTATGTGATGATGAATCATGTGTCAGCTTGAAATATACCACTCCAATGTAAGTGGAGCATAAGTGTTAAGTACAATGATCATCAGTGAAACATGGTTTGGTAAAATATTGTGGGTTCAGAAAGCAGTCAAGCTGCCATCAACATGATTGATCTTTTAGCTATCAAGTCATCAAGAAATGAAATTCAACATATGTATTAGAGGAAACACGTAAAATGATTGTGGTGATGGTATATTCAATCTGCAGTGGAAACAATAAAAAGTAAATTGCACAATTAGTCAAGTATGTATCTGTTTTCATCAAAAAGCTTTGATCCCCTGAGCCCAGGAAGCAAGGGCTCAAGAAAATATGTTCTCAAGATATTGGGTAATGACTAGAGATGGAGAAATACCTTGTCCACATCCATATGGCTGGCAAGGGCTGCACCAGCTGTTGGACCATACCCAGCAACTATATTCAGAACACCTGGGGGAAGACCAGCCTGTCACAGTAGGTAAATCCAGTTAGAAGACAATCCTATGTCTACACCTCAAAATCTAAACAATGGTGCCAACAGATATATAGACAAATAAAACATGAGATGCAAAGTAAGCTGAGGATATTGCATTAAAATAGTAAATTTTGTACATATTTAGCATCTTATTGCATACATTGTTGGCAGTACATAACGATCATTCCACAAAAGTAATTTCTGCTAACTTTTCTGCATGTTAGACCATCAATTAATTTATACTGGAATTTTGCAAGAGGAAAAGCATTTCTTACGTAAGGCACAATTTGTTTTTATAGCTATGACCAATTTCCAGATATTAGATATTCAACTCCTTGATTAAGATAATATACCAAAACTATTTTCAATTCTACCTCGTGTAACAGCTTGGCCACATACAGAGCAGTCAAAGGCGTTTGCTCGGCAGTCTTTAGAACAATAGTATTACCACAAGCTAATGCAGGCCCAACTTTCCAAGAAAATAAGATAAGAGGAAAGTTCCATGGAATGATCTGGCCAGCAACACCAATTGGTTCGTGCAAAGTTTGAACATGGTAATTTCCATCAGCAGGGGCAGTTAATCCATGGATTTTATCAGCCCAACCTGGATATTCAATGAGAGAGTAGATAAATATTCAGCCATGGATGATGAGTTGAAATAAAAATCATTTTCAGTAATCCACCTGCATAGTAGTGAAACAGGCGAACCACCAGCGGTAATTCACTTTTGAGAGCTTGTTCATAGGGCTTCCCATTGTTCCACGTCTCCAGAGCTGCAAGCTCCTCACTGTGTTTCTCGATCAAATCAGCAAAGCGCAACAATATCCTAGACCTCTCCTGAATACAAAGACATTCAAAAAAGTTATATCCGAGAAATCAGGAATCATTTAAATTTTAACGTAAAAACTTAATGGAGTCCTTGGAACTTTCATACATAAGCCGTCATCTTTGGCCAAGGTCCCTCGTCAAATGCCTTGCGAGCAGAAGCAACTGCACGATCAATATCTTCCGCATCACCTTCAGCAACATTAGCAATCACTTCTGCTGTACGAGGATCATAGGCTGGAAATGTTTTCCCTGAGGGTCAACAAAATTTCCAAAATTAGTCTCATTACAAGATTCATTGATTTCTTGACAAGACAGTTTTATTCAGACGAGATAAATTGCAAATTACCTGATGCCGCATCTACAAATTGCCCATTGATTAGATTCTGATTGTAAATTACATGAACTGGTGGAATAATTGGCTCTTCAACAACCGCGGCGGTACTAAACCTGCTGATGCCTCTTGCAGCACTGGAGTTTTTGCCTAGAGATCATATCGGGTACATGGTTTAGTCTCTGATTAAAATTTGAAGGTTGGAGGTTATATCAATTTCACTATTGGTCATTAACTAATTGACCTCTTTTTTCAAAAAAAAAGTTGAACCTAGAGAGGCCAGAACAGTTGGACGAATCTGATTAAAGATTGGATTACTTTGTTTGACCAGGTTGTACATAAATCTAAAACCAGTCTGATAAAATTTTCCATTATTTCTCAGCAAGCAAGGAAGCAGAGCTATGAAGAATCAAATGTCATCATTTTCATTTGTTTGTCAGTTGATTCGGCAAACCAAAGAAAGGGAACACAAAATTTATCATACATGAACTAACTATGACTATAAATCCAAAACCAAACGATCAAATCATGAAGAAACAATAACTAGACATGAAACATCGTCGCAGAGCAGAACGGTAAATAACACTAATAACTTTTTAAGTAACAAAAACATAACAGCAGAGCAAAGTTGGATGGTCACCAAAAGGACGAAGCAAAGAAGCAGGTGTAGATGAGAATGAACGGGAAAGCAAGGAGGAGATTCTGCGGGCTGCCATGGCTAAAGAGGAGAAGCAAGTCCTTGATACTTTTTGTCTAGGCAAAAATCTTGAATAAGAACTAATAAACAAACTATTTGTCACCGCTTTGACAGCACTGTATCCGATACGATTCATTCATTTAAATAATTAAATAAATAACAAGTTTTGGGAAGGTGACAAGCCACAGCTGCAAAGGCAACGAGTCAATCACCACCTGGAAAGCAAGATTCTTTATTAAAAAAGAAAAAAGATAAGAGAGAGCAACGGATAGCTACTGTATTTTATTTACCTCTTCGTTAAAGAAATATAATTTATGAGTGATGACACGGCAATACGCGGGCCTTTGCCAAGATTGGAAGAAAGAAACCCAACACTCTCTCCATTTTGGTCAACATAATATCAGGCAATGCATTAGAATTTCAAACGAATGATGGAAGAAAGATCATTATAGAACCGGCAATATCTTGCTCTTGCACGATGGGACGTGAAATGCCATGATTTTCTCTAATTAACGGGTTAGGTTAGAGGTTGGAACATCATGTTTTACCTACCAATTCGAAGTCTTTGTGAAATAATATCTTCCATCATTTCGGATAATTTTTTCAAACATAAAAATAATGATGTAAGAAGGATATTTTTCCTTTCCAATAATGCAGGAGCATGCGAGCAATGCCTTCCCTTCAAAGTTTAACCTTTTTGCATGTGAAGATTGGTCCCAACAAGAAATCCATGGCAGTGTTCTTGGCGATGTCATCTATATGCCTATTAGTGATCAATTAGTCTATTGCCAAGCAGATAATGAGGAATATGCCGAACGCAAGTAGCGCAAATGTCCAACAACGATAACTACTAACTTGCCATACAATGCATGGAGTTAAATTCATTATAGAAACCCCTTCTCGGTTTCAAGCTAAGCTAAAACGACAGACATGGCAACACAGTTAAACATATCGAATACCCTTTTTGCTTCATTGACCGAACCAAAAGTTTCCTCCCTGCCCAATAAAGCGAATGAAGAAGAAAGTTATGATGTCAAATGAAATGGTAACTCCATAGAATCAAACAGGAGAGACATTATAGGATCTTGTTTGCTGATGCCAATAGGATTTCCAGTACAGTTTACGAACAAACAAATTTAACGTAGATCAACAGTCAGTGTGTGTCTTCAATTGGCTTGCTTGCTTGCTTCCTGTTGTTTAGTCGGACAACTTACGCTGAGTACAGCTACAACTCGCAAAGTCGATGCCATATACGTTTAGCTCTGTGACCAAGCCTGATGCTTGGTCAGAGTCACGGGGGGAGAACAGAACACGCAAGTCTAGTCCGAAGAAAATTAACGAGGTTGCTGTCTTGACTCTTACATATTTTGATACTGCCCTAATTAAGCGGGCGCTTGGGGTCAATTTAAGAATAATTTATATTTTATATAATATTTTTATTATAAATTTATTTAATTTATATTATGTAATACTTCCTTCTTTAAAAATTACAGGAGGGACGCAGGAATTTCCAAGTTTTATTGCTTTTGGGTCAAGACTGTGAAGCTCAAAGCACAGAATGAGTGGTAAGTAAATACTTTGATTGTTTAGAGTTTTCAAATTTGGCAGTATCCTATCTAAAGTCTTTGGCAACTAATTCATATATTTTTCTTTTCTTCATGGATGTAATTGTTTCTTTTACAATATTAATGGTCTGTAGAGAAATCAGGATCCTGAGGCTTAAACAGCTTGGGCATTTTCAAGCTGGAGGCATCAGTGCCCAAGCCTCCAACCCGCATACTAAGCATTCTTCTGGTGCTTGCAGAAAATTTCGAAGACAGCGCGGAAGAAAGAGGATTCTGGGCATTGTTTACATTCTCGACTACTGCTGACCTCTCAGCACCAACACCGTTGTTTCCTACTTCAGGGTGACTTTCGCGAGCCGGGTGGCTCTCTTCTTCCATGTCATATAAACCTTCCTCGATTGCCAACAACATTGCGGCCTTTCTCCTTATAAATCGTCTCCATGCAGCTTGTATAAAACAAGCTCCCCAAGCTCTCCATTGGTGAGAATAGTATCTGAAAGCGTGCTGGAGCTTCTTACTATGAAGGCGCTTAAATTGGCTGGCAACAAACTTGAGGTCTTCAGCTCGAAGTGCAAATGCTTCAACTTCAGTAAGGGATTTCACTGTTCTCGTTGATAATGGAAGGTTCAGGGTAGAGATTGTCGTCAAAGCCCATGTCAGCAATTCTTCACCGCAGAAGTCGCCTGTCTTCAAAGTAATAGAATTGAAGAAACCCAACCTTCCTCCATTTGTCGTCGAGCTTTCTACTTGACCTCTGATGATGAAAAGCATTTCGTTCACCGGATCACCTTCCCGAATTAGATATGTGTCTTTAGTGTTTAATGATGAGTAGAGGCGTTCACATATCGCATCTAAGAGCTGCTGATCCATTCGCGCGAAAAATGGAACCTGAAACAAACTCAATACTAATTCAATCCTTGCAAGAAAATGATCGAAATTAGGCTAAGTTTGCCCATTTTACTAATCAGTGCTACATATATAACTTACACGTCGAACGTAGGCCAGACAAAGATGCCTCTGAATTTGACGCCGGACATCCAAAGGTAAAGATTGCAAAATGGATTCTTCATCTACCCCTCTAGTGGCAAGCCACTTGTATTGACTAAACCTGCGTACACGTTCTCTCAGCTCTTCAGGCAATTGACGGTGCCTCATCCACTCCTCCGTATCTCTCCTTCTAATCCTCCACTCTTCTAGTCTAGAATTTCTGGATTCTACATAGGTCTTCAAGGAGACAAAAGTTAGCCCAACAGAACTATCAACACTAAACTAAACTTTTAACAACCCTTTTCAACATGTTTGGTCAGACAGCTCTAAAAATTATATTTTCCATTGAAGACAGAGCTATATAAGTTAAAATTTTCTGGAAATTAACATGGGTTTTGAGACGAGCATACCTGCATTTTTCCTATGAGATATGAGAACAGAACTAGGCCAGTGATGCAAATAAGGATACTGAATAATGTTTCACCAACAAAGGTGGTCGTCTCCAGATTTTGCCCATATGAACTGCGTGTACATCACAAAATGATCGAAAACTGTATTAGCACCAACTTCAATATGTAACGTTTGAACAACATAGATATGCTGCTAAATACATAATGCCAGTCAGCAAGAATTCTGCTGGTAATTAACCAATACCTTAAAGCTTTCAAACCCCACCACAGGCAATAAAAATATTTATTAGCGAATTTTGTGGAAGTAACTTTATTAGTAAAAGCATCAGTAAATATTCCGAACTGAAAATTGTCATGATCTAGAGCATCACATTCAGAGATGACATTAGTGATCTGCAGCCAAGCTTTGCGTTCAGGTTCACCCGAAGTAGCACAGTCAAGAAAAAAAAGATCACAGGATGGAGAGTTTGTGGTGTTCATCTCCTTTGCACATTGCATGGCCCAGCACTCATGCTGCCGCTGAATTGACAACAAATACCATGAAGCTCCAAGAACCTGCATTGAGAAATTTTTAAACCGATAACATTGCCCACTTAATAAAAAGTTTTACAGGATTTCTTCAGTGCATTTTTGCAGAAGGTACTCTGGGTTTAAAGAAAAAATTTACTTCATTAATTTCCATCAAATAAGGCAAAAAATATATGCTCACATGGCTAGCAAGCATATAGAGAAGGAGAGTGTAAGCTGACCCCGACCAAGCAGTCTTCGCTAAAATCCCGGCAGTCTTCATAATCCGTCTGTTCATAGGAAACATAACGAAAAGTCTTGGAACATATTGAATGAGAACAATCAGAGAAATAGTGTGGTTGGCGTAATCAGTTGTTGGATTTTTGGTCGCTGGAATTACAAACCAGATGACAATCTGCAAGTCAAAGCAACACCAATTGTCATATTATTGAATACGAGATTGGTACACACACTGTCATCTTCATGAATGTTGCACTAAATGATCAGTCCATTGCTAGGGCGGTGGAAAAACTAAAATCAAAGCCGAAGCTGGTCATGACAATGATAAAGAATACAATGTGCGAGATGAGTTGCATACGATGCGACGAACCTGAGGAAGAGGAAGCGCAGCTGCAAGATCAACAACAAAATCCGACCTCAAGTACCGCCTGGCAATGACTTTTGAATCCATTACAAGCTCTCCTCTTCCAAAAACCCTGGAACTCGGCGCCACAAATGCTATCCTAAACTTCATAATCACGTGCATGAAAAACAAAATATCCGCCACCGTTCTGAAGAACGTGACGACTACACCCAACCCAATATCCGTACTCATGCAAGCAGCTTCGTCGGTCCGAGGGAGGTAAAAATATAGAGGGTCGAGAAACAATGCAATAATACACGACACAAGGAAAATGTGGTTCCATTTGGTCACGAAGTCACTTTGAGGATCAAGGGTTTGGTTCCACCAAGGGACGCCGTTGTGGTTCTGAACCAAGTCCTTGGGTACGTTTCGAAACCTCGAGGAAGCATACAAATGCAAGGTATTCATCTTCTTCTTCGTCGTCTTCTTCGTCTTCGTTTTCTTTTTCCCCCATGGCAGAGAAAACTTGAAGCACGTGCTTTGCGGATGATTATGGTAGATTCAGCAATAGAGTATCAACGGATTCAGAGATTTGTGGGGAGCCAACCCTTTCTAAACATATATATATATATATATATATATATATATATATATATATCATACCACTTTTTTTAAATTATTTTTTTAATTAATTAAAGTTATTAAAATATCTTTAAATTCAATTTTTGTACAATTATTATTATTATAGATAATATTGATTTTTTATAAAAAAAGAATTTTTTAAAAATACTTATTTTCATTAAGTAATAATGAATAATTAAGGTTATATTTTAAATTTTTTAATTTATATCATAAAATATAAAATTAATTTATAAATAAATTCTCGAATAATAAATATTAATTATCAAGTATTTTTAAGATTATTTGTACCTTAAAATATACTTTCAACCCCACTTTTTAATAAAAAAAATCGATTTTTTTAATCAAATGACACGTTATAAAGATATTTCTCGAAACTTTTTTAGTAAATGCACTTCATGTTAGATTGCTTTGAGGTCATTCTCATTACTATCTTGAATGTTGTAACACATAGTTGGCAACTTTTATTAATTATATTGTCTTCTTTAATTTTTTATAGTATAATTCAACTATTGTTTAGTCACTATTTACATATATTCTACTTTATAACTGTTAATAATTTTGACTACCATCATTGTTTTTTTAAAAAAATTAATTTTATTTAATTTTGAGTCTTTCGACAAAAAAAAATCGTATTAAATTGGATTGAAAATTGTACTTTATTATTTTTGTGTTTAATGTTTATTGAATTGAATCAAATTCTAGATTGAATTGAAAAAAATTATAGATGAGATGTGAATAATAAAGTGAAAATCCATCCAATCCCATCTCCCTAAACACCCTACAAGTGAATGTACAACATAATTACAATCACAAGATCTAAAAGTAAAAATGTGAATGGCAAGGGTTTGAAAATTCATTGTCATACAACAACCCCCACCCCCACAAGAAACATGAAAAAAATTGAAATAAAATAGTAATATAATGCATCAAAAAGGGTCAAAAAAGAATATGGAAAGGAAACAAGTGGGGAGAAGATAAAGAAGAAATATAAACCCATCTTTTGCAATCTACTTAACAAAAAGAAATTTGCAATGCCTTTAAACTCACATGTTACAACCCTCTTCATTCTTTAAGAATTCAAATTCCATACAATCCCAAATCCCAACAAACATTATCATTTAAAAAAGGTAAAAAAAAAGCAAGAATCCAAAGTATTGTGAACACCAAAAATCCCATACTAATTTCTTTGGTCAACCTTCTCTCTCTCTCTCTTTTTTTTTATCAAAGAAAATCCTTTATTTATTTATATATTTTTAAATAAATATATAATGTATTTCCACGTATTAAATAAATTTTTGGCTATTTTCAAGATTTAATTATCATTTTTCTTATATTTATCAAATTTTGATTAGGTATTATTTAGTCTTTATGGATCATTGATACAAGTGAGCTAAATATAGCCATGAGAATTGAATATTGAGTAGAATTATCCTAATTAAGGGTAAAATAAGTGGATTTTGTGATTATGAAAATAAATATATTTTTGGACACATACTTATGTCAAGATAAGAAAAAAAAGGCAAGTACAGAATCCAATTTAAGTATGCATGCTGTAACTTACCAATAACTGGTTGGTGTGGGCATGTGAATGAGTAAAATTCAATGTGAACACCAACTTAGATATTTAATTTCATTGATTTTCATGCACTTTTTTCTTCCGGCTTCTGTTATATAAACTGGCCGCAGCATATGGAGAAGGGGCAACAAGAGAAGCAAGAGATAGAGAGAAATACACTCATGGCAGGCACAAATAGCATCATTTCAGCTGCATTTCCTAAGGTTTTGAATGCTGACATCATTGAAAAATTTGAAACAGTGAGAAGAAATGATGCGCCTGAAGTCGCCTCTTCATCAATTCCTGTCGAAAAGGAAGACGATGAAGAGCCTCGGATCGACCTTGACCATCTGAAAGTTCCAGGGTGGTTTGCGGAGTATTGCTCAAAATGGCCAGGTCGGTGAGATTACTTCCAGTTTAATTAACTGATTGTCGAAGACTCATTTACTACGAATATCATCTCCGTCCCTCTCTCTCTCTCTCTCTCTCTCTCTCTCTGCACAAATATTAGAAACATCCTCATAGTTTATCATCACTTACTGTAATCTTTTTTCCTTGCTGTTGCCTTCAACTGTGCATGTTATAATTTTCCCTTCCGCATGAATCCCTTTTGTCCGTATACGAAAAAGAATACCTTGTACGTGCATGCTTTAGTCAACCTTTCAACATGTAGAACAGTGCAAGCTCAAACCTTTAGAGCAAAAGCTTGGTAAAAAGTTTACATTTGGTTTTAATTTGAGAATTACTATGGAGTTGAAACCCAAATTAACTGTTATATGCAGAGAGTCGAATAAATCAGACAGAAATGGGGTTGATTCGAAAACCACCTTCTTCGAGCTTAAGCCATCCTAAAATACCATGCCAAATTCCCATTTCATTCATGATATGCATGCATTTCAAATGTAGCGCTGGCAGATTTCAGATTTAAGCGAAAGGTGCATGCCATAATCCTATTGATATCTACACCCAATACTCTGTCGAATTTTGGGATGATGATTGTAGCTTGACCTTGAGATGGCTTGCCAGTATATATTATTTTTGGATGGTAATCAACTTCTTGCTTCAATCGATTGATGTATCTTGCAGGCCAAGCACACCTCTTAAAGGTAGAAAAAATTTTGTATCAAGGAAAGTCAGAATACCAAAGTATGATGGTGTTTCAGGTATGCATATATGATATCTGAAACATCGATTTTGCAATTGGGCAATTGGCATACTTGTACACGGAGACAATGTTCATTGCAACTTATTATATGTTGTCCGTTGTTTGCAGTCATCATCAT
This sequence comes from Xylocarpus granatum, assembly GCA_019650275.1. Lineage (NCBI taxonomy): Eukaryota > Viridiplantae > Streptophyta > Magnoliopsida > Sapindales > Meliaceae > Xylocarpus > Xylocarpus granatum. Next base: position 101,879 of record BNST01000228.1, read on the forward strand.
TCGGTAAGGTTTTTGTTCTTGATGGAGCTCTCCAAGTGACAGAAAAAAATGAGTGTGCATACCAGGAAATGATGACTCACCTTCCCCTTTGCTCTATTCCCAATCCCAAAAAGGTTTTCAATTCTTCATCGTAACAGACAATTCGAGGATGATCAATTAATTGATCCATATGTTTCTTAAAAGGAACACCGTATGCATTGGTCTGCTCTTTACCAACTTCAGATCATTGGTCTGCTCTTTTACTCAATTCTGTCTTGTCTTGTCTTAGGTGTTGCTTATTGGGGGAGGAGATGGGGGTATCCTACGTGAAATATCTCGTCATTCTTCTGTCGAGCAGATTGATATTTGCGAGCTAGATGCCATGCTCGTCAATGTGAGTTCTGTAACTACGTGAAATATGCACTGAGATTCTTAACTTTCATTACTTACAGCAAGTCATTGTTAAAACTACATTGGATATCTATCAAACTTCATAAAATTAGTTTATTCCTCGATATTACAATTTCTTTCCCCCTATTTTTGTTATCCTGTATACTTCATTAACTAATTATAATAAGAGTAACGATGCAGACACAGATTCAATATGTATTGAATACCAAATTCTGATTCATTATTTTCACTGTTAATGGTGTGCTGAATCAGAATAAATATCATTTCTTTTATAATAATGTTCATGCATATATATGTATGCAGCTTTAATTGTTATTACAAGTAAATGATTCATTTGATTGGTTTGGTTATGGTGTATTTCAAAATACTCTAATTTGTTCAACTGTGGTGATGACTAAAGTACCATTAATCTTATGAAAACCTCTAGTTTTGAACCCTAATTTTGAATTATTGTAATTGAACTTCATGTTATTTTTCAGGTGTACAAGGAATTTTTTCCTGACATCGCCATTGGATACAAGGATTCTCGTGTAAAACTTCACATCAGCGATGGTAAAACCAATGGATTTCCCCCATTGTCGTTGAAATTTTTACTAATACATATGTTTACACTGCTGGCTAATTGTCTTCCACATTGCTTTGTATCTGTATGCATCGGCAAAATTGACAGGAATAGAGTTTTTGAAGTATGTTCAGAAGGGCATCTATGATGTAATAATAGTCGACGCATTCGACCCACTATGTACGTCTCTCTTATTTCTGCCTCATGTGTATCTATGTATCTTCTTAAATCTTCGTGGAAATTCTGAACAATACCAAAATTCATGCAGGTGCTGAGCATGAGCTGTTCGAAGGTCCATTCTTCGAGTTGGTGATAGAAGCTCTCCGCCCCGGAGGAGTCATGTGTAGCCAAGCAGAGAGCCTATGGTATCCGTCACTCAACGTTGAAGATCTTGTCCGAAAATGTCAACGGATATTCAAAGGCTCAGCTGGCTATGCATGGACAACTGTTCCAACATTTTCAAGGCATGCATGCTTGTTAACTGATTTCCTCGGTGCTTTTCATTTCTATTTCATTTAGCTGCTAACAATCAAATTTACGGCTTGATCGCTTGAGCAATTACCTTATGATTAATCGCATGCAGTGGAGTAATCGGCTTCATACTTTGCTCAACCGAGGGACCATCTGTGGATTTCACACATCCCATTAACCCCATTGACCAGGAAAAAAGTTTTGGGGTGGCGAAAGAGCCCTTGAAGTTTTACGACAGAGGGGTGATCAATCAATCTCATCCTTTGAAATGAGTAGTCTTAGCCTTAATTAGCTGCACTAAATATGCTCATCTACTGTAATTATTGTATTTCAGATACATACTGCCGCATTTTGTTTGCCTAGTTTTGCGAAGAAGACAGCAGGTGACTCCAAAATTCCAAGTACAAATAGTGGGACTGTCGTCGAGGGGGTTGTCGACATTACAACCGAAGAATAGGGGGTTTGTCTATAGAGGATTGCATGCCAAAATTGACAATGCGTACACCATCTTAGTCAGAAACATTGTCAGCTTATTCGGTTATTTGCTTTACGAATAAAATTTCAAACATGCAATGTGAGATTTACTGATTTATGTTTTGTTGGGTTTCAATTTTCACATGCAATGCACATGTTTAATTTCCAACTATCCCAGCAGGATTTAATAACATCTGTTTGTGGATTGCATTGAGATGTCGGTGTAACCAGCACTGCACATAATACAAGCTTTAGCATATTAAACCAAGTATTGAGATAAGTAAACAATGTGTAGTTACTTCCAAGCCCGGATGGCAAATTCCAGTAACAAGGACTGATCACTGCAAATCAGCAGATTCTTACATGTTCTCTTGTTTTCCAAATGAGTTCCTTTGCCTTCGTTTCTCTTGGTTTGTATTGCAAATCCATTCTTCTGTGGCAATGACGGTGATTGTTCCATTATTTGAAACACAGTTGAGTTACAGCATTGAGGAACTTGGTTCACAGATCGACCCAGCCTATTGGTTGTTAGTCCTCCTTTCATTGAAATTGTCCCTGTATTGTTATTTGAGTTTGAGGTCCAAACGATGGGCATAGGAGCTTGAAATAGCTAGCTTCCTAGTAATCAGCCACGAGCTCCATTCTGTTTTCTGTTCCTAAAAACTACATGCTAGCCATGCAAATTCTGCAGTCAGTTTCAAAATTTTGTTTGTCAAGTGAATGGCCGTTCCCCTAGCCCTATAAAACCCATTGAATGCACAAATTGACATATAATTCTAAAATCAACATATTCAACTACTAGAGAACCGAGAACATAATCTATAGCTTCGGTACAATTAACTGAATTACCGAGGGAATAGATCAACAGGGAAATATAAACTAAAGAGCATGTACAACTTGCAGCAGGTTCTTTGAGTAGTGTTAGCAGCAGAACATGATTCACAGTTAACAACAATCAAACAGAGCAATTGTGACAGAAATCTATTCAGCCCAGAAAGGAAACACATGAATTTTCTATCTTAATTACAAGCTTAAGCACAGCCAACGCACTGCTCAGCCATGGCAGAAAAGGCTAACTTTCAAATTTTCTTTCATTTACAGATACATTATTTGCAAGGAAAAGAAATAAACAATGACAGCCACAAAGTTAGCGAGAATACCAAACAGTTAAGCAAGAAAAGGCAACCAATGCTTCATGCATGACATGCTACGTGGCATAACCTGAAAATCTTAGCCTGCACCAGATGATTTGGCAGACTCTCAACAAAGCGAATCCTGCTTAAGTGGAAGTTGCTCCACATCAAGATCTTTAGCGTTCATGGACATAATACACAGACAGTGAGGAAGAAAGAAATAAGTAACCAAAAATACAAGAATTCCAAGATCAGCCTCTTCACCAACTGCTGCCTGACGAGGATTTACCCAGTATATCTGGCTAGCACACCATAAGCAATACAAGCTTGCTACAATCAAAACAAGTTTCATTGATTGATAAGATTGATTTCCAGCAGACTTTAAGGGCCTTACTCTGCATGCCAAAACAGTTAAGAAAGTTAATTATGTCAACAACCTCGTTAGAGTCTGAATAAATCCAAATGATTGAAATGTCACAAAAACAAAGACCTGTTGATATAAATGAAGCCACCAATCAAACAAGTGCACAAGAAGCCAACTACAGCAACAGCATCTGGGTTGACAGGTGCTCGGTCCTTCCACCAACCAGTGCTCAATATCCAAGTATACATTGATGAATGCCCATTTTCCTGTGACGAACAATGTCTTATCCATCACCAAGACAGGTAAAAGCTTACTGCACATATAATAACATATGGCACTCCGATGCACCAAAAAGGGAAGGGGCAGCGTCGTCAGTGGTGGTTCACTGTTTGGCTTACCATGTATACAGAGGCTACTCTTGAATTTGCTGTGTTTGGTAACCTAAGCAATTATACACGCCAGAAAAGCATAAACGTGTGTCCCTTATTTGCTGTATCAAATTGCATTGTCCTTTTTTCTTCTAAGAACAAAGTCTTATGCTAAAAGGATCCCCACCTACCAAAGGTCTTTAAGGTACTGAAATGTTTTTCCATTTCCAGATTCAAGATAAAACTTGGTTCAAATTTTTTACGCAAACCTTTAACAAGGTAAGTTGTGAGTATTAAAATATGAAATTAAATTGCCACCATGTCATAGTGAGATCACTCTCACTCATAAAACTGCTTTATTTATTTATTTATTTGGTAAATTCTTCCATTTATAATTGAGAATTGACAATTGCGTTGTCACTAGTCACAACGCATCAATTAAGGAAATTCTCTTGGTGTATTGTTAATTCATCAAGCACAAAAAAGGAGCCATGTGATCCAATTACCATACACAAGTAAATTTTTATCTTGCACATCCATGTCTATCTTGAGGAATTAATTATAGCAGTGTTTATTACTCTAAAGTTCACCCAAGCATTTCGAAAGCCTAATAGCAGAAAGAGATAGAACTCTCTCTCCTTCCCTTTTCTCCAAACCTTGTCTTCAATCTCACAACATGGGGAGAAGATTGGTAAAGATCAATCTCTATTGCACTGTTCACAAACTCAAAATATCAATATAACCAAATAACTACCACTTAAAAGTTAAAATCAAGAAAATGGCACAGTTCTCATGCAACAATTTGCAAACCTACATTTCACTGAATAAACAAAATGACTGTTGTCAGCACTCAGCCAGATACCCTATCAATCGATAAGTTTTACCTCAAACAAATGGTCGAGGAAAAAGTGAGATAATGAACCAGCAGAGAGCAGCAAGTAGCATTGCTTCCTTGTAAGTGGCACCTGCATGATATAAACCATGGAGATAATTTACCACAAATATATGTTCACTCGATGCAACCAAATCTAACATCATTGATTAAGTAAACCTCATCAAGAAAGTACAAAACACACCCAGTCTAAGATCGTTGTAATTGGTATTACAGTGCTGCCAGGCGTGCATCATTTAACAGATTGAATTGGTTGTTTAATCCCAAAATACTAATAACTCTGATACAAAGCCGATCATATTAACATATGCTACCATTGTGAAACTCCATTGTTTCCAAAAACAGAGAAAATAACAAAAAATTAATAAAATCAAGCATCATAACCAAATCTTATCAACTTAGAAAACCACAACATAATTAACTCAACTCAACAAAAAAAATCCTTGATAAAAAATTTCCGAATAAATCTCCCAATGAACACAACCAAGAGCAAAAATAACCCAGATGATCCAAATCCAAAGCTGAAACTAAAGAGCATGAACAGAAACTAATGTCTTGCATTGGCGATTGAGGTTAATTCAACTCAACCCATCTTCGGGAACCGACAATTTTCAGATGCTGTGACTAAACTCACCCCAGAAACTGAATCAAGAAGTCCTTTATGAAGCAAAACCCTGGACAGCCAAGAGTAGAGAACACACAAAGGAAAGCCAAGAATCAAAAAATAGTAGAAGGGATCGTGGATGGCATCGGCTAGCGCCGACCCGAATGAATCAGTGAAGAAGGAGCCAAGCCATTCGGAAAAGGAGCCTATATCGGGGCCAAAGAAGGCGTTGATGGTGTAGGTCAACGTGTGGTGCGGGCTGAATCTTCCATTTGACAGCTTCGTCATAGCCAGCCCCGAACCCATAGCGTACATCAAGTGCGGACCTGGGCCTGGCATGGCTGCAGCTCACCGGCGCGCCGGATACTCCGTTTGGACTAAGATTTCGACAGGTGCACCAAAAAATAAAAAGAATTGCACACTTTTTATTGATTCATTTTCATCGATCAGTGGCAAAACCAAAATTGATCAAATATATCACAATCTGATCTGTATGGTCAGAAGAAAAACGAAAGAAAACTGGACTCGAGAATGGGTCGTCTAGCTACAGGGATTGTCGACTGTATCTTCAGCTCTCTCCAGCGGGCGTAAAAAAATGTGAAGGTTAGCCCCAGCAGCGACAAGACACGAAACCGGATGTAATTAGAACTACGGTTAATCAGTAATTAGAGCTTTTAAGATCGTTATGGAAGTGATTAATTACTTGGAGCATGACATTGTTTAATTAGGATCAAACGATTAAACGCGTCATAAACAAACCCGGCTGCGTGAACCTGGCTTTGCAAGCCCAATTCGTAATCCGTACAAAAACCCATGTAGTAAGTGTAATTGTGGGCCTCGATCAAGCCCAAGACATAACTAGGCTATTGAGCCCTTGCACAAGCGATCTTGAAATCAATTGAAAAACACAATTTGTGCCAATGCGACGACACCGTTTAACCTTGCATAACATTAGAAAATAAGGAAGAAAAGCATGTTTGGTTGTCATGACCGGGGGGTCCTGCTTTTGTAACGACAATCACTTTTGAAAAGTTCTTTTACCAAAACACCCCAACCCAAGCAGCACTTACTTTAAACCCCACCACCTGTCCTCTGTTTTTTAATTTGATACGTTAAGGATTTTAAAGGATGAGACCTCATCACCCTTTTATTTGTCCGAAAGCAGGACCCACGAATTTCAACGCTTATTATTGGCCATCTAACAGATAAGGACTTGAGGCCCCACCTAACCCCCCTCCGCACACCTTAGATCAATACCACGCTCCTTACGACACCCCCTCGTGGAACATGGTTACCAGATAATGCGGGTCCCATGTCGTTGCTTATTATAATCATTATTATTTTAATTAATAATATGATTATTAACTTCCAGTCCGTTCAGTTTGGTCGTAAAAAGAAAACTCATTTATATTTTTATTATTAAACCAATGACGTGTCAAAGCAGAAAGACCGTAGCGATGATTCGTTGAGGTGGAACCGGACTACAACGCGGCATAGAGATGACGGACGTTGGATGTCTTTGTAGCGATGGTGGGTCCCATATTTTCGGACGAGATAATTTAGACAAGAATCGGGTCTTAGTTTTAGTTGGTGTGAAAGGGTCCGTACGAGATGTTGGGGGCGGGGGTTGAAGAGGGGTTTAGAATTAGAATTTTTATTTTATTATTTTATTTAAGGACGAGGAGGTGGACGCGAGAGGGGTCTGAATATCCCTGTCCCTAAGATTTTATCCGCGTCGAATTCCGAAACTCTAAAAACCAACCTTCTGTCCGTTCATATTTACATTCCTACCATTTTTATAATATATTTTTTTTAATCATTGAGATACAATAACACGTACATATGCATACATGTTTACGTGCGGTTACAACCCACAGACAAACCCGTTAGCGGCAAAAGATGAACACTGAACATGCGTGGTGGGATTGTACCTCGAGATTTGAGAGGGACACTAATCAGACCAGACACAAGAATGTCCAACTTGCTCTTCTTTAACTTGTTGCAAACTCTGTCACGCCGTGTACTTAAGGGAAGGGCAGTTTCGTGATTGAATGACTGGAAACGGGAGAGAATGGGAAAAAGAAAGAGTAAAATGGTCGTCTTATCCAAAATTTATGGTTTGCCCAGCCAGATTGGACGTCAAATAGCGTGATCGAGCAGCCGCGTGCGTGCATTGTCGGCTCTCTCTCTTTCTCTCCTAATTTTCCTACCAATTTTTATTTATTTAATTTTCGCTTGTCCCTCCCTTACATGGCGATAACCTACCTAATGGTCTGTTTCACTTTAATCCTCATCGCACTGTACCTCTTCGTTTAACTCCTTTTTATTTTTTAAATATTAAATTCCAAAATTAATTAATTAATTTATAATAAATAAAAATTTAAAAATATTTTGTTATTTAATTATTATTATTATAAAATAAATTGTAAATTATTATTTAAAAATTTTAATTTATCACTCGTAAATTATTTTATTTTATTTTATTATATAATTTATCTTAATTTTGTTTGTGAATTAAAATTTACATATTATCTTATTTTAAAAAATATATAATTAATTTATATAGTAATTACAAAGAAGATAATATTAGTTAATGAGATAATTAAGACTTCTACCTAAGCAATTAGCCCAAGCCCAAGCCCAAGATGCTTATTTCAATAATGAGATTTACAAAGGATAAGATTGCAATCAAAGTAATCATTTGACAAATTAGACCATTTGGACAATAACTTTGTCAACTATAGAATTTATTGGTGGTGGCCCACATTGCAAATGAAATTTGAAAATATATTAAATTTTAATAAATAAATAATTCGAATAAATTCTAAAAAATTAAGATAATATAAATTAGTTCAATTACTATTAGAGAAAGCATAGTAAGAGCGACGAGACTTGAAATCAAACCGTACAAACAGAGTCTCTGTGTGTTTCTTCTTACTTTTTGACTAATGTTGTACGTTTAATCTATTACACAAACACAACACAACGCAGTTGCAGAGTTTCTTTTGTTGAATGAGGAAGCACCGGACACCAAACGGAACCTTAAAATTGTAATGTCTGTTGTTTGTTTTCTTTGGTTGGGTTCAGTCAGTTTCAGAGCCCCCATTAAAATGCTATAATAATCTCACCAGTTTTGAGCCTAACGCGCCTTTCCTCAAGTCCCGTTATCCTCACTTATCTAACACTGTACAAAATTGGTTCCTTGGGACTTCATTTTCCCACGTTTGTCTTGTAAGTTTATCTATATGGGGTTTTCTTTCTTTTCTTTGTTGTCGACGAGGTGCGTTTGGTTGGTGGGAAAGTGTAAGCAGAGAAATGAGTATTTTCAGGGTGTGTGAATTTGAGTTTTCTTTGCCTCTTTCTACGGTTTCTCAGAAGACAAATAGACTTCTCTCGTATTTATGTTTTCTTTTAGATGACTTTGGCTGAGACGTATCTCCTCAAACCGCTTGGCAGAAGTTCAGTTGCCGGTTCATTTTGAATCTTCCTTCGTCTTGATTGATGTCAGTTAGAATTCTCTCAGGTACCATATTTTGATTTATTCTCTCACTCTTTTTCTGTTTCTTTCTTTGTAACATGAATGCGTGTCTATATATTAACATATGTAGCAACAATTGAAGATCTGGGTCCGATGTGGCCTTGTACTCTCTTTTATATTTTCAAGTTGCTTTCTTTTTCTCGAATTATGAGTAATTGATCGTGTTTTTCTTTCTAAAATGATTGGCATTAGCCTCTGTGAGACTCGCCATTTATTTTGTTCTATTTATCATTTTCATACTATTGTTAATGCAAGTCATTAAGGTATTTTATAATGTATCTGCAATTTTTTTATGCCAAACAAATAGTTGATGAATCGTAAGAACCATAATTAACTGTATGGAGCCGTGTGTTCTCGAGCGAATAGCTTCAGTTGCCATTCTTTAGCCTATTTGTTTTGCATAGAGGTTTATTGGGGGAAAAAAAAAGATACGGTTAATTTATCAGGAGCTTGTTGATACAAACATATATTTCTTGAAGAATTTGGAAACCAAGGTAACACCAACTATAAATGATGGCGATATGATGGTATCACTACTACCAGTCTCTTATTTGGTATGTTGAGTTTGGAAACCAACACATAGCCGCGTGGACATATTATTTTTTGCATTAAGGAAGTTCTTCCTCGTGAATTTAATTATTAGTTTAAAGATAAAATGAATTGATAATGATTTTTAATGAACCGGTTTTTGTTGAAACAAATGAAGCCTCCTGGCAAACACTGAAAGAGAATACTACATTGTGTGCAAACTTTTTCAATTTTTATGTTCTTTTGGATTGCTGATTTCTTTGAATATTGAGATAAGGATGAAATACGTGTTGTCCACTTGCAATTTATTAATTGAATATATTTGTCCTCGCTGTAATTAGAAGCCAGGTAAGGTGATTTAATGACTTCGCTGGAAATGACTTATATGATTGGATGCATATCTAAGAAGATGCGGTATTGATTAAAAATGAGTTAGATTACCATATTGGTTAAAAGAGAATTTGTTTCATCTTACCTTTTCTCGAAGACTTTGTGTATAAAAAGACTGTGAATGCTTCAATTTAGTATTGCAGAATATGTAGGCGTGCTTCTGAGGCAAAAATATTAGGTGCGTATACACATGCTTTTATGTTTGTTTCAGCCATTTCTATAGCCTTTTTGTTTAATTACATTCCATCTTTTTATATCTTTTTTTCTCCACTCATCAGTAGATCAGCATTGTTGCAATTTTCTCTTTTTTACCTTGTTCTTATAAATAGAATGTCAAAAGATTGAGTTGAAAATAGATGCTTGATCATTATATTTCTCACTTTTTATGGAATTGATTTGTAATATGTATCAGTGGGTAGTTCGGTCCTTGAAGAAATATGTGAATTTCATTTTCCTTTTGGTTTCCTTTTGTCAACAGGATCAAAAATCAGAAGAAGAGAACATATAAATCATGACAATTTGGTGCCGTTGAAGATATGGCTATCCTGGTTATTCTCTAGTCTGTGCTACACTTGTGCATCTTTTAACTATCTGCCTGCTGTTCATGCTGAACTACTCTTTCTCGCTTATTTGTTTGATTTTAATCTGAATTTGATATGTTCCCTAGTGTCTACTTTTCAATTATCTTTCCTAACTTTGGTAATCTTCGGCTATAGGTTGCCAAGAGCAAAATCTCAAAGGCCGTTTTCTCAGTATTTACATTACATAAAGAATCTGAGGTTCTTTCTTTCTATTTTTCACTGCCTTTTTAAGTTAATTTCACATGGGGTCTATATAATATTAATGGCAGTCGGGCGCGTCATGTTTGTTGTTGTTCCTTTAACTGCTTCTGAATGTGCATTTATTTCCCTATATTCTTTTAATATTGCCTACCTATTAAACCCCTTCCCTATGCTTACAGCAGGACTGAAGCCCTAGATCTCTTGTACTACTTCAAGAGGTCTCACCAATTGAGCCAACTAGCAGCCATTACTGCTAAACATGCACTGATTGCAGGCAGGCTTCCTTACCAAAAGTTACCTCCATTCCTGATAGAAGGTACTTTAAGTTATGAGAGCACTTTGCTTCTAATGAGTTGCCTGGTGTGCATCCTTACAAAAATAGTTCCAAACAATTGTGGGTTAGAGAAAAGATTTGGCAAATTTGTTGTTCATCTAATAGTTAACATGGGCTTTCTATTGAAATGCTATTTGCTTTTAGTAAGCCCTTTTTCTTTGAGTATGTTGAAAGCCATTATTGGTTTGTAAGCACAAAGGAGAGTAAAATATTTCCAGACAGTAGAAATTAGCATCTCTTGTAACTTAATGACAGTAGAATAGGATTTAGATAAATAACTGAACCCAAAAGAACTTTTATGTTGTGATCCTTGGTGATTAACCATACATATATGCATCTGTGTCATTATCTGATTTTTATAATTTGAGTGTCAGCATTGAGGATTTAATACTTACCAGCGTTTTACTTTTTAAATTTGAGGGTCGGCATTATCGCACACTAGGTTATAACTGCCATGGTCCCACAGGTACCTTGTTTTCCAAGCCTGGATAGCTCCTGGAAGGTTTTTTTGGCAGGAGCAAGTATAGTTTCTAAACCTGGAATAAAAACCATTAGCGCTGCAAACATGCTGTCAACATCTAGTATAAACTTGGTGGACTTCGCATCTAGTGACATTTTTAATTTCCCTCAAACTCCTAGGGCACTTCCAAGGATGATGACCGTCCCAGGAATGATTACTGATGTGGATGGCAATGATGGAAATTTAGATTCTCCCTCCTCTAGCCGTAGAAAGCAGATTATAGTGGCAAATTTTCTTCCTGTGCATGCTCAGAAGAATTCAGAAACTGGAAAATGGTCCTTCAGTTTTGATGAGGATTCACTTTTACTTCAAATGAAGGATGGTTTCTCTGTTGATACTGATGTTTTCTATGTTGGGACTCTGAAGTGTGATGTCGATTCGAGCGAGCAGGAAGAGGTTGCCCAGAAACTACTGGATGAATTTAAATGTGTGCCTACATTTCTTCCTGATGACCTTCAGAATAAGTTCTATCATGGATTCTGTAAGCAACATTTGTGGCCCCTTTTCCATTACATGCTACCTATTTACCCAGACTATAGCTCTCGCTTTGACAGAGTGCTGTGGCAGGCATATATTTCTGCTAATAAGATATTTGCAGATAAGGTAATGGAGGTCATAAATCCTGAAGAGGATTATGTATGGGCTCATGACTATCACCTTATGGTTCTCCCTACATTTTTGAGGAAGCGCTTTTATCGAGTGAAGCTGGGATTCTTCCTCCACAGCCCATTCCCTTCAACAGAGATCTACCAGACTCTGCCAGTTAGAAATGAAATTTTGAAAGCGCTTCTAAATGTAGATTTAATTGGTTTTCATACCTTTGATTATGCTCGCCACTTTCTGTCTTGTTGCAGTAGGCTGCTGGGCCTGGGCTATGAATCCAATCGAGGTTATATTGGACTAGAGTATTTTGGTCGCACTATATATATCAAAATCTTGCATGCAGGGATTCATATGGGAAGACTTGAATCTGCTTTAAATCATCCCTCCTCTTCTATCAAGGTAAAAGAAATTCAAGAGAAATTCAAGGGGAAAAAGATTATTGTTGGCGTTGATGATATGGACATATTTAAAGGTATCAGTTTAAAATTACAAGCCATGGAACAGCTATTGATGCTGCATCCTGAGTTGTGCGGCACGCTGGTGCTGGTTCAAATTGTGAATCCTGAAAGGAGTCATGGAAAAGATGTCCAGGAAGCCAAAAGGGAGACATATATGACTACTAAATGGATCAATGAAAAATATGGTTTTCCGGGCTACGAACCTGTGGTCCTGATTGACAGACCCGTATCTCTTTACGAGAAGACTGCCTATTATGCTTTGGCTGAGTGTTGCATTATTAATGCAGTGAGGGATGGAATGAACCTTATGCCATACAAGTACACTGTCTGTAGACAGGGCACTCAAAAAATGGATGCAGCTTTAGAAATGGACTCTGGGTGCTCACGTACGAGTATGGTTGTTGTTTCAGAGTTTATTGGTTGCTTGCCATCACTAAGTGGCGCAATTAGGGTCAATCCTTGGAACATTGATGCTGTATCTGATGCACTATATGATGCCATGACCATGTCTGATGTAGAGAAGCAGCTCCGGCATGAGAAGCACTATCGATACATTAGCTCTCATGATGTGGCTTATTGGGCCTCCAGTTTCATGCAGGATTTGGAGCAAGCATGCAGAGATCACTACAGTAAACATTGTTGGGGCATTGGCTTGGGTTTGGGTTTCCGAATATTGTCTCTTTCTCCAGGTTTTAGGAAGCTTTCCTTTGATCATATTGTTGCTGCATATAAGAGGATGTCTGGAAGGGCTATATTTTTAGATTATGATGGCACAGTGGTACCCAAATCTTCCACTGTCAATAGCCCAAGTCGTGATGTCGTCTTTGTTCTGAGGAAGCTTTGCGATGACCCTAAGAACACTGTGTTTATTGTTAGCGGCAGAGGGAAATACTCTCTGAGCAATTGGCTTGCTCAATGTGAGAATTTAGGGATAGCAGCGGAGCATGGATATTACCTAAGGTATATTATTGTTGTATATTGATATCTAGCTTCAGGAATTTTATGCTTTCATAAATGACACACACCCCTTCTCTCTTCAAAGACAAATGTTATCTTTTTATGAATTGCTTTATTTTCATTGAAAGGAAGTTAAATTTTTATCTTTGCCAAATGGGTGTCTGTTTATTAAAGACAGTGGATTTCAAATAACTTAACCACAATTGCTGTTAATTTTTTGTATGATATGGGTTTATTTGATTCTCTCCTTCAGATGGACTAGGACATCAGAATGGGAAACCAGTCATTTAGCTGCAGATTTTGAGTGGAAAAAAATTGCAGAACCTGTGATGAAACTATATACTGAGGCAACTGATGGCTCGTATATTGAAACGAAGGAGAGTGCTTTGGTGTGGCACCATCAGGATACCAACCCTGATTTTGGATCATGCCAGGCCAAGGAGCTGTTGGATCATCTGGAAAATGTCCTTGCCAATGAGCCTGTTGTTGTTAAGAGAGGGCATAGTATAGTTGAAGTGAAGCCACAGGTATATATTTGTTCATTAGTTTTTGTTTTTCTGATTTCGGCCAAATATATTTTCTAATGGTGGCGCTGCTAATTTTCAGGGAGTTACTAAAGGCTTGGTTGTGGAGAAAGTTCTTTCCACATTGATCAGTGATGGGAAACCGCCTGATTTTGTGATGTGTATTGGGGACGATAGATCTGACGAGGACATGTTTGAAAGCATATCAAGCAATGCCTATAGTTCATCGCTCCCTGTTGCTCCAGAGATCTTTGCTTGCACAGTTGGCCAAAAACCAAGCAAAGCTAGGTATTTTCTAGACGATGCTGATGAAGTTATGTCATTACTTGGACATTTGGCAGCCGTTTCGTCCCCGCATTACAGTTGTAGCACAAAAAACGAAGTTTCTTTCCAAAATGTCGTTTAAATAGTGAAATGCAATGTTGTCCTCCTGCTTCGCTTACACAGGGTTAAGAAGAACAATGGCACTGCCATGGTCAGGTGGAAATAGGACGCAGACCACAATGATTCTTTACTGTCAAGACACAAAGGGGACTCTCTGGATGTTGGTTCTTGATAACTGATATGTTGACTGCATGGTTGGGATTGTAGTGAATTCAGTGGCTTGAAGACCCGACTTTTCTTTTTCTATAAATTTAGATTGGGTGGGTTTGTGTGTGTCTTGTTAGTGCATAGCGGATAATATTGATCTAGTTGACGGCTTTAGATGTTCATGAATCATAATTCATGATAGGCTTGTACACATTGCTGGTTTTATCATACATGGAAGCTGTTGGAAAGACATCTTTGTGGCCATGCTTGTTACTGTTTCGGTTCGTCAAAGTTGGCAGACCAAGTTGAATTGGACATAAACAAACAACCTCATTTTAATTAACTAAAGACAAAAGAAACTGTGACTAAACAACTTCGTTAAGAAGTAGTCGAGTTATTTATCATTTCCTAGTGGTTCGATTTTACAGTTCAGAGAGTACAACGTTGACGGGAAGCGAACAGACTTCGACCACCAAAACCCACCTGAGTGAAAATATGTCTCTCAGTCATTTTACTCTCTCCACTACTCTTGTCCTCGCCATCTTCCTCTCTCCCTTTGGGGTACATCTTCTCTTAATCCCTAAATTAGGGAGAACAACTGTTCAATTGCTGCGATTGTAATTTTCTGTTTTGCAGGTTCACGCGGCGAATGAACGTCATGATCAGAGCTTCGAAACCTCATCGCCATTCGCTACGGCTCTCGAAACGCTACAGAAGCAAATCGGGCAAGTTTTAAAATTCTTCCTTGCTTTCGTTTTACTAACTTTCTCTAATTCTCCGCAAGTAAATTGGAAGAAAAACAGGATTTTTCCGAATTGATCTTGAGTGTGCGCTTATAATTCATTTGTTTGGCCATTAATTCTATACAAATCCTTGACAATTTTGATTAACACTGAAGGTAATTTTTAAATTAATTCATAGATTAATCAAATTTTTAATGTTTTTTCTTCAGTGCTCTGAAATGAGCAGGCTTGAATTTAGCATCTTGTAAACTGTAGTATTTAGAGGCAGTGAGAACTTGAATCAACGTGACAGTTTTCCTATGAACGAAAGAGAGTCTCATTGGTTTTATTTGTCCATATTCAGCTACGATTTCAAGAGCATTGGTCTTCTTCGCCGTGCAATGACCCACCCCTCGTTCTCTGAAGAGAACAACAGAGCATTCAGTATTTTGGGAGCCAAAGTCATAGAAACATCAGTGTCACTCCGTTTCCTTTTCAAGGACATTGAAATTTCACCGAAAGATCTGAACCGCCGCATTTCAGAGATTTCGAATGTGGATTCTTCATGTGCTGTTGATGGGATGCGGTTGGGGTTACAGAAAGTGATAAGAGTTTCTCCCAAGACCAATTCTTCAATTCCTACTGTTGTTTGTGGTGGTTTCAGAGCAATATTTGGTGCTATAGCTATTGATACTCAGAAATCTGATGATGCAGGAGATGTGTTCTGGCGTGTCCATGGTGGTGAGTTTGGTAAAGCTCTGGCATTCTAAGTTGAGATGTCTGCTATCTGCGAGCTAAAGATGTAGAATACTAGTACTATTATGGGCCTTTGATGATGTTTGGCATGAATAAAGATAGATTGCCTTGGCTTTGTAATATGTTCGGTTTGGTGCGTAATAGAAGTAAAATCCGTCAGTTCAGAGTGCACTTTCATGTTGTTGCTTGGCCTCCGTTTGATTAATGCCATGCGTTCTTTACGACGATTAGGAATATCGATGGTTTGGCGGGTTAGAAAGAAAACATTGTATCTCTTGTCATAGTTTTAAGCTATATTGGGTGCAGCACTTTTACAGTATTTCAGTAAAGGTTACTTTAAACTAGTCCATCCCGCAATCTTGATTATGGAATAAATATCCAGTGTTTTAGCTTTCTCACCCTGATCGTAGGAAGCACTGGTAAAATGGGCGTCCTGTGGAGCTTGCATTGCACCAGTCGGTTTAGACTATAAACTGCTTCTGAAATCACTGCGCTCGCACAGCTTTAACTTCATGCTTAGTTTGCCACTCTCGTCATGCTAACCCGAGGAAGATTCATGACGTTATAATGGTTACAATATTACTCTGTTAAAATTGCCCTACCGCAGCTCTCTTCCATTCCCCACCCCAGCCATGTGAATAATTGAGTAATCCTGCATTGGCATCAATTGCATGACAACTTGCCCATTTTCTGTCCTGATGTGAATGATCACGTTGTCATTTCATATAGTAATGGTGGTCTAATCAAATGATTAGCGGGTGGTCACAGCTGGGAAAATCTCTGTTCCTACCTATCAACCTTATCAAAACATCTGGACCCTTCATCAGAGTTGACCCCACCAGAGCTTTCCACTCAGTCTCCCCCAATACCATCGTCTCTACCCCTACTCAATTCCCAAACTACCCTCCCCCATCACGTATATAATCCAAGTCTCCCATTTATGACTCTCCATTCTTTGAAATGGCCACAGAAGCAGACCTCGACTCAGTCGAAGTAAAGTCCAACTCTCTCCTCCGCAACACCAGATGCGGCTTCTGTTTCCCATGCTTTGGTTCACACCGTCGATCCTCCACCGTTGGGATAGCCTGGTGGCAGAGAATACGCACCGGCACGGCCCGAACCCGAACAAACAACCGCTGGTGGGCTCCCGCATTAACCGCCTTTCGGAAAGTCCGCGAGTGGTCGGGGATCGTTGCCGGTCCCAAGTGGAAGATTTTCATGAGAAGATTCAGTAGAAGCGTAAGTAACAACAGTAATGGTTGTCATCGTGGTCATGGGAAATTCCAATACGACGCTTTGAGTTATTCGCTCAACTTCGAACAAGACGCCAACTTGGACGACGATTTCTCTAGGTTTCGCAATTTTTCATCTAGGTACGCTTCTAGTAAGTGGACGTCCGTGGCGACGGAGGCTGCGGGTGGTGTGTATGCTCCAGACAAGGAAGTAGCGGCGCTCGCTTGAATGACTCGTCCGTGTAAGAAATGAGTTGGACCGTCTGACGTTGTGGCGGCGCCACCTGTATCATCTTATTGGTTTTATATATATATATATATATATTATTTTAAGTGAATTATAACATATTGGTCAAATCAGTCATAATTTTTCCATTTGTATTGAATAGGTGCCTGACCCCACCGAAATGAGTTAAAAGTACGCCCTTCGTTGGCAAGTTTCGTTAAGTACAATCAACATCCTAAGAGGACTACGATGGTCATTTCGATAGAGTCAGGACATATTTGATATAAATAGAGAAATTACGTCTTTATTTGCGAAAACACAAAAAATTAAGGATCGATGAAGATTTTAGTATGTGACGCCGGACATCTAAAGTAAGTCCGGGATCCGGCCCTTGTGCCATTGATAATGGGCAACTGATTATACCACATATTAGATGATAAATGGTCTTTTCATGCATTGTTTGGTCTCCCAGCTTTTCTGCTGTTTACGGACTTAATGTTCAGCAAAATGTCGCCAACAATCCACGGAAAGCTTAAGAAGTTCATGCCTTCCCGATAATAACAGGGGTGGTAAGTTACATGGTACCATGCTGATGCCAATCGTTGATGCTCGCTCTCCTCGCAGCCACCCTCAAACCATTCTTTGGCCTTCTTCTGTATGTTCTTCACTGACAGCAAAATCCTCTCTTTCATATCTCCGTACCTCCGGTTGTCCCGTTGCAAGTATGATGCCCTGTTTCGTAGATTACCGGTCAGTATCTCATCCTCGGCATTTACCTGATAGTAACTCATCAACGTGCTCATTTCCTCCTCGTACATTTCTTTGTGACTGTTTGCCAGTCCAAGGAAGGCCTCAAAACCATCTACTTCAAGATCACGATCATAGCCTGCTTCAGCAATGTTCTTGGAGCAAATGATGTATGATTTTATTTGCATCATTGAGTCAAGGATGGCACGGTAGAGTTTTCCTAGTACACCAGAGGAGGTATACATGGGTTTATCCACCCTCTCCATAAAATCTGGAAACTCCTTTGGTTTCAGAGCGAGGGGCATTTCTGCCGGGGCCCCCGTCTTGGCAAAGTCAACTGCAATGGAGTGAAGAGTCGCCAAATGTAGGCATTTTGGGTTCCTTGCTTTATCTGGTTCCCGATCAGCATGAACTAAATGTGCTGTAGAGATGGCACCCAAAGTATCATTGATCATGTAATCAACAAAAAACTTCTGAATTTCCTGTAAGTTCCAGAAGATCAGGTAAATCTTTTAGAGCTCACAACTTATGATGGAGTTCAATTTCAGCTGAATGATGTTCTGAATCTACCTCTAAGGTCACATCATGATCCATTATGCGAGGTCTCCCTCCAGTGTAGTCCATTGGAGGGTCAGTTTCACATGGGATGAGATCTTTATCCCAGCTTATGAAAAAGATGTCCCCATCAAGATCACCACCGGAGCATTCATTTGGATGAGGCCTGTGGATACGACAGTCCCACAGACTTACATCTCACCACATATTGAAAAAGTGGTCTCAACAAGAGCTGAGCAGAGGAAACATTTATACCACAAAAAGGCAACATATTGTGGCACACACACGCGATTAAACTAAAAAAGAAGAAAGATTACTTTCTCCAGAAAATAGTTTTTTTTTATTTTAAAAAAAAGAGCTCCTGGGTAAGCTGCAAGCAGAATATATTAGAAAACAGCTGGGTAACAAATGCCAAGAGTCTTACAGTATAAAGAAACCCATACGGCAGCAGATGCACTGCTTGGGACACGCCAACAATGATACATATTGAAAGTCAGGTTAACTCATCAATGCCTTTTACCAGATATTCTGGGTCAATTAACAACAACAACCATGAAAGAGATTCATGTGGAAGACAACCATTTGAATCATGATGTTAGCAACTATCCTCAATAACACATAGCAAGGTGCCAGTGCATCTCAATATAAACTCTAAGTTCATAGGCAGAAAACAGGCACTAAGTCGCCAAAAGGTTTGTCTTATTTTGGGCACATTAATCATAATAGAAAACTCCATGACTGCCTAAATAGGAGGTAAAAGAAGGTGCACAATGTCATCAAATATCACTAATCAAAAAATAATATCATAAAAATTTTGAGTCAATTATACCTTTCTCCATTTTGGGGGAACATAACGCAATCCAGTAGACCCTTCTCCTCCAGTTCCACTTTATACACGGCTTCAAGAACTCTAATATCTCCCGGGTGAAGACAAGGATTTTTGGTGACAAGCACTTTCCCTATAACTATGGATGTTTTCTTGTCCACCTTATGAAAAAAGCTCTGATCCTTGCACTCAAGCTCTTCTTTTGTCATGGTAACACGGATGTAAACTTGGCCACAATTTAACACATCATTCTCATCCAAACAACCAAACAGGAGCCTTCCCTTTGGAACATATATTCGAAATCTAGTCTTTAAATCAGACAACTGATTCTCATGATGCGCTTTAAGCATCATTGAGAGATAGGGTTCGACATTTGGTTCATAACCTTGAAGCAGCATTGTCACCAGAATATTTTTAGAACCAGCAACACTGAAAAGGTGTAAGACATCCAAAGCTGCCTCTCTATTTGTTAGCATTTTGCCCAATAGCTGCAATTGTTCATGTTGCATTCCCTCAAATACTTCATCCTTAATTCCCAAGGTAGACAAGAGGGATATAATCTCTCGATTCAAAAAGCAAGGCATAGAATCACTCCATTTAGTGACATTAAGCATGCTATTTTTTGATTCAAATTTAAGCATACTCCTACGCAGGGATAGCTTCCTGTGGGAGTTACGATCAATAGCGATGACACCTTTGTAGCCACCATATCGAATTTGAAATGCTGAAGGAGTGTGACTCAGTCCACATTTCTGGGCAACTTGCCAAGCAAAAGATTGAGAAATTTTTCCAATACCATCTGAGAAGCAGTAGGTAGTGCCATCAGAAGTAACTTCAACATCAGGGATAATCTCTACTTCTTGTATAGGAACAAGGAGAGTTTGCCTGGAAGAACTGAACAGTTGACCCATCCTTGCTGCACATTTAGACACGCTGCGAATTTTGTTAAAGCATCCCATCCATTCTCTAATATCTTCTGCTCTCAACTTGTCATTAGAAGCAAACATCCAAACAGAATTTGATCGCAGTTGACTAGCTGAGAAAGCCAGAAACTCATATCTTTTGTTTCCAATCACAATTCCATCTCGAAGAATAGACAATATCCTGTAATATATTTTAGTTCTATAAGGTTTGGCAAAAATACCTAGCTGGATGCTTGTGGAAAGAGCATTTGGGGGAAGCTTACTCCAATCTTCTTCAACAAAAGTAACTCTCATAAAATCCGAAGCATATGTTGCAAAGTTCTTTACAACATAATTAGAAGTTTCAAGCTCAGGACCCAAGCAATAAATCTTTGATGGAGTAGCTAGGACCCTATAACAACTCATTATGTTATGATCCATCAACCTTTTGTGTGATGATAAGGGAATGCTTTTTGAATTTCTGCCTAGTACACGCAATTGAGTCTCTACCAATGGTACAGGATCATAGCAAGTTGACTTCACCTTCTGCAACTTCTGCAGAGCCATTAAAGCAATCTCGGTGGTTAGACCACTAAGGACCTCAACCAATTTGCCATCTGCTGCAGCCAAACTAACTTTTTGATTATGAACAAGAGAATTGAGCTGGAAAAGGACCTCATATGCTAAATCAAAACCTGCTCTGCATTTTACAAGAGGAACTATTTCAGAAGTACAACAGAACTCCTCTCCATCCTCTAAAATTAGACCAGTCTCATTGTCTTTATAATATGGGAGACTTGTACCGATATCCAAATTGTAGAATCTTTCTTCAATTTCCCAACAAAATGAAGTTGATTGTCCAATTGTCTTCATCACAGAGAAGTCTGTAGTGCGAACCCAGAGAAAGTCAAAATCATCCTTGCAGATATGATATCGATCATTATGGAATTTTGCACCTGTATTAGGTCCAGAAACTTTTTGATAGATCCTTGGCCCGTACTTGAGCTGGATATATTTGAACATAAGATATATTTTTAACAAATAAATAGCGGTCTAATTCTGTAAATTATTTAATATGGATAGAACAATAAGAAAAAGACTCAGTTTCCAGAAACCAATAACTTGTAATCCCAGGAATACCAGCAAAAATGCTATGCTATGCTATGAAATAACAATTTTCTTTTACTGGTTCTTAATAAAATGACTGTCTCTGATATGTCCTCCTGCTCATCATTTATATGCACTGAAGTTAGTAAGTTACACTGTGGGGTATCGCCAAAGGCAAATCCCCACGAGAAAAAGAAATTCCTCTAAAAGAGTTAGGAAAATTATACTTGGACCTCAGTGGTTTCACATTCAGCCCCCATTAAATCTACAAAATCAGTCCCATAAATCAAAAAAAATCAAGCTCTTAATCATCCCTTAGTATTTAAGCATAGAAACTCATAAAATCTTTTAAACATAAACTTCTTTTTCAGAATTTTTTTAATAAAGAACAAAGAAACCTGCAACCTAAAGTCTAAATTTTTCATCAAAAGTTTGAAGTTGCGTTATAATTTTTCAAGTTTTTCTTTTCTTGCTACTTATTTTTTTTATCTATTATTTAATGAGTGTTTTTTTTCTCTTGTTTTGCTATCTATGTGAGAAAACAGAAATAAACCAGTAAATCAAGGAAACCAATTCACACAGGTAGATAAGAGAAGAACAAAGGACTAGTGGAAGCTCAATTTTTATTCTCAGTGTTATGACATCTACAAATCATCAGCTACAACAAGGGTTTAAATAACAAAAAGCAAACCTAAATTTACTCTAGTTTAATTAGGCACAACAAGAGTCTAAATTCAATTCAAAATTTCCTACACTAAGAAAGAACATCCAAATTTCTGTCTTCAACGCTAACACATTTCATACTTTGAAATATGTATTCAAATATCTCGATAAACATCAATTATCATTTTGTTATAGTTTAAAGCAGCCCCCAAGAAGTTAAATTTCTTATAGCTTTGCGACCAATTATTGTGAATTTTTAGTGGAAAAAATTGGATTATTGAGTGCACCAATACAGCCAATTAAATTCTGAAAGTTCAAATACGCTCTACTACATGCATCTTATAAAACCCATGAAATCTCACACAACCCAGTAAAACAATGAAGCGCGTTCTATGAAGCTAATTTGGGAAATCAAAACAAAATTAGATACTGGAGAGGCAGTTGCTTGAAGTAACTTTATTTCTCAACCATTTCTTTCAATTTCTCTAATTTTCCTCTTAAAAAATTCATCAAACAAATAAAAAGCATCAACTTTGATATCCATCATATTAACAGAACAACAGAGACATGACACACCTTTAAGAGAAGCCCATTCACTATGCTGCTGCCACCCAAACAACAACTAATAGTCTCCAAAACATCCTCAAACGAAATCTCCAACTTATAACAGCATTCACTCTCTCGTGGTTCCTTCTGAGACACACCATTTTGCTTTGACCATATCCAAAATTCAATTCTCCTTTTCTCAGGCATTAACCACCCTCTCACACCCTCCCAAGTCTCCAATACACACAGACTTTTCTCTTTTCTCATAAAACCCGCATGCAAAACACTATTCTCGACTCTGTGGTGGGCATTGATGGGAATGGGTATAATGTCAGCGTGTGTTTCCGAGATTCTGAGGTTTTGGGACTTGAAGATGAGGTTGCTACTGAGAGAGAGGTTATGGGCTTTGGCTTTGAAATCTAAAGAAGTGAATTGCACCCGTCCAAAGCCGCGCGATTTCCAGTTTTTGTGGTCGGAGAAGATTTCGATGGCAAAGACCGAGTCTCGGCCGAGTTGGGTCTCGAGGTAGAGGAGAAGATCCTTGGCGGTGGCGGTCTGGTGTATGTTTGAGACCCACACTGTGGCTATCTCTATCAACACACCCATCGTTTTCTCTGCTTTGTAAGAGGTCTTGCTGTTGCCAGAGCAACAACAGGATTTAGATTATGAATGTCCGTCTATTTGGTGGTCTTTCGGAAGTCCCAAGTCAAAAATCAGAAGTTTCCATCCGTGTCCAGTGTGATTTTATGTACTTATTTACGCGCCCGTACACATACATACATACATACATACATATATATATATATATATATATATATATATATATATATACACATTTATATGTAAAGGATGGGGTAAGAAAAACATAATGGGAAATGATGACTATGACTTGCAGTAGAATTGTGAGAACATAACAAGAAAGTGACGAGACAGATGAAATTGACAAAAAGTCTACAAGGAAAAACATCTTTCTACGATGTTCAGAGAATACAATAATAAATTATTACCCAAATACATATTTCATGTACACAAGTTTTACAGAGCAAAGGAATCAAAAAGATTTGGAAATACTTTTAACATATTGCCATTAATTGATTCACGGGGTTTATTTTTCTAGGAAAGGTTTTCATTCCATCTGTGTTCTACAGTTCATTGGCGAACTTATAGTAGGAGAGAGAGGAAGCTAGCTCACCCATGTCATTGTTCGAAGAAGAACAAGGGAATCTGCTCTTCTTAGACCAAAGCCATATCTTGGAAACAGAGAAGCTCTCACCTCTACCCCTACCACTGATTTTCTTCTCCTCCAATTCTCCATCAGCTTGGGAAGGCCCTTGGTCTCTACTCTCTTTGGCGTGCTTCACATCAGAACCAGCACCATCTTCACAGCCGGTATGCTGGGACAATGCGACTTGCAAATCCGAATCAATGACAACATATTGATACGTACCCATTGAATAACATCTTCTTGCATCCAAAGTACAACTAATCTCTCCTGCTTTTTCTCTGCCTTCTCCACTTGTGCTTCTGAATTTACCTAGTCTCACCGAAAAAACCCTTTTTGGAGCAGCACTTTCTTGCACTATTTCAGGTTTATGATGACCAGATAATCCATTTTCTTCCTCGCTTGTAAACCAATTTGATATCTCCCTCAAAACTTCAAAGCTAGACACTGGATTTTCCATGGAATATTGTTCAGAGCTGTAAAGGGTTCCTCTACAAAGAGGGCATGTAGAGTTTGAAAGAAGCCATGTATCTATGCAGGCGATATGGAAAGCATGGCGACAAGTTGGAAGCAACCTCAGTTTATCCTGTTCTGAGAATTCACATAGACAAACAGCGCAATCAAATGGCTCTTTCAATCCCACTATGTTTTTATAGTAGAATATAGGCAGAGCGTCAATCAAAGCTTGATCAAGGCCTGAGTCATGCAGCCTGAAAAGCTGTTGAAGCTGTCTTCTCAGGGAATGGGAACCGGGGTTTTCTGTGTATCTATTGGATTGATGATCTGGCAAGGAAGTTGGTCCTTTTATGAAATATCTAAAAAGCAAATGGAGAAGACCAGAAATGAAGAAAATAACAGCAACGATTATTATAATCAAAAGAACTACTGGACTGATTCTTCCTGATGATGAAGATGGGGTTGATTCAGTTTCATAGTTGAAACTATTAAGACTTGATAATGAAGAAGGAGAGGATAAAGGATGTGAATGCACAAAAATACCATCTCTTTGCTTCATCTCATGTAGAAATCTAGACATTTTGGCTGATGCTTATGCTCTGAACGACTCTTTGTTATCAACTACTCTCCGAAATACGTTCTGTCTAGCCTTGAATTTGTGAAGATATAACAGTTGGCTAGCTCAAAGAATATATATTCTCTGAATGGAATCTAGGATGCTATGATAAGAAGAAAAAGATCCAATTCTCTCAAATATATGACGAAATAAAACTCAATATCAAACCGATACTTTGTTATGAACTTTGAGCTACCAAACGAGAAAGTAGATACTTCTACGAGACTTTTAAGCCTGAAGGGTAGCACCTCTGGTATGGAGAGTTTACTTGAAACAACTGATGGAAGTTCCAAGGATGTCTTTGGTAGGTGATGGAGATTTCAAGTCTATTTTCTACGCATAAGGCCTAAGAAACAGAAGGGAATATTTGTTTGTTTGTCTGGTGCAGATACTACACAAAAGGAATTGATAAGAAAGGAAGGGAGTTAGTACGCGAGTCCACATATTCCACTTTGTATTTCCACAATTGAGACACAAGAGATGAACACCCTTTTAACCAAACAAGCCCTGAAAGACTTTTTTTTAGTACTTTTCTTGCATCTATCATCGAGGTTTAGATGCCTAATTAAAAAGTTGAGCAAGGATGAGGAGACCACAAGGAAGGTTAGAAATGATTGAAAGTTCCACCACCATATGCACACTTAGATTTTCCACTATGTTTTGTAATCCTTCTTTATTCATCAGAAATTGTCAAAATAAGTACCCTTCAATGATGATCTTGTCTGTGATTGCCTGCCAACCACGGCAATTTTTGCATCAATCTTGGCATGTATGCTGCGTATTCACTGTTTGTGATTCTTAGGTCATAAGAGAGGCTGGAAGGATGATAACTTGGCGCATTGTCATTCAATCATGATAATTTAACTCTCTTTGGAGTGATTTAGAAGAGCCATAAGACCATCGATCAATCATTATGACACGTTAGATACAATATAATCATACAAAACACATATCCAAGGACAAAACCTCGTGGTGGTGGGTCACACGACTCACACACAAGTGCTTTTCCTTGCACGCATGGCATCTAAATTCATCGATGATTGTGCTAAAAAAAGAGAGCTCGCTGCAGCCAAACCCATTCTTTGTATGTTGCCGACTTGCCGTTGACAATTCTGCTTGACGTTGGTTGATGACCCTGGCTTCAACTAAGTAATTGATAAATCTTGTTTTCTCTGTGGTTTTTTGTTACGGTTCTTTGAAACAACATAATCTATAGTTACATGTCCAACCCTTGTGAATTAATATTGTCAGTATGTGCCACTGAAGATTTTTACAAATGCGCTTCTTGGGCATAGCAGAGTCAGCTCTTAACATGAAGCAAACTCTCTGCCAGCAACGCTGAAAATGAATTGAGGATTGAAATCAAAATTATTGTCAGATATATGAATAGTTTTACAATTAAGAAATCATGAATTTTGAAGTCAAGAATTGTGGAGAAAAATTAAAACGTCTAAGACTAATACTCTTTCAACATATGGAATGAACTTTCATTCCAAGATCTCTAAAGCAAATTCTTTCACATCTCATATGTTACTCCAAATGAGATGTGCTTGGCCTGGTGGTTGATCATGCTTCCAAGCTAATGGATCTCTCTTCTTCTTCCTTGATTGTAGTGATCATAACAACAACTTGATTTATGCTTGGCCGTTCATTTGGAGAAGGATTTATGCTTCAGTGCTACCCGTAGCAAGCTCACCATCCTTTCTTCACTTGCACCTTCTGAAATCAAGGGTCAAAAACTTCAACTGTCCATTCCTCTCTTACCACTGAACTCACCCGCGTAGCCAAATTGAACCCATTGTTCCTAGTCTGCTACCCCAGTACACAACATGATGCGGGATTTCGTTAGTACCAGTTCATTCCCGAGTTTGACTCTGTCTTATTGATGCATAATGCATGAATTCAACAGAGGCTAAATTGAATTGGGCTTAACTAATTCCTGGTGCATTCTATGTAGCTTTCATCATGTCATTTCTCAACCTATTATACTCTATATGTATTTATTTCATTAAAACTCTAGAATTTCAATGGAAATGAAATATCTAGAGTTAATGAAGTTACCATGAAGAAACTGGAGTAGACTTCCATTCGGCTGATATTCATAAACCAGAAATTTCTCCTGCTTGGAATAACACGCAACTGGGGGCCTATCTTCTGCATTCTCTTCCTGAAGTCTTCACGTGAAAGACCACAATCTCTTAACCTTTTCACTACCAATACCATTCCATCGCAAAGCATCACTTTATAGAGGCTTCAGTGTTTTCCCCTTCCAAGCAATTCTGCTGGTGCTCGAAGCAAGTCTTCAAATTTCAACCTCTGCACCACTGGACTTGAAAGAACTACAAGAGATGATGAGGACATTCCACTCTCAACAGATGTTATTGAATACTCTGATCTATTCTCACCAGTCTCTAATCCACTTGAAGTACCACGATGCTTGTTGCTAGCAGTATCCACTGCCACTCCCTTCTTGACAACATTAGCTTTTTCTTCTTTCGGCTTCTTTTTACTTCCTAATTTCACGGAAACTAAGAGCAGAACAAACAGAGCAAGAAGAATCTAGCCCGAAAGTAACAGAACCCGATTAGTTGAACCTTTCGATTTCTTTCTTGCTGGGGGAGATGGTGGGCAAGCATCTGGCAGAGGTTTTCTACATAATCCAGGATTACCTGAAAAGCTGTCAGCTCCAAACCGGCCTTTGACATCAGGAATTGGGCCACTAAGGAGGTTGTTGGAGACATTGAACTGCCGAATATTGGAGAAATCGAATTCTGGTATTCCTCCAGTGAGCTGATTGTTTTCCGCAAAGAAGGTTAACAGATCTGAAATCCGAGACAAATCCGGGAGATATATCAAATCCCTTCAAATTCCTTAACTGCGGTAGAGTACCAGGAAGGTTGCCAAAGTACATACAAGTGAGTCAAGTGTTTGCAATTTGATATTTCTTCCCGTACACTTCCAACAATATTGTTACTTACCAGGCCCAAGACAGTAGGAGACTTTGCTGCCCCGTATCACAAGTTACACAACCCATTTATCATTGCATGGGTTTGAACTTGTATTCCACCAATTCTGATCACTTGGTGCATTCCCTGCTGAAAGTTTCTCCATGAATTGAACTAGTTCCCGCGTAACATCTTCCACTTCAGAATTTGCAGTTCGGAGAGAGGCAAAAGATCACAATGGGCAGTGCCCAGATGAGATTTTGATCCATTTGTTTTAACAAAAATGACATTATCACTTCGCACTTTCCCGTTATGAAGTGATTGTCCGCAGGCCGCAGAACAATGAGATATTAAAAAGCTGATGTGCTACTGAATTGACAAGTGGCTGAATTTACAAAGATGCTTGTAATTTGTGTTTGCCATTGCTAATAAGGACTTGGCAACATATCATATTGTTATTATTTAGCAGTCGGCAGATTGCGACAGTCAAGAAATGTTGAATGTCATGTCCCTCCGGATTGGCCTCTTACCAGTTCAACAGCGTATTAATACTAACTCAAGTATCAGTATGTGGCTCATGTATGATACAAATGGAGCTTTCTTATTCATCCATAACAATACAAGACAAATGCTCAAGACATTGATTGACAATTCTAACTTATTTAATAAAAAATTAAGTTTTCACTAGAAATTTTCATTGTTTCCCAATAAACTTTGTTCCCTCTTTTTCTGTCGTGTTTTGGGAATGGGGTATTACTAGATCCAAGTTCTCACTACCTGAGGAATACCAACCTCCGTTAACAGTTCACTTTGATTTACAAAACAGTTTAGGCAGTTCCAAAACACTATAATTTCACGTAAGGAACCTTCTTCTTGAGTATCCTATAAGCATCTGCCCATCTATGGGCCTGTATTATATTTGAAATCCTGACAGGCAATCGGTGCATTATCTATGGAGATACAGGTTTACAAGAAATCAATCATAGGTAAAGACAATAGACAAACAGAACTTGAGAGAAGATTTAAAGCAAAGATCATGTAAGAATGCAAGTAATGGACAATACATTCACTTTATCTATGATCTCGCAGAGATCACAATCCAAATAATCAGAAAGGACAGATGGCTGAAAAGAGAAGCTAACCAACTAATAAGATAAGTGAGGGAAGAGATGGGAAGTTTCATAAAAACATAAGGACGGCTGACAAAAGAAGCTAACCAACTCATAAGATAAGCAAAAATGGAGATGGAAAATTTGATAGAAGCATTTCAATTATAAATTTTTTTTTGTCATTCATCTTCAATGTCTGCCCTCATATCCTCATTGGGTAAAATTCACTTCAAGTTCTTTTTCTGTGGAGGGCAAGATCTCTTTTTTCTGTCATGGTATTACAAGCTAAAACTATAATATAACTGAACAACTGAACATGTTGATTATAGGGATTCATTGCTGCTCTCACCAAGTAATTTAATTCACTGATGGCGAAGCCCCAAAGCTCATCATGGATCTGCATGGCCAGCAATGTCATCATCACTTGATACACTTTCTTCTTCACTGATTTCCTCATCCCCACTATTCTCTTCACCTGCAGAGTTCGTAATATTCTCCTTCTTTGCATATCTCTCACAGTACTCTGTTCCAGCAAATAAGAGTTAAGATAATGACATGTCAAATTTGCGAAACTCTATAATTCCAAACAAGCAGTCTCAGGAAGTGCAAATTCCAATTCAGAGGTTCCCCTCCTATTATGAGAAAATGTTTGGAGTTGAGTTCATATTACACTACATAAGAACATCTATGTGTCTAAATCACTCGATTTTAGAATTCATAGAAAATATTTTTATTACTCAAAGTTGTTTGAATAAAACATCCAAAAATGGAGGCAAAAATGGATCAATTCTGTGCAAAACACTTACCTTTCACTTTTTGATCATACTGTTTTCGGTCCTTCATCATCAGCGAAGCTGCATCACCATTGAGTGGGTCTGAAGGATTTGGATAAAGCAGGAGTTGTGGAAGAAAAACTTCAAAAATGTTTAACAGATCTGCAGTGAGAGTAATTGCTAGAAGTGTCAAAAATCCTAGTTAATCCAAAAAGTTAGACGTGTTTTGAGTCTGCAGAAAAAAGTGTGCAACTATAATACAAAAATAATGTATACAGACATAAATCCAAAAAGCAGACACTTTTAAATGCACAAATATATGAGCACGGGTAATATTAACTACATAATATAGGTGCGTAATTTAAGAATAGATGGTTACCAAACATAGGGCTCCATGACTGGTTAATAACATCCAAGCATACAGAACCAGACCTGTGATTAATGAAAAAACTTGTTCATAGCAATTCAAAGTACCTGCAGCAGAAGATTCAATTTGAAAAACTAAAGAGACAAATCTGCTTTTCAAAGGGCAAGTTGCTCACATCTCATCTACATTAGGGTGATATATCTTGTTCACAAACCCAATAGAAGGAGACTTGTATGGGTAAGCATCAGGAAGCTCAACACGAATCTTCCAAACCCCACCTTCATAAAGGCCTGCAAGCATCGTGTCCATGGACATAAAAATATTAAGAAAAGTGATAAAAGATTGGATAATCAATACATTGGATTCTAGGTAAAAGAAAAAGGTGTCATTGCCTAGGAAAAGATGTGCATCCGTTTATTCCCCCAGTAATTAGTAAGCCTTGGAATTTTAAACAAATAATATTTGACACTAAATCCTTCGAGATATATCCAGAAGAATCATGTGACAGTATAATATCCAGAACCATGTAATATAACTGTGGACATCAACCACATAATTTTGTAAGAAAAACATTGTATCTTGAATTTTTAAAATAAACACTGAAATATCAAATGTGATTATCATGCTCCAGAGAACAGCTTTCATAGAAATTATGGGCTTGAAAAACATAAGAGACTTTAGACTCCTTGCAAGTTACATGGAAAGGCAATTCAAGAAACCTGAGTTCTCTGTTCTAATATCAGGAATACCTTACTGCTTTCAAGCAGCTAGTCTAAGACAATTCTTTTCAGGTAAATAGCAACTAATATTGGTAAATTCAGCTGCAGAATCAAATTCAAAGAAGATGTGTGAGTGCATGAACAACATATATGCACACATCCAGATCATATGCAGGAAAAATGGAAAGAAGCATCACATTCAAAGTAAAAGCACAAGTGAGAAGAGATCGTACTTTCCTTTGGACCATGGAATTCCACATTAAATTCATTCAGTCCATCATTTATTGTCTCCACATTGTAATCACTCATCATCCTGCATAACATGAAGTCAACTAGTAACAAAAGACACAAAAATTGGCATTAAAGTTGCAAATTAAACAAGAGCACTGTAAAACATACGTGCACTAACATGATTTGCTTAACATTAACAATGAGAAAACACCAACTGATGTAAAGGAACAGCAACAATGAGAAACTTACAATTTCATGACATCCATATCTCTCCTCTTGCTTGGAGAAGACATTTTGATCTTTATTCAATTAAAGATGACAACCTGTTATAAAATTGAAAATATAATGATAACAACAATCATACCTCCATTTGTTCATGGGGAACAACAGCAATGATACAAAATGCAAGAATAAGCACCTACCAAACAGATATATACAAACCCCAAGTAACATGGTAAAAGACATATCTCAGAATCAAGAACCTCAGACTTGTTCAATGCTCAAACAAGGAGCACGAAACAAATCTTTGGATGAGAAGAAGAAATTAGTATACCAAGACATCTGATGGTATGCTAATTAAGACATAAGCTGAGGATCTAATTGAAGACATAACCAAGTTAAACATATGGTAAACTAAAAATTGACCTCATGTATCATCAACATAGTTTTCGACTTGCAAACAAAAATGGCCAAATTCTACAAACAGCGGAACCAACAATTATGTAACTTACAAATAAATTAAAAAGCAAGTGCCCTCACTTCGCAACACTTAAATTCTCTTGGGCCATTAAATGAGATCAAATAAGGCAATGCGTGGTGCCTGATCCGCAATGCAACCAACAGCAATAAAATTGGTCAATGTACAAGTCAAAGAAACAGAGAACACATCATCAAAACAAGGAATTTTATATTTACAATCTTCCAACCAAAAACAGTCTAACAATAAATAAGATTTAAATCGCAAATCTCTTCTTCTTTCACGCATCTCATTTTCTGTCTTATCAATCAGCGCAGAAAACGGCTAATCCATAATCTCTCATTCCATATTGTAAAATCCACAGAAGTACCAAGCTTTTACACAAACCGTAGTTAAATCAAGATCTACGGCCTCCAAACGAACCGACAAAACTGAAAAAAAAATTAATAATTAAAAAAGCAAACAATAAAAAGCTCCATGTCTTACAGTAGCTAATCCAAATTCCGAGAATATCCAAACGACCTTTTATGGTGGAGTCGAAATTAGAGTTTCCGATCGTAGAATCGCGAGAAACAAACAGAAAAATCGAAGGTAGAATGTCGACGATAAATGAAAGAAAAAGAAGTATCGTGAAAAGAAACGCCGAGGCAGAGCCAGAGTTAAGAGAGAGAGAGAGAGAGAGAATGAGAGGTAGAGTGTCGACACTTCGTTGAAGCAATGATATGCAACGTGGCACGCAAGTTATTTCAGTTGTTTCGTTTCGTTTAATCAGCTTTCGTGGATTCATAAAGAATGCTTATTCATTGCCTTTACAGCGCCTAAATAAAAATTAAAAATTAATTAGTCGTTGGATTATTTTATTTAATTTTAAATGGGTAAATAGCATTTAGATTCATTAATTTTGGAAAAATTATAAATAAATATAAAATTTTCAATTATTTTTCACATGAGTCCCTACTGCTTTTATGCTTTCTTGATAAGATTAAGCATAAATGTGATTACTTTAAATAAATGCAACAGCAATAACTAATAAGTTAAGAATATGTGATTTGTTACTGACGAGGAACAAAAGATTCACTGATTAAACATGGATGATAATTCACACTATCTTGATTTCCATGGATGATCCCCATGGTAGTAAGCAGTGCCGACCATAAGTGCAACTGTAGCAGCTTGGGCAAATATCCTTGCTCTCATTAACATCTGAACCAGGTGGTAATTGCCTCGTCTGAAACTAATCAAGCCTGTCTGTGAGCACTCATGCTGTCATTAGTGCACCAGCGATGCATACATCAAACAAAACTGAGGCCGGCTACAAAGCGGTATTCCACAAAGAGCAAAGTCAGCAGAGTGTTGAGAAATGGAAGGAAAGTGCAAGATCAATTGTGAAGTTTAAAAAGCTTGACCATCAAGACAGGTAGATGTAACCGAATTGCAGTTCAAATGCTTACACTTTCTAGAGATAATTGCAATATTATCTATCAATCTAACAAGTCTAGCACCCCAGGGGTTTTAGTTCAAATACAAAATACTGGGGTGGTGGTGGTCAGGTGAGAGTAGAGTATGGGCTCAAATGTTAAACTTATCGAAAGACACCATGGTAATGACAATCGTAGAATATCTTCATTACAATAAAAGCGTACCAGTATCTCTAGAAGCAATCTAAACGAGTAACTGAGAAGCCAACGCATCACTAGTAGATACAGAAGCCACAACCAACAACCTACAATGCACAAAGAAGAACGTATAAAGCGTGTAATAATAATACAAAGTAAAATCTCCAGACCTTCGAACAGACCAGTAGACTTCTGTTAAATTCTGGTGGAAAGACATAAATGGAATAAAATCTTTCAACGACCAGCAGAACAAGCATTACCCCTTGCTTGCTTATCTAGCTGAAGCCTTCCACCTCACAAGCAACCCACCCCATATCACCTCAGAACAATCGCCACTATAGAGGAACTGCATGCAGCCTCTCATGTATTCCGTATCTAGCCATCAGATTTTGAGACTGTTGGTTTTGTGACTCGTTCCTCCGATAAATCTTCGAAAGGGTTCCAATGCACCCGTCTTCTCTATTTACGTAACTTGGTTTTGTGAACAAATAAAACGGATCCGAATTCAAGAGCTGGAGAAACTATACTGCATATCAACCAGAGAAACAGACGGCCGGCAGTTGGATTTTGGGCTGCGTTTTATAGTTCACGGATCATAGGTTGAGCCTGGATTTATTCGCCCACGACCTGTGTTGGCTTTTTGATTTCTTATTCGGAGCCGAGTTGCATAACTATGAATAATTTTTGTTTTGCGGAATTAATTAGTAAAATAAAACAGGGCAACGCGAGACTGCTATACAATCACTTTATGATATACATGGGGGATATTAGATGTATACAGAAGTCGCATATTGTTTATATATATATACATATACATATATATATATTTATATTTTGAGCATGAATGAATACAACGTGGTTTTATTTTTCTGGATTCCCGCGGATGAAATTCAGCGGTGAATTGGGAATAACTGCTTGATTCGCAACGAAGAAGACAATGTATTCCAGCCAATCCATTCGTCAACCGCGGCAGGATACTAGTAGAACTGGCAGTTGATTAATTTGACCATTCGCCAAAAATCTGGCTACCACCAGAGAGAGAAAAACGGAGTGATGGGATGGCCATGGGAGTGAAATTATTCTTGGTGGGAATAGTTCTACTTGCAGCGATGGCGGCGGTGGTTTTCTCAGATGTTGGCTTAACCACAATCGGTAAAGCAGCCATGTCCAAGGAAGCCAATCACTTTGTCTTGGTTTTCTATGCCAATCCTGTTGGCTCCTTCATTCTCCTCTCTTTTTCTTTCTTTATAAGCAGGTTGGTAATCTCATTATTATTGATCAACCAACAAAGCCCGCGTATTTTTTTTAACACAAGAAAAAAATAAACCTTATGGTTTGTTTCTCTTTGTATGTCTACGATGAAGAGACCTCCGCTGACGTTTGCCTTTTTCTTTAAAATGCTTGTTCTTAACCTATTAGGGTGCGCTTTTGCATCAAAAAGGGCTCAAATTGTTGATTTTAGACGGTGGGTTTCTGCTTGCTTTTGTGGAGGAATTTGGTTATGTCATATGTGTTTGATATTTGCAGGATTGTTTTGGTGCAGAACTGTGCATTCGCTGGTATCAAGTACAGTCTCCTACCCTTGCTTCCGCTATGAGCAACTTAATCCCAGCTTTCACTTTTCGGGCCAGCTGTTATCTTCAGGTTCTTGTTCTTCTTATTTTTTTTCATTCTTTCAACAAATAGCAGAGATAGAGAAGAGAGAGGAAGATGAGAAAGTTCTTGCCATGCAATTACCTGATATTCATAGACCGTGTACCTGAAGACCTGAGATGAATGATGATTCCTTCTATATCTTTGTTAAATGGCGAACATCTCATGCTTAATTTAAGAGACGACCAAAGATGTGTGTTAAACCTATAAAAGCTAATAGTTGTCTGCATTTTGCCATTTACAGGATGGAAATCTGGATTTGAGAAGTTTAAGAAGCCAGATAAAAATCATGGGAACTCTGGTATCCCTATCAAGAGCATTTATGATAATCTATACAAGGGTCCATCGATGGCTGCCTTGTTAAGTCAGCTACTCAACGACTACCAACTTCATTTTCGTTGTTGGCAAAAACAAATAATTGGGTTATAGGATGCTTTGACCCTGCAGCTGCTTCCCCATCTGTTGCCGTATTGAACATTTCTCAGGTGAATGCCATTTCACAAACAACCAAAGAGAGATATGTATCCTCTATATTATTAAAACCTCCGGTTACAATGGAAATAATATTGGTTCATTCTGCATTTGAAGGCAGCAATTCTCCAAGGCCATCCATCAGAGATTACTGTAGTTATCTTCTATCGCTTATTTGGCATCAGTGTGTAATAGTTGGGTTGATTGCAGAGAGTAACCCAAATGCTTGCTATTGTCATCTACTAAGCAAGCATATAATAAGTTCCGTTCGCGTGCCATTCTTATTTAGATCAAGAAAAATAAGCATATTTTGTTTTTCTACCAATTTGTTGTAAAGGCAGTCATCGGAAATGTGATGACATTTGGTGTAGTAAGCATGGTGCATAGGTAGAAAAGGGTCAGTGTTTATGGACATGCTCAAGTCAGCGGGGATTTCCATTGCGACCTTCGTGAGCGTCATCTTCCTCACGAAACACTGCACGTTTGAAGGCAACAATCTCTCTATTGTAATTCAATTGGCTAGCTAATTATCTCAACACACGCAGGAAAGCTTGGCTTACCTAATATTATGTACTCTGAACTTAGAGCTCTTGAAAGCTTTTGAACAGCTCATGCAGTGTTATGAGCTGTTTAAAGAGGAAAAAATTTGAATAAGATCAAAAAGTATGAAAAAATAAAATTTGTGTATAAACTAAAATTAAAATTTTAGAACAAAATCATCCAAAACAATTATTTTAATAAGAATAAATTATAATTGATCAAAATTATAAAGAATGATAAAAATAAGACTAAATTAAAATTTTTTTTTCCTTTTTGGTTGCAATCTTTCACGTCTTTGTTGTAAATCATAATTTTTTTGGTTACAATTCCCAACTTTTTTAATTTTTTGGGTATAACCATTGTAAGTTATAATCTTTTAATTAAAATTCCCAATGTTTTTAATTTTCAGATATAACCTATAAGTTGAGATTGCAACAATGCTAAAAAGTGGGAGAGTTGTATTGCACACCTGCAACACCGCAGCATAACCCTTGAGATAGTTTTGCTTCCTTCTCGAAACTATCAAGGAAGAAAACATACCACATTACAATTATCCTAAAAAAGTAGCACTGAAGAAGATAAACATACTACATTACCATAATCCTTGAAAAGTAGCACTGAAGAAGATAAACATACATGACCATAATCCTTCAAAAGTAGCACTTGAGAAGAAAGCATACCACATTGCCATTATCTTAGAAAAGTAACATGTATGCATTTCCAATCAACAGATAATTAATGATAAAAAAAGTAACCCAAATTAAAGAATTTTGCAGATTTAGAAAAATTCAATTTCAACCATTTCTCTCATTCTAACTTCTCACTTAAATAACAGCCACTAGTTATTTAAGGATAGCATATATTTTCTCCCCATAATAAGTAAACAAACAACCAATCAAACACAAAGGGTTGACACAAGATTTCAGTTGCATTCATTTACTAATAATTATTGGAAAAGTATTATATAGATTATAAATGCCCAAGCTATCTCCAGAGTTTATATATG
Organism: Xylocarpus granatum; assembly: GCA_019650275.1. Taxonomy (NCBI): domain Eukaryota; kingdom Viridiplantae; phylum Streptophyta; class Magnoliopsida; order Sapindales; family Meliaceae; genus Xylocarpus; species Xylocarpus granatum. The sequence goes on from BNST01000228.1 coordinate 139,005, forward strand.
AGGACACCATTCAATCTTACTACTGTTTTTTCTTGACTAATAATAAATAGCAATAAACTATCTATTCACACAGAAGTGGACCTCACCCTTTTGTTGTCGAAACCACCTACATAATTTCTTTCAGGATGTTGCACAAAACAGAAACAGGAGTTCTGTGGACAGACAATGACAATAGGGTAATTGAATGCACCTGAATAATGACCCAAATTCATTTATTGAGATCATCAGACTGTTGATGGTATGCAGTGAGTTGCAAGAATCGCCAGGGTAGCTGCTTTTGCTGTCTTCGTGCGGAGGACCACTATCTGCACATAAGAACATTCATATGAATACAAGAGACTACCAAGGAGAGTACTATCACAGACAGAGAGGGCAGAGATAAGGATAGAGAGGACCTGATCATGTTCTAGATCAAATTTCAAAAATTCATCATCACAATTCTCTACCGTGTTTGCCAAACTCTTCAGATTCTTCACAGGCTTACTGTTGAAAACAAGAACCTACACAGTTGCTCACAATAGAAAGTATTCAACAACTGACGGGTTAAAGCTAATCAACTACAGAAATTAAAGCACTTTGCAACTGCAAGTCAGTCTTAACCTGAGTGTTAACAGTGTCCTCATACCCAATATTAATATCAGCCACAAGAACCTATCAAAATTTTCCAAGAAAAACAAAATGTAAGAAAGAGAAGATCAGCGCAAAAAAAACTTATCAAAGTAGCTCAGCAAGAAAGAACCCGAGAAACCACAACAATCTGCTCATCTGGTGATTGCCGGATTGAGTGCAAGAGCTTGTCCAAAAGTTTAACTGTAGCTTCATATTCATAATTCTTTCAATACTGCAAAAATATGCAAATGGATGCTATAAAAGCAAAAACTAAGGAAGAAACAAATTGTTCACCTTCAGATCCATGTAACTAATACTGACCAAGATAAGTAATACACAGGCACCAAACAGAAAAATAAATAAAATAAAAAAGAGAGACCAAAAAAGAGATCGCACCATACTATAGCCAAAAATAGCTACGCATTAAATTCTATATGTTATCTTCACTGCAGACTTTGCAACTGTGGTCTTTTTCTGAACAAATCAACAAAGGGCACATGATGCTTGTACAGAATCAGCATCTCAAGGAGACACCAAGACAGCTGTAAGGACATAATGCAGGTTTTAACATGTACACAATGCTCTTGAACAGAATTTTATACCTTATTGGAGTAACCAGAACCCATTTCTCACACTAATAATCATGCAATACTTCATGCAACAATGCAAAAGTTTCACGGAAAAAACTCAATATCAGTTGGCAAGAATTTATGCATGTATAAAAAAGTAATTTACCACATCATAGAATCTCAACTAATAATTCAAGCACAGTAGACTGAATCACTAAAAACATTAGCTATTGGCACCAAAGCAACAGAAGATACATGAAAGGAGAAACAGCTTTCAAGTCATTGTTCTGGACCACACACAAAAATACCAAATAACACAGGAATTTCGGAGTAGATTGCACACCTCAGAACAGAGATACAGAACAGACTCTAGAAAATAAAAATCCCCCAACAATATGTTTATTATTGTGAGATGGAACAAGCCTTCTATGAGTGGCAAGTTTCATGTTAAAATTGAAAATCTTAGAATCATGGAGAACTTTAACCGCTGCCCCATCCCCAGTATACTTTTGGGTGACCAGGTAACTAAAACCTATTCGTTCTCCATGCCGAAAGGGAACCAAAAACTCAACAAGAAAGAGAGAGAAGATCCCAGTCACAAATGCACGGCGAGAATAGAAAGGTACAACTTAAACTTGTTATGATCTATCTAAGAAGTCAGAAATGCAAAATTTGCATAGTTAGACAAGTTACAAATGCATAAATATATGTTTCTGCCATGATTATTACCAAACTACCAAGGTTAATATCTTATATATAGTTCACAATACTACTTATAATTGTACTAAACTCAGGAGTCCATGTCACTCTTGCAACTCTCCTCGTGTTTCTAGTCTTCCATCCGTTGATGGGAAAATAAATTAGCTCCAAACACAATACAAGGAGCACTAATAACAGGTTTCCAGGTAGTGTCTTTGTAAAAGGAATGTAACAAAAACACCCATTCTCAAAAAATAAAATGGCAGTTTTTCTTGTCAAACAACAAAAACATATGAACACGCGTGTAAAACATTTGTAAATATGCACATAATCAGAACTTAACTGTGAATAAGAATTATACACTTACCAGTTGCATCATGGCATGTCAACCCCATCAAAGCTCAGAATAATATCTGATGGCTTCAAAACCTCAGATTCTGGAGCAGTTGGATCAACTCTTCGGATATAAACACCCTTTTGATCATCTTTCATACCCATTGCCATAGGCAAATCAAGATTTTCCATTTTCTGCCACTCAACACCAAGAATTGGGAACCCTGAAACATGTAAGTTAATTACACAAATTGAAAGAAGAAAAAAGAAAAAAACAGCATTGATCATAACTAGCAAAATGTCAGTTGTAACTAGGTATCCTGTATGTGCTCCATTCTCTTTGTAATCCTGGATGAAATGTGTGATGACTGGTGTTGGTATGACATAACCTATATTTTCCACATCTTCATGCTTAATAGACTGAAATGCAATACCCACACAATGTCCTTTATCATTAAAGGCAGGCCCACCAGAATTTCCAGAGTTTATAGCAGCATCTATCTGCACAATTTTACAATTACAGCAGCTTAAATAGAAAAAATGTATCAATATTCTTGAACCAAATTCCAAAAACCTGTAAACCCAAGAGCTCAGTCAACCCATGAACATAAGATAAGATCCCTACTCGCGATACAACACCACTTGTCACGGAAATTGTGTCTCCTCCAATTGGATAATCCACAACAGTTACTGCATCTTGAAGGGTAGGCAATTCCCCAAACTCTACTGGTGATACTCCTTCCCAAAACAAAACTCGCATTCAACAAAAGAAATTTTTACCCAAGTCTCCATAACATACATAGTTACCAATATTAAGCCCATGCAATAATAATAAAAAAAAACACCTCAGATATGCAATCCAATCACCCATCCGGTTCATATGCAATAGTTCTTTTGCATTATGTACGCCTTGTCCATATCAACGCAAAGGACTATAAAGTGTATTCCGCACGCAATGAAAACTGACAGATTATATCCTTCAATATATATATATATATTTATATATATATATATATATATATATATATATAATCCAAATCAGAAAAATTTCGCTATTTATAACAACACAGCTGACGTCTCACCGTTGTTTAAAGGACTATAAAGTGTATTCCACCAATTAATAAGCAAATGCAGGAAGTGAATCCCATTATATCAAATACATGGCTTGGACTTTAATTCCTAATCTCACAGCTATACCATAAAAAATGCATGAACACCCTTTATACACAAATGAAAGAACGGCAACCAATGTCACACTCGGTTCCGATAGCGAGCACCGTCGCCAAGCACTTAGTATCTGAACCTCTTTTCTTGAGCTTAACCTGCGTGTAATGCTCCACAGAATGTGCATTTGTCAAGGCCCTCCTGCCTCCAATCACGAACCCACTACTACTCGAACTGTACTGTCTCTCCCTCTGTCAGGGCAACGAAAAATTGGGTTCCGTGTGGACACAAAACACCTTCACCACAGCGTCCATCGCAGGTAAAAATCTTGCCACCGCAGGCCCCACCTCCCCCATTCTCCACAGCCCAAGAATGCCACACACGCGGCGTTGGAGGCGGTTTTTCCTCTAGTATTTCGTGCTTGGGAAATTTTCTTAGGACGGACGCGACGGCGACGGTTGTCAGGGTGATGATTATTAGTGGTGGCAGCGGCAGTGGATGGATTGGTGAGAACGATTTCGACGTTAGAGGCGGAGAAAACGTCGTCAGCGGCAGCAGTAGTAGAAGGAACCTCTAGGGTTTCTTCGGCGGCGGGAACTTTGGATTTCCGACCTCGTTTCCGTTTCTTTTCCGACATCACGAGGATGTTCGCGTTTATATTAGTTACTGGCAAAGGAAAGTGGGGGACTGTCAGTTGAAGTGGGAAGAAATGGGAAAGAAGAGGAAAAGTATTAAAGGTTTAGTGTACAGAAAACCAATTGGGCTTAGATTTATTGACGGATTGGGTGGGCCAATGTTCTAATCAAACTCCTGTGAGCCCACGTAATGGGGGCATTGAGGTAATTTCAAACTAAACTAGTTTAGTCTCTGAGTGCACCACATCAATCTCTGAGTTCACCGTTTGGTATTGATTTGTTGATAGGCAAGAATGGACCATTGTTCTAGTCAACTCCACGCAACGTTGTGTTGAGATTATTTCTAGATACACTAGGATAACCTCTTAGCACATCCAAGAGAAAATTACGAACTTGCCCATGTAGCCGTTTAAATTATCACTAAGTACACCTGAGCAATCTCTGAGTTCACCGAACACTACTAGATTGGGTGTGTGTAGGAAAGATGGCTGTCTGGTTCGGATGCCAAGCAGCTGATGTTAATGAGAGTCACCACTCACCGAACCACTTGGAAATTATAGACGAACATGATTACAGCTAGAAATACAGTAGCATAAGCATGCTTTCGAATGATATTAAATAGAGCTGCTAATGATGCATAAGGAACTGTTTGGGAAAAGAGAAAAATATATATATATAAAATCACGGTCAATCAAAATCAACTGCAGAGAAGGAAGGCATTTTAGAATAGACCCAAACACTCCCTTAAAAACTTTTCTCCTTCCACTTTGTGGGCAACCCTCCTGAATTATGTTACTTAATCTTTACTTAATCCTTAGACCAAGGCTGCCCCTTTTGAAATCACCAATAATTCAACCTGCCAGTGCCGACCCATTTCCTTTTGCTTTTCAACTCCCCTTTCTTCTCAGCTTTTCCTTTTCTTTTCTCTTTTGTTTCTTCTTCCTTTTTCTTTTGTATCCGGTATTTTCTCAAATAACAACACATGTGATCCTACAGTTTGATACCATGTTATTATCATCACATTCAATCTTGTGTCGTTTTGTTTAATCTGGTATTTCTTACTAATTAGATGATGTGAGACTCCGGCATTTTGTGATAATTGTTACAGAAATAAATATGATGTTATTGCAAAATTTCTAAATTAATATAATTTCACTTGAAGGAAAAACCAAAATTATGACTCATGAATGTCCAATCCATGGCCCCAAAGGCATAATTTAGAATGCAAAGTTAGGTTGAATGTCCATGGCTTGGCTTAGCTATCACAGTTAAAGAAATAAACAAAACTAACGGAGGGAAAGAGGGGGGGGGGTGGTTTCTTTCCTTTTCTGTGAAGAAGACTGCTACCATTTTCAATCAATCAAAGTCCTGCAAGTATACTTGTTGCTTTATGGTCCCAAGACACCCACCGATTCATATGGTAAATTAATGCAGTAGGTATCATTAATGGGAATCCGCTTTGCTCTGGGTCCATTTCATTTTCAACTTCATCTCCCGATGCAACGCTGCAGTCCTGGTTTTTAAATTATAGACAAGTATTTAAAATTATAATTTTTTTAAGTAAAAAATAGAGAAGTATTTAAAATTGTATGATGTTATGCCGCCCTGTGTATGACCCGTCTTTACAACCACAATACAAACTGCAAACTGCCTTGAAATTAAATTCTGGGACTAAAATAAATGCACCGGCTGTCCTTTCCCTGGAATCTCTCACAATAAAAACCCAATCTTGATTTACAAGGCGAAAAAAGAAAGTTGAGCGATGCTACAGAAATAGTGAATAAGTGAGAATCATGTGATCCACCACTAACCAAAGAAAGAAGAAGCCATAAATTTGTCCACCAACAAACTATCCTTTTTTTATAATTTTATTTTTTTGCGGGGAGTTTTAGTTTTGTGAATACCAGTACCTTAACTCATAAAAAAGCTATATTTCTTTCTTCTTGTTTGTTTTTGGTTTCAATGGCTTCTAGTGCTTCGAGGTTCATCAAGTGTGTCACAGTTGGTGATGGGGCTGTTGGGAAGACTTGCATGCTAATTTGTTACACAAGTAACAAGTTCCCCACTGTATGTACTCTTTGTTCTTGAGGATCATCCATCTGGGTCTGTCAGTTTTGTTTCTTTTTTAATCTTTTTGCGGTATGTTGTTCTCGAGGATCATCCATCTGGGTCTGTCAGTTTTGTTTCTTTTTTAATCTTTGTGCGGTTTTGTGTATTATTTAGTGTGTTTATGTATCTGGGTTAATCGACAGCCTTACTTGAATATTTTAAAACCAATCAATGAATTTTGCTTCTGGGGCTTCTCATCGAATTAAAGTTCCCTTTTTGGGCTGCCGATTGTGATTTTTTTCACTTTTTGGATATTTATCTGGGATTTACTTGTTCTCTGTTTTCCTTTTCAAGCAAATTAAGATTAGACAAAGGAGATGTTTTTATTTTTATAAACATTAACGGTTATTTTGCTTATCAGGATTATATACCAACAGTGTTCGATAACTTCAGTGCAAATGTGGTAGCCGAAGGAACGACTGTCAACTTAGGTCTCTGGGACACAGCTGGTAATAATTCTCTTGACTCACTGTGATAATTAATTTCACCTTCATATTGTTCTCTACTAGTTTCCACTGTATGTTAGCCTCAAAGATAACAGTTTTGCTAACAAGGCTTTGTTTCCAATGAATGATATAGGGCAAGAGGATTACAATAGGTTAAGGCCCTTAAGCTACAGAGGGGCAGACGTTTTTGTCTTAGCTTTCTCCCTAGTCAGTAGGGCGAGTTATGAAAACGTTCTGAAAAAGGTATAATTACCTGCACTTGTCTTTTGATTTTCTTGAAGCAAGACAATTGATTACGTGCTTGCACAGTAACCTTCTAATGCTTGTTTACTTGCTTAGTGGATCCCTGAACTTCAACATTACTCTCCTGGAGTACCAGTTGTATTGGTTGGAACAAAATTGGGTGAGTTAACAAGCTCAATACTCACAGACACTTATCCCCCAACGTGGTTTTATGTAAGATAATTTCTTGTCAGGTATTATTTGCTTGCTGTGAATCATCCTTTTGGGCCACTCATTTCTATCAAATTTGTTCTGATAAATGGGATACCCATCTTGTTAACTGGATAAAGACTTATTTAATAATAGAGGTGGGTTTACCATTTCTCAGATGTACACATTTTCCCGATTGCTATTCAATTACTCACTGTACCAAAGACATTGTTTTGCAGGTTTTGTTTTTAGCAAACCAGGACTAGTGCGGAAAATGCTGAAATTAATTAAAGCAATCTTTTTGAAGTAGAACCTTGGAATTGGTGAAAGACAATTTTATATTTTGTACAAAATTGAAATAGATGAAAATAGTATTCTGCTTTATCATTTTCTCTTTTTTCTCCTCTTAGTTCTATTCACATAAGAAGTCTGATTTTTCTGTATTTACACCAAATATAAGGCTCTTTAAGTGTGTCTACTCTTTCAAATGAGCATACATTGTCGTGAAAAATTTATCATTTTCTGATAGAATGATGCATGCCCCAGGAAAGAGGAACGATCAGCAATTATGTTAGCTGTATTGACATTTATCTTCATTTTTACTGGTATATTAGTTATTTGAAGTGATTTTAGTTTTCTCAACTAATGTATGATTTACAATGGACCTGTAGATCTTCGTGAGGATAAGCATTATTTGGCTGATCACCCAGGATTGGTGCCTGTGACCACTGCACAAGTGTGTTTTATTCATTAGTTGTTTTGTAGTCTATCTTGGAAACAGTGGGTGCAGTGTTCTAATGTCTTAGTGCCTAAATGTTTCCATATAAGCAGGGAGAAGAACTCCGTAAACAGATTGGTGCTGCATATTACATTGAGTGCAGCTCAAAAACTCAGCAGGTATGTCAAATATTGGCAGGAAAGTTAACTGTAAACAACACAAGAATTATCTCTGTGAGCTGACTTCCTTGTTCACAATTAGATGTACAAAGCGATTAGGATTGTTGATATTATAGTTATAAAGCCTTTGTTCAGAACTAGACATTCAATTGTCTCTTGGAGAAGAGATGCAGAAGCTGCTTAAGTCATGCCTTAGGATCGTGTGATATTATAGTTATAAGGCCATTGTTGAGAACCATGTTTTTCTGGGTCTTCCTAAGATGCTTAGCCAAGCTTGTTAAATGCTGTTTTTCCCATTATTATTATAGCTCTACCTAGAGCTTGTGTTTTGTGCCGTACGTCCCAGATACTTTAACTTGTTTCAACTAGGATGTTCCTTTTGTGAAAGAACTTTCTATTAACTTGTTTCAATTAGGATGTTCCCTTTGTGAAAGAACTTTCTATTAGGTGTACATCCTGAGGTCATGACAACAAAGTCATAAACTGCACGACTATTCAAATTGAGTGGTGTGTCATGCTAGTCACATTATAATTGTACCATGTTCTATAGCTTAGTCTCGCCTTAATTTACTCAAGGAGAGTTATACGATTTCTTTCTCTTTACATATTATTTTATAAATGACCCCTTGCCCATGCCATCGCAGAATGTGAAAGCAGTTTTTGATGCTGCAATCAAGGTAGTTATCAAACCTCCACAGAAACAGAAGGAGAAGAAGAAAAAGCCGCAACGAGGGTGCCTATTGTCAGTATCTGCATTTTTTTGATATTCTAAAACTTGCTTATTGTCTGCTGCCTGTCTAATATATGGTGTCTTTCGGCATCATCATAAAATATCTCTATTAGAATTTTAGATGTTAAGGCTCACCAAGCACATGCATGTAATGCACTTCATCATCACTTCCTCGCAATCATTTATCATGTACATACACTGTTACTTAATGTTAAATACTCATCTTTGCTTTTGTAAACATGTTTCTTTTGGTACAGTAAGTGTAGGTTTTCTTAATTCAAATGGAAACAACAGTATTTTAAGGTGCTTTGTGGCAAAAGTAAGTCTATTCACAAAGACTAGAAAAGAGAGTTTCTGGCCTAGAATCCTGCAAAACTCGGGAATCAGATTTGGTTTCTTTTTTGGCTGGGCATGAATTGGTTTCTCATTTGAATTGCAGAAATGTCTTTTGTGGGAGGAACCTCGTGCATCTCAAATGAAAAACATCCAAAATGGAAACAAAATGGTGTTATCATTCACATATTCCACTGCACCAGTGTCATCCTGTCCGCAGATTCGTTAGGATCCAATGAGTTTGATTTCCATGCAGTGTTTTTAGTTGGTTGCAGTGTAGTTCTCTCAAAGTCTCACCCCCTTGGTGCCAGTTTCAGTTTCCAATCCGTGTGATCTAAATGCCGTCCGGCCACTAATCACACACAGATTTGTTGTAAAGAGTTAAAAGCTCATGCTATTTTCCAACTATTTTTATTAGCCAGTACATACGGTTGACAATTTTCTGTACTAATTTTGTTACACTCGGTGCATGTATTTACTTCTTCAGTTAAGCAACAGCTAATATCTGAACACTGTTCTAAGTCTGGCCTCGTTCCACGGCATTAGAATTTATCTCACAGGATTTACTGTTCACAAGGTGAAAAAGTTGTTTCCCATGTGCCTGCTACTAACTCCAATCAGATTTAAGGGATGTCGCGGCCACTACATTGAAGAGGAGCTGCAGAGATTTCTCCAATGATTGATCCACTAACCAATCTCAATGATCTTCGTTTCAATGGCTTCACAAATTACCGGCCGCCACTTTGTCAACTGGTTGCATGAGTAACAATTGTTGTCGTTCAAATCAAACTCCGACGCAAAAATAAACTTTCAATAAACCCAGAATATACCAAGTAACAAATTCATCAAATTCTCATAAATATAGACGCCGGAACCCAAATGAGCCACAACACAAATCAAGATTCAAGGGCAAAAAAAATTTAAAACAATTTGGTACTAGTATTCCACATCAGTAGTGATTTCCATGGCCGAAATAACTAACGCGCAAACAAACATGGAGCAGAAGATGATGACACACAATGCAACAGGAAATCAAAAAGGTCAGGCGTGCCCCAGACACAATGATGTTTTCTGTGCAAATTAAATACATGCAACGTCTTAAGTCTCCCATTTTGGAGCATATTTCTCCACAGAAACATTGTGGAAGTAGAAACTGCCCACATTGGTCACGAATTTTCCGTTATGTAACAAAAAGTAGGGACCCTCCCAATAATACATACAATTTATGTGAATTAAACCAAAGCAGATGGACTACATTCTGGGTTAATAAATAAAATAAACTAGTATAAAATACATAATCATCCACGGAAGTAAACTGCAGAAAAGCTCCCAAGTACCAAAAATCAGTAATCACTCGGCTAATTATATGTGAATAATAGAAAATACGGTGTAAGGGCCAAATGAAAAGAAAGATAAATTAACATCAAAGTACATACAAAAGGGCTTCTGCATAAAGCATATCATTCCAACCTCCATTAGATGGATTGCATATCAAGGGTTGGTTTTGGTACAAACGGTTTATATTGTTGATGCATAAAAACCACTACAGGCATCGATTATAAATGTCTGGGCTACAGAATGCATGCTTCCAACAGTTAAACTATCTACAAAGGGGAAACTGCTCTGCATCAATACCACCCAGAACAAATTCAAGGAACAAATGGCTTGAAGAACCCGTACAGATTCTTTTATAATGGTTGATACAGCGGAAGGGTGGGGGTTGAAGACTAAGAACTACATTGAATAACTCACCACCCAGCCTCCACAAGCACAAGTTAGACCTCAGGGGTTAGTCAATGCCCATCCTTGAAGAACTGGAGAAAGAAAATAAGAATATTAAAGAAAAATAAACAATGGATGATCAGAAAGCATCCCGGAGAGAATAAGAGAGATCCAAAATACACATGCAAGTAATTTCATCCCAAATCAAAAATCCTTGAAAAGAAATATAACCAGATCGTGATTTATTTATCTAGCAATGCAAACAGGTAGCCAAAAAGACTGTTGACAATACAGAAAAGGTTATTGGTCCCAACAAAACATTTTTTTTTGGTTAAATGATTGGATTGTTTACTTATTTAATTTTTGTAGGGTGGCACTTGGACGATATGATCCTAGAGATCAGATAATTAGACCTCACATATCAATGAAGTCCTAGCTAGTGACAAGAGAAATGTCGACTGCATGTACTGGTGCATTTCAGTCCTTAACAGTGGGCCAGAGATAAAACATTCCATTTGCCAAGAATGCATATCAACAACTTACAATATTTCACGGGTCAGCAAATTGTGACATTAGGCATTCCTATTGCCATGAAGGCCGTTTATAACCATCCCATCCTCCTTCAGGTTCCTTCCTCTTCAAAAGGCCACCTGCCACTTGATACATTCTTGCTTGCTCCTCTGCTAGAACCTGTGAACTGGCAACAGCCAGTTGCCTTGGCGCAAGAGGTGACATCTCATCTCTACCTTCCATGTCCGAAGCTCCAGGCCCTGCATTTAAGTCTAGACCCTGTCTGCCCCATTTCCAACTGCTTTCAGCACCAGCACCGTGGCTACCATCAGGGAGGGCAACTACAAAAGGCCTAGGGTAATGGGACGGGGCTGCACCTGCAGAACCCATTAATTGAGAATTGACTGCAGGGAAGCATAGTCTCCCACCAGATGATGAATCTACATATGTTGTTGAAGCACCTGAAAATGTCGCTGACGGAAGGGGGAAGCTGGTTCCAAAAGGAAAGACAGGATATTGAAATGGTGTCGATGGAAAAGACACTGCAGGAGAAGACGATAATACTGACCCCCTGAATACATCAGAAGCAAACGGACTGCCACTAGTAGGGGGAGCCAACATCCTCTGTGGCCCACCTTGTGGAACAATTGGAAAAGGCTGCTCTCCTCTATCGGGTAAGAGTGATGGAACTGTGATTGTTGAATAAGTGTTCCCTCTAGGAAACCATGATGAAAAATTCCCTGTTTCTGCATTGCTTATCCGAAGGCCAGAAAGGGGTAATTGAGATGGTATACTTCTGGGGTTGTGGTGAAAAAGTGATGGTTCAGCACTTGTCTCATCAATTACTGGTCCATCATTCAAATCAAAATCCCTGCAAACACTCACCTCACCATGCAAAAGACCACCCGATAATGTGCCAGGACGAAGTGGAACATCTGTTTTATGACCATTGCTAGTCGAGTAATTACTGATTTCAATAAGCTCCTCAGCTCTATTCAAATCAAGATCAAATCCACCGGAGCCCCGAACATGTGTGGAATCCATCAGTTCACGTGACCCATCACAATTATTAGTAAGGTCAGGTACAGAAACTGTAGGCTGAGCAGAGCTTCGAGTAGCCAAATCCTCGAGGACTCTCTCATCTGGTACATTCAAATCAATATCCAATGGAGGACGACTGTGCTTTCCAGAGGCAGCATCAGGAAAAGAAATGTTAGTGGCTCCCAATGGCATCTCCAAGATCTTTCTTGGTTCAGCTGGCCGAAATGCACTAGTTGCTGCAGATCCCTTCCAACCAAGTGCACCTTTGCTCCTCAGGAGGTCCTCAGGCGGTACAAAAGGCCTTTTTGCTGCGGAAGCCACTGTTATCGCAGCAGGAAGGCTACTAGACACGGAAGAAACAGGAAGAGGCAATGGACTAATCAATTGTTGAACAGAACCCGCACCTTCAGGGGCTGTGAAATTACTAGACTCCCCACATTTCCCATCATCCCCATCAAAACCTTCATTCAGATCAAATTCAACCTTTGTTTCCATATCTGACACCCCTCCACAAGAGGAGGAAGCATCCACAGAGGTAGATGTCGATTCCTGTGCTTTGTCTCCTCCAGAGACAATCAATTTAGGTACAACTGTCCTCGCATGCTGCCCTGTTTCCAGCACTCGAAATATAGTGTATGCATCAGAAGGAGCTGAGCCAGCAGAACACTGCTCTTTAACCTCATTACCTTCCAAGTTCTCCTCCACGTGCTCACCCTTGCTGACATTGACAGCTGAACCACCATGAGGTATAACCCGATCCTCGTATATCATAGCAGCATTTCCTGTCCTTTCAGATATTTGTTCTTCACTACGCTTGACATGACTCTTGGCATCTACTTCATCAGCCTTTTCAGCCTTCCCTTCGTCATTAGTTTCTGAAGCACTATCTTCACCAACACCTGAAGTATGGAGCACTTTCCTGTCTGTTGCTTCTACAATCTCAGAGTAGGTCATAATGGGAGGTAGCTTCTGCTCTGTTTGCAAGCTGCTGTTCAGTCGTCCACTTACAGTTTTCTTGTGCTCGCCATCAAATTCCAAAGATTGGAGTGATGCTGATCCTTCTACAGCTTCTGTTTCAACTCCTGCTGTAGATTCAGAGACCTTATCCTCAGTTACCAAAGACCCACTCGTCTTCTGTTTGGTATCTGGACTGCCATCCACATCCACTCCGTCAACAGCCTTATCCTCTTCAAGACTTTTTTCTGCATCATCAGGGGTCTCCGCTCCTGTTACTATTTCTTTCGCCTTTTCAATGTTCTCTTGACATGGAACTCCAGTCTGCTGCAAATCCGTAGGGGAAGTATTTATGTGTCCAGTAAATTCTGCTGCAGGTTTCACTTGATTACTGTCTGAATTCTTAGCCCGCAAAGTATGATTCATACCCTGCTTCTCATGCTCATCATCAGCACTATCAGAAATATAATCTCCAGGAAATGATTTCACCCTTGAATCATTGTCATCACAAAGGGGCTCATGAACAGGGGTGCTTCTTTGTGGAGAATCAATTGGTGAAACTACATTAGATTTGGACATCTCTCCAGCAGCCACACTAGCTAGCAGATTCATTCCAATATCATCTCCAACTGGTGCAGACGCATTTGCTTCAGAATACTTGACACAACTTTCAATTAGAGCATTCATAGAACTGAAAGAAGACTCATTCAATTTTACATCTTTAACTTCGTATTCTGGTAGTTCATACCCGGGTGGTACGCTGTTATCTTCAGAAATTTCAGCCATTTTCCTATTATTATCACCAGTCTTACAGCCCTTCTCATCAGAAACAACAGCAGTTGACCCACTTCCCTCATCAGGACAAGCAAGTGCATCTTTGTTATCATTGCTTTGCCATGACTCACTATTCACATTGGAGGAAATATCGGTTTGAAAAGTACCATTCTTTTCCTTGAAATTACGATCAGATTGGTTCTGCTTCTCTGAGAGCACAGGAGAAGATGTTCGGCTGTTGGTGACTGTAGGGTCTTCAACAGATCCCCCACTGGCATTTTGTGCAGGACTACATCCTCTATTTGGAATCTTGACTATCAATTTGGGATTGCTCCCCTCCACTACAGGTGCATCAAGAGCCTTTTCATTTGTCACACTTGAATGTGATGGTCTTTCTGATGATGAATTTCTGTACAAGGAAGAATTTTTGCTTGAGCCAGTTTCTCTTTGGACCCCAGATAGAGTACCATTGGCTGATTTCCGAGACCGTGAAGAACCAGCAGGGTTCTTATTTACAGTTATTGAAACAGTGGAAGAGCTCCTAGCATCATCCTTCCCAGAGAATCCCCCAGTTTTGCCATGGTCACCTGAACAAGACTGACCATTGTTGTGGGACTGACTAGAACTGCTGCTTTTCTCATCCTTTGCTGGAGTTGAAGGAAGCTCAGCAGCACCACCAGCAGTAGCAGCATGCCGGGGCTGTCCATCTTTTGGGTTTGTACTCCCTGATGCAGGTATTGGTGCTGATTTCATAGACACTGGAGATGAAAATGCAGACTTGGTAGGAGTATCCCCCTGGACAAGCTTCACTGAAGCAGTTTTAGAACCAACAGGTTGTGTTACCAAGCTCTTTATGGCAACCTCAGAGGACCCACCTCCCTGTCTGTTCCCACCATGAGTAACTTCAGAAAGCCTGGGTCTAGCAGGCCAAGAGACAGCCTGATTTGAACCAGATTTTGCATTTTCGTCCATTTCTGCCTCAACACGTTTCTTCCATGTGTCAACCAAGCTCCTTGCTTTTTTCTGAACTTCTAAGTTCTTGTGTGTCCGCAAATTATTAACAGACTTACCAATGTTGCACATTTGCAAGGCATTAAGATTTACTGGCAGCTTATCAAGAGCACGAAGTAAAATTAAGAGAAATTCTTCAACTGATTTATCCCCATCCTTGGAGCTACCACCATCACCAATCTTCCCTTTGTGAAACTCCTGGAGCCATTCATCAAATACAGGCAAACCCCTGAGCTGCACAAACCTATTAAGGCAATCAAACTTATCTGTTGCTGCCACCACACCAGCAAGCATTGACCGGCAAACTAGTTCAATTTTTTTCTCATTTCTCTCAGGAACCATGAGCTGCACCAGTTTCTCAACCCCATCATAATCTACAAGTCCACCTTTCTCTGTAATTTTCGCAACCTCAGTTTTTAAATTACTTTCTGTTCTACTGTGACCAGAATCTCCATCCTCCATTTTTGAGGATCGTTCTCGTTTGACAGGCTCAGAACTCTGATCTCCTCTCTCCCTTTTCTTCCCTTTAACTTGTGAAGGAAAGGAAACACTGTTCTGTAGACTGTCGGAGCCAGGTTTCAGCTGAGATGTTGATGTTGGACCATTCATTGGCTTAGGAGAACGGCCACCTGAAGGCACTGTTGCATGCATTTCTATACGTGTCTTATATAATAGCTGATCTACTTCTTCCTGTCGTTCCTGGAAAAAAGATACTCGTTACTAAAAAGACAACCACCAACAGCTAAATATAAAAATATGGGGGCGAGCAAAAGTATTGAAAACTCACATTAATATAATCTTGATCAGTTAGCCACCATAAACATTTGTTTGTAATGTCGTATACTTTCCGGCACACAAAAGAACCAATCCCTGACGGAAGTTCAACACCTTTTGGAAGAAACGCAACTTTACAAGGGTGAAGTAAGGAAGCAGCAGGAATCTCATCCTTATGAAAGGAATAAAAGATTTCGTTTGGCGCAGCCTCCAAAAGGAAGCCTTTGCCAAGCTTTACTTCAGCAGGTCGATAAAGCCAATTCACACTTAAAGTTAACTTATTCTCTTTACCAGCACTCAATGAACGAATTATTCCAATGAAGGGAGGGCAATCCTGGGGCGGTTTGAAAAGTGCGCAATCACCAACACTGATTTTGCGTCCGTCCTAGGAAGGAGTTAAGAGCTTTAGTGAAAGAAAGAATGTCTTACGATGATAAAGTAGAAAATACTCAATCAATAAACAAAGTAATAAACTATGGAGGCATTTAAAAATCTGGTTGCAGAAACATCAGTTTAAACATAGCACTACACTAACACTAACTTTTCCTTCCAATAATCATCATTATTGTTACTATCATTCAAGCAAAAAAGGCTGACTAACAAAATAATATGCTAGTATTGATATTGTAGAACTCCTGCTTGCTTCAGTAAGAAGAAAAATGACGGAAATCTTTTAAATTTAGCAATAACTCTGTGAAGAATCCTTGTATCCTTCACTGAACAATACATCAAGCGAAGTTCGGGGCTTTGAAGAAAAAAATCATTGCATAATTAAGGGCTTCATAGTATAAGTGACCCCAATCATTAAAACGTAGAAAAATTCTTAAAACCATCGATTTCCTCAACTGCCCTCGTTCAGCAGGTTTCGAAAAATTAGATCAATTTCATACATTTCCGCAGAAATTAATCAAACCATCAACAAAATCACCAAAAAAACCCAATTTATTGACCTATTCAAACAGAGAAACAAATCAAACACCAAAAAATCAAAATATAAACAAATATATGATTAATTACCTTGCAAAAGAAACTAGATGAATTGGGAGAATTCGACAAAGAAGAAGAAGGGGAGGCAGAACCACCATCAGCAACCGAACCTAAAATCGCGGAGCCACGTGGAGGGACAGTCCACATGTGCCGTCGACGACCTTCCCGCTTCCTATCCTCCTCTTCACCTGCCCGCCATCCATGCATACGCATACGCATGATACCCTTGCATTTTGCCCGATATTGAGTACCATCAATCCACAATTCCGATTCTTAATCGTTCCTTTCTCACGTATTCACGATTTCACCACCCAACCCTAGATCACGAACCATTAATGCAAACCCTAATTTCGAAGCAAGGTACTAAATTGATAACGAAACAAACCGATCTAATTGAAGCCCAGATCCAGGAAAAGAGCCAACGATTGATATCAATACCCAGCGAGAAAGACAAACGTAGACAGAGTCGCAAAGAGAGAACCTAGAGACAGAAAGTAACGAAAGTGTAGAAAATTAAAATTAAGAGCAATCGAAGAGAGAGAGAAGGCAAAAAGGAGAGACGTACGTGTTTTGCTCGGTGAGTTGTTATTGGTACGACAGTTCCACGTCAGCTTCATGACAGGTTTGGCGAATTTCACCCCCTTTTTTGGTTATTTATTTTTTAATTGAATTCCCTTTATTTATTTACTGTAATATTTTTTCCTAATTTATTATTTGATAAACGACACCGCTTCAATTTCGAACCTAGCTTTCTATTTTCATTACGAGAAGTATTCACGGCACGGTAACGTCGTTTTCAATCTTCTGCCGTTCCTGTTTCTGAATGTGACTGGTCCGGTCCAATCGTTTGCCGTTGTGGCTTTTTTCAAATTTTCATTTTGTACTGAATTAACGGTGAATTTCAACCTTCTGGAGAACTGATTGGCTCTTTAAAAATGTGTACAGCGTAACGATAGCCGAGTTTGCCATAGAACAGAGAAAATTTCGCTAAATCCAACAGAACGATGGAGATTCAACAGTTCTCTGATGAATACATTGTCAAACACTTAGGAGTTTCTTGCTATTTTCCGGCGTAAGCTCCGGGATCCTCGCAGATCATCTGCAAATTGGCTTCTGTTGCAGCACTGGGGTGTTATAGGCGGTTGGATTATCCCGCTCTGACTAGTGCACTGTAGCTACTAAGCCATGGAAGCAGAAGAAGAAACACGTGGTAATTGCTGGGAAAATTAGCTGTTAAATCACCCATGATTGCTGAGTTGAAAACTTTTTAATGGAATGGTCAAAGCCTCAATCAGAAAACTCACATACTCTTCCCTTGACTGTCAATTACAATGGCGATTCATTGTGACGAAAACAACACAATGGAACTCTAAATTCAATCAGAGGGTTACAGAAACCCAACCGAATATCACAGCAAAACCAAGTCTACAGCACAGGCTATCTAATTTTACAATTCTCAGGGACAATTGAAAGCAGAATTGATAAATTTCAGCTTTTAGATGCATAAATTGCAATACCAATGAAGGATTAAACTTCAGGCCAATCAACATCCTACCACATAATTCACAACCAGACAAACCCATATCAAAAGAATACTACTATCTAACATAATTAAATCAAATTTCAACATTTCGGAGATCAATCTGGCGGCCAGGGAAGAAAAAGGATCGAATATCTTAGGAAACGAATTAGATAAATTGAAAGAGGGAGGAAGATAATCAATCACCAGCTACCCTCACATGCGCCAACCTGCCTATTTCCTCTCCTTTCCATCTGCCTGATCGAGAGAAATGAAATAGAGGCCGTCTATTTTGGAGAGACGCGGCAAAAGAAAAAAGCGTACTTGCTTGGCAGGCCAGCGGCTTGGGTAGACCGGCGAAGTCGGGGCAGGTGAGTAAGTGAGATAGCGTCACCCAGCGGTGAGTTATAGTAAAATAGTTCGCAGAAATGAACCGATGTCCCTGGATACCTATTGTTGACTGATGTGATTTTGTTTGACTTTCCATTGGGTCTTTTATTTCTGGTATAAAAAACCAGGCCCAATTGGGGTAAAATGGGGAATTCACAGTACCGCGTGGGGCAAGCAATTGCACTTGCACATGAGGGCATATGATGGGTGAAGTTAAGGTTGTCCCGAGTTGTTCCAACACATACTACCAAAGATGAAGCATAAAAGTGGCAAAATTGGCTTGTAAGAGGAGGGTGTTCACATCTTCATGCACCCTTTTAAAATTCGTATTTATAATCCATCCCAATGTTAACTCATAAGAAAATTACACTCCGTAATTCATATAATCCCTTGTATAATCCTTAAAATTTTTATTTTTAATTAACGTAAAAATATCGATACGAAATAATCTATTATGTCAATGTTACACGGTCGCTTTTCTATAACAATATGTTAATTTTTTCGTGATTTAGTGAATTAATGTAACTCAATAGAATTCGGCCTTAAAAGGGTGACTTTCTATTTTTAAGTTATAAAGCGTGTGCTATAATATTACAACAAAATTTTAGTCCTGGACTAGAACCATTGTATGAATAATGATGAAATTGGAAACGGGGGTGAAGTCATTTTCATGGTGTTTGTGGTTGCGATGGGGACCAATCATGGCAAACAGTTGTGGCAAATCGCTATCAGAAAGTGGTGGGAAAAATGACAATAGCCACAGAAATGAAGTCAAGTCTGTAACACAAGCGAAGGGTTGTCCATTTTTTTATTCAGCGCGTAGCCTCAGCTTTATCTCGTGTCATGTAATGCTCGCAGAGGCAGCCAACAAAAGCAGAGCCCTCCAATCCCAATGTTGAACTTGAATGTTCATTGTGTTTCTAGAAACACGTGATGAGTTTGTCAACTTGTTTTCTGCGAGTGTTTTATGCCCCCATGTCTCAATCGATGTCAAGATTGGGAAGCGGTAGGATATAAGATACTAGCTAGGGCAGGGGGACCGGGACAGGGCGGTCATAATCTTAATTTCATTTTCATATTTTATTTGGGTACTTGTCACACAGCAACTCCGGTCCCTCTTCGGGCCCTTTTTCTCTAACACCATCATTGATTGCCGCGGGTGAGGCCAAAATCTGAAAACATGCTTTTGATTCAGGACATGGATGCATTACATACGCAATGCAAAGGACCATGTAATGGCTGCAGAATTATTATCACTTTTGGCAGCTACTGGTGGGATCCAAATTGACAGGGAGTTGACGTAAAAGCAATTTGTCGCGAGGAGCAGAGAACAGAGAACCGAACAGTGACAGACACGATGTTTCAGTGTTATCATTTAGACTTTTTCAGAACTATTGAATATGCCTTGAGAAAACCGAATGTCCGAATCAGAAGAGTGGAATCAGTAATTAGGCAATTGCTCATTAGTCAAATGAGTCCACATCTGCCCCGTCATGCCGGAGGTGGATCTGAATGCAAATGTAATCAATCTCTTCCTATCTGATTTTCGTATCAGATCTCACAGCCACCATATTGCTAAAAGCCACGTGCCTAGCTGACTCAGAGTTTTAAGCACACAAGCGAGCGGATAGCCCAGTCTCCCTCTGCTAATTTGCTGGTGCAACAATTTTTCTAACGGTCCGAGTTGAATCGTCAATACATGCCAGTCGCATTCCTCTCAGATATATTTCAGTCATTGTTTTCTTTTGCAGTTTTGCTCCCTTCAGATTATTCATCTGCTTCTAGCTAGTTGCAACGGTTTCGTTTCCTGTCTCCTTGAGATTTCCTGTCTTGATGCAAGAAGAACAATGCAAATCACATCTCCAAAAACATACACATTCAGAGAGCGGGTCCAAAAAATTATCAAATAATAAATGAATAAATTCCAAGACAGCAGTTCAAGGATGTTGGCTCAACTAACAAAACGTATTACCAGAAGAGGAAATTTAGAGAGAAAAAGGAGAATTTATGTAAACTACCAATAGAAAGAGAACAAAAAAGTAACTGGACAGAGTATTAAGAATCATTTCTCAATCAGAAAACTCTTTTCAAACTGAACCCATACAAGTGTTCCACAAAGCCAAGAGGCACATGGATTGTCAACCATGAGTTAAATAGTACCCTCCTA
The DNA here is from genome assembly GCA_019650275.1 of Xylocarpus granatum. Lineage (NCBI taxonomy): Eukaryota > Viridiplantae > Streptophyta > Magnoliopsida > Sapindales > Meliaceae > Xylocarpus > Xylocarpus granatum. The sequence goes on from BNST01000228.1 coordinate 159,810, forward strand.
TTGAAACAAGATCTTCCTTGAACTTGTAAAATCGAGAGCAGAAACTTGGTGAATTACAAACAAATTGTGCCCTTACAACAAGAGACAGCTGTTTGGAGACCTCATAAAGCATTTATCATCCTCTTCATCTCAGCAGATCTCCTTGGATCTGGCTCTTCAATTGCTCTTTCAGTGAGTACATGTTTGATTCGACACATAGATTTCCTCACCTGAATTTCATGATCATTAACATCCAAAATCTAATTAGCATTATTGTTGCAGGAAGATGAAAGCAAGAAAGAATCTTAGACAAATATCACACAGAGTTAAAAAGTCAGAAAGGATTAACAAGTTGCATTACTGTTTAGATATATTTTGCAAACTTGGTTCCAGTAAATGTGCGACCAATTAACTGCCTAAAGGCTCAAAGTTTATGTCATACACAAAATAGTCAACCGATGAGATTTTAGCGTTTCCAGCATCCTAAACAATTACATAGGAAATTCAAATCAAGATTTTAGCTGCCACTGCAAATCATGGATAGGATAGCAAGGAAACCTTTTCCTGACACTAAATGGTATTCCATGTAAAACAACATTAATAAACTTTCACTCTCTTCCTATCAGGTCAACTCAACTGGCTTTAATAAAACATTGGCAGCACTTCTGAGAACTATATCCTTGAGTGCAGCAAGAGGTAGCAGAGGTGGTTGCACTTTGTCATCCATTTTCCAAACTGGAGTTACCGACTACCAAGTTAGAGAGCATATATTAAAGGATAATAACACCTTGCTCAATGTTATTCATAACCCTTGTGTCTCCAGCGGCAAGAAGAGAGTTAAAACACTCAAGACTGAGGACTTCAGGCACTCTAAAATGTCCACAGCCACAATTTGTGGTCCTTTCCAATGAAAATTCTACCCTTTCACATGACACAGAGAAAGCCCTTCAAATGAACTCATTCAAAGATGGAAAACCTCATTCAGAGATGGATTTTATTTGTTCTTCACGAGTCCTCTCAGAGTAGATGTTCAACACTTCAACTCAAGGGACCATCAAGCACCATTTAATCAGAGCTAATTACCAAGTGCATAACAGTTTGACACTGGGAAGTCCTTTTAGAAGTCAGAACCTGTGGGACATAATGCTGGCATAGACAGAGGCATGCTCTAGTAGATTTTCTTCAACCTTCTCTGTTACATTTTCAAAAACAATTAGAAAGCTAAGCAAAAACTAGTTTTCTGACCACTAACCTCATTTCAGATCACAAAGAATAATGCAGAGGCGCAACTGCATTAATTTCCACATCACAAAGGATACTTAAGATACTTAACTACTTTAATAGTATCTTTGGCAGCAGAAGATGCATAAAAGAAAATAACTCCATCCCATGTAAAGAAAGTAGTCCCAAAAATCTTTAGTAACTAATGCATAAGCATTCAAATAAATTTGGTTGTTTCATTCACTTGTTTACTGGAAGTTCAATAAAAAACATTAACATCCTTCTTCATATTATTTATATTTCTATCTTCGTTGACAGAAGAGGATATCCCAAGATTTTAGAGATAGTGACAAATCAGAAGCAACTTGCTTCATATGTCCTCAGTTGAGGATACGAGGCAATTTTATTTAATTTATACAGAACAAAAGTGTGATTAGCAGACACTCGAGGAGATAGGAGTCTTGATACTGACATTTATCAAAAAGCAAGAAAAGTAGCTGACTTGTACCTTTGGAATGCGCTCTGGATTGGGAAATCGTAGGTTCTGCGCATGAAGCATCTGTCGTTGGGTCATCAGCATATTTTTCTCCTTTAACAAAACATACCATAGCTTCTGAAGATCATCCCAAGACTTCAGGCGCAGTTCAGAAGCTTTCCAACTTCGACCTGACAGGAGCAAGATCTTTAGAAAATAATTTCTATTGACACCAACATTTCAAAATTTTCTCTGTTTTTGGCAAAGAAACCATAGTTAAGTTCACGGTTCCAAAAGCATGGAACTAAGTTGCCACAGATGAATGCGCAAAAAGGACTTCACATGCAAAGTGGCTTCTTATTACATAAATCAGAGAACGCCGACTCACACAAATACATTAGCAATTTGGCGCACTACAGCAACAAACAGTTAACTTTGGAGATAATTATTAGACGAAATGTTGTGATACCATAAAATTATAGCTTATAAGTTTATCCATCTCAAATTTCTGTACGCAACTTGCAAGAATTTCAGAAAATAAAATGAATCTCTATGCATACAAATAGATTATTTCTATATTATAGCAACTATCCAAGCATTTGCATATTAAATAGTGGCTGTGAGGTCCCAAGCATTGACTGGAGTTGCACACTAAAGGCCTCTGCTTTTCCATCCCTGATATAGGAAGGGAGGCAGCAGTGCTTCTGGTTTTTGGATTTTAATTAGACTTGCAAAAAATATAAAGAAAAAATCAATGTCTTGAAATTCTAGCATTAAGATTGTGCATGGGTAAAGGCCACAAGTAAAAGATTGTATCCGAATTGAAAGGAATTCTATAAAATTGAGTTGGGCCAGAAAACAGAAAGAAAGACAAAAAGTATTAAGAAGGTTGCTGCATACTCCATGTTTTCAGTCTCATACAGGGATTACATGTTGTACAATACACAACACCATGTTTGTCTTCAATAATTTCGGAATCTTTCAAACTGCCAACTCCAAATATTCTTCTTGTCTTTTCTTTCTTTTGTCAATTATTTTCTTGCTTTCCTTGTCTTGGTTTCTCTGTGTGTTTATTACGACCTAACTCTTTCAATTCAAAGCGAAGAATAACAACGAGAAAGGCAAAAGTAATCCAGCTAGGAGTGAAGGAACCAAAAAAACCAATGAAAGCATAAAAGCTGGTACCGTAAACAGGTTTTTGGTCATCCGGGCATCTGTCTGTCTCAAAAAATTGCTCAAGAGGGTTGTGCCCAGGTGTAGCCATAGAGGCAGCAGCTCCAGTAGCTGCAGAAGACTCGGATTTTGCAGCAGCAGCCAAGAATGATCTCCCAATAAATCTTGTAATAAACATGGCTGCTGTATTATAGGCTGCCGCATAAAATAGAAAGCTAACAACGTTAGCCAAAAATATCACAGGATAATAACCCAAACGACTCCACAGGCAACATGATTGAATTCCATAGAGACACGCTTGAAGCAGTAGTTAATAAAAACATCAACTGGGAATTCATAAAGAAAATTATATCAGACAATAAAAATTACAGCGACTACAAGTATAACGCAAAAGACCCAACGAAAGAACAACAGAAACAAAACAAAAAAATGCTAACTGATCGAATTGCTTAAGATCCCTTTGGAGAATAAATATAAAAGAATCAGCTGATTTGTTGTCATCATTTCAGAGACATAAAACAATGAATGACGTCAACTACTGAAAAAACACTGGATATTAAAGCTTGCGTCTGTAAGAGAAGCCTGTGAATTAAAGCGCACCTGAAGAAGAGTATACAGGACTGCGAAGTGCAAAGCGGAGGAGGAGAAGAAGTTGTAACACAATTGTTGGCCCTCTCCTTGGGGAGGGGTTTGCACAGAATGAACGGGGTTTTAGAGAGTTGGTTTCTGTCCAGTGCAATTTCGTCCGGTGATTACGACGACCATGGTAAACATTTGCCACGTCATTGGAATAGTGGGTCAGGAAGTGAGCCAATCTTACTCGGGACGAAATGCGCCCAACAAAAATGAACCCACTGGTTCAAATGCTAAGAACATCTCACAATCTACTGTTTACACCCCTTTTATGTAACACGTCTTGATGAATATCCATCCCAAGCCCATTACTGAATTGGAGCCTCATCTCGTGTTTTCTCCCGCAGCAGACACTAAAACGCCGAGCGCCAAACAACCGTTATCTCTGAGAGATGGTGGTTCCCTTGATAATTTCATAACGCCCTCGGAGACTTGAAAGCAGCCCCGCCCACCCTCTTTGTTTTCCATTTTGCTTTATTCCTACCCATCATTAGGGTAGGGTAGGGTAGGGTCGTGTCTTTCCTTAACATAAACTTTAGTTTCCCCGCCTCTTTCTGATTCTCATAGTCCAATCCTTTAATTAAGGTTGGGCGATTGTGAATCTACCATTCTAATCCGCTCCCAATGTGATTTTGACATGTCCTCGTCACTCTTCCATAGACTGCAACTGCATCTGCATTGCAGCTAGCTGTGAAAGATGACAAATTTCAACAGCCCCTTCCTCCCTTCACTTTGCATATTCTCTACTTTTCTCTCATTTTCTTTTCCTAATATTGACAAATTGTTATTCGGACCCATAAAATAAATATTCGTCCGCCTGCCTACTAATATTCTTCAATATCCAGCCACAATTGAAGCAATCATGTGCGTGTGGGGTGCAGGAATTGTGAGGGAGAAATCGTTGGTAGGCATGCATTTTGATTTCTGCTTTTATGATCACTGTGTGTAGACAAAATTTTATTACATTATCGCAAGCCCAATTATCTGTTTTTAATTATTATTATTATTATAATTATTGAAATTGTATAGGGTGTGACGAGGATAGTTTGTGTTTCGAAAACTCTGAAAGAAGAGTCACAATCAAATCAGAAACGTACACAAGCCTTTTATACATAGCCATTTTTAAAAGAGACAAACTTTGCCGTCACTGTAGATAATGAATTACATAATATAATTGGCCTATCCGGCCTATTGTTTGCATAGTTAACACAATAATAATACACAACGGGTTACAAAACAATCAAGAATAGACAGGATAGATAAGACCAGGAACACGTCTTGATTCCTACTGCAGTATCAACGAAGCCAAGTCTTTGGGGAGGAGCGCTCGCTCAAATAGTACACAGTCCATCTGGACTTGACCACATTTTGAAGCGGTTGCTGTTGATTTAGGCAGCATTTCAACGTTCAAATATTCAACAAAGTACAACTCCAGCTGGCTCTTGGACCGTCCAGCTCCGACGCTGGCCGACCACCTTCTTTTTAATTTTTCTATTACACTCCGAAATTCCAGTATTACAAGTCATCGTCACTTTCTTTATTCCCAAACCACCCAACCAATGTGCAATCATAATTTAGACAGCAGCTCCACGCGACATGCACCTTTTCAAGGCTAACACCGTCATTTCCGCCCATTAACCGCCTCCGAACTTTTGCAATTCGACAATTGACAATGCCTTGCGCCACGTCGCATGCAAGATGTACGGTTAATAAACACACATTTCAATTTTGTTATATTATTATACAGTAAATAAAATTTTAAAAAAAATATTATAAATTTAAATATTATTATTTTATAAATTAAATAATTTATTAAATATAAATTAATATTTATATATCTTTCAAATAAAAATAAAAATAATTTATATTTTTAAAATTAAATTATTATTATTATTATTTTTTAAAATTTAATTTGTAAAATAAAAAACCAATACTAAAACAACTATTTTTGGTTGTTCAATAACCGATTTTTCCGGTTTGAACCGGCTGCGAACCAACTGCCTTCTTTTCGCGTGATAAAATAATTTAAACAATAAACGTAAAACAAACATTTGTATAAATTATCATTCAGGTACTTCATTTATCATAAATTCTCAACAAAATGCATAAATTGTTCTTATATGTTAAACAAGTCCCTCAATTATGAAAATTATGGCAGGACCCAATGGTTTAATGCGGTGGCCAGCAATATATTTTCTCCCCACATAACAGCTACTAACACACACAGTGTTGGGTGTTCTCTCTCTTCCATTTTGCTTGTTTCTTCTTTTTAGTTTATTAAAGAGGAACATAGTTTTGGTAGGTGGGGTATAATGATTTATTATCAGTCTTGACTTTTGGTTCTCATTCACTTGATTTTGCTTTGAAAGATTGTTAAAACGTAAAAGCTACTTTCCCTTTATCACCTGCTTTCTCATAATTTTAGAGTTGCAGCAGTTATTTATGTTTATATTTTAATTCTTATCTCTAATACTTACTATTGGTTTCGCTATACAAACCCTTCTACTTGTTTCTAGTAGTTACACTTTCATTTTCATACTTTCTTTCATACAAAAAAGTTTCATCTCTTCGCCATCTTGTTGCTGGTGGTGGGTATACGTGAGGGTTTGCTTTTCTTTGTTTTGCTATCGCTTTTACTTAGCTTCTTCAAGTTCATGACCTGGGTTTCACTCAGAGTTGGGGTTTCATACCGCTATTTTAGCTTAACCAGTTCTCTTTTCTTTTTTCTGCATTTTATTGTGTAGTTTTTAGAGAGAGAAAGAGACAGAGAAGGAGATCATGCCGCCTAAAGCTGAAGAGCCGCAGCCACACCCACCGAAGGATCAGCTTCCCAACATTTCTTATTGCATTACTAGTCCTCCACCATGGCGTGAGTCTCTTTATTGTGTTGTTACTTCAGACTTGGATGATAGATTTTTTTTTGAGTGCTCGAGGTATGCGGTGGATACATTATGGTTAGTGTTTGTTAGTCTGGATCCATTTCTGTATATTCTTGTTAAGGTTTTGGGAATTGTTAACTGTTTGGGATATGCTCTTTCTTCATTCTTTTTTTTTATCTGAAAGTAGCTTTCTGAGTCTTCTCTTCTTTTGGGTAGATGCCACTTTTTCATAAAGTAATATGCCATTTTGTCTAAATAAACCCTTGCTACTACTGCTGACTGAAGATTCTAACATTAACAAGTGAAGATTAAGTAAGTTTTAATTATTATTTTTTTCCAGCAAAAATTTTAATGCTTATTTTGCTGATTAACCCAGTGTCTCTGTGTATCGGAAACTTGACATACGATGTAGTATGGCGCTTTTTAGTAATTCTGATTCAGTGGAAATTAACCTTAATTTTCTGTATTTTTTTTTGTATGAGAATTTTTGGTTTGAAATGTTCTTCTTATAAGAGACTCGAGGTTGGCTTGAAAATATTGGGGTGCATTTCTGATGCAGCTGAGGCTATTCTTCTTGGGTTTCAACATTACCTTGTTATGCTTGGCACGACGGTTCTCATTCCAACCTCTCTTGTTCCCCAGATGGGTGGTGGAAACGTAAGACCTTGGAGAATTTAATGAACATAATATGAACAAGTCCCTTTGATTTTGCTTAAATATTTTATTTTCCCCTAATATAATCTCCAGTTGAATGTTATAATTAGTTCACATTTGCTGTTGTTTGTAGGAGGAAAAAGCAAAGGTGATCCAGACACTGCTTTTTGTTGCCGGTTTGAACACATTGCTGCAAACATTTTTTGGGACTAGGCTACCTGCAGTGATGGGAGGGTCCTACACTTTTGTCCCTACTACAATTTCAATCATCCTTGCCGGTCGATTCAGTGATAGTACAGATCCAATTGAGGTTCTGCAATCTCAACTCTATGACATTGTACCAAGTAGTGTTTGTCTGGAATACTTAATTGTTTGAGCATGGTAATAAATGTTGACAGCAAGACAAAATATGCTTAATATAGAGCATGGTTTATAATTTTGCTACAGAAATGTATGCCTTCAATCAATTATTCACTACAAGCCTGCAGGATCATAATATTTTAAGAAAAACTGATCATGGCATAGTTTCTCATGATAGTTCATATAAAAATCTTAACAGAAAGAAAATTAAATTGATAAATGAAATGGAAGATGTACTGTGCATTCAAATGCCACATTACTTTAATGTTTGCTTGTGCCATTTGGGTTGTAACTGGGTAATCTTGTTTTGATGTCTATTCAGAAATTTAAGAGAACAATGCGGGCAATTCAGGGCTCTCTCATTGTTGCTTCAACTCTTCAGATTGTTCTAGGCTTCAGTGGGCTTTGGCGTAATGTCGCAAGGTCAGCTTAGAGCTCAATATGGTACTAGTTCTTTTAATACAGTGCATTGACAACAGAAATCATTTAAGTTGCAAGTAGGTGATTGTAATTAGCTGGTGAGGTTCCTTCGATTCTTATCTAAGCACTCGTTTGGGCTATATGCTAGCTATCATGGATTAATTTCAATATCTTCTATGTGATTTTCATTTTGTGTTGAGAGTCGATTGATTTCTGAATTACAGAGTATTTGTTATGTGTCGCACTTCCTCTGCTTTCTAGTTTTCTAGTGTGACATTCCAGTGTCTGTGCCAGCACTCCGTGTACCAAAATATCAGTTTGAATGTTCTGTTGTGACTATTTTCTCTAAAAACTGCAAAAGTGATTTTATTTAAATTTCCAATGTTCAGGTTTCTGAGTCCACTTTCAACTGTTCCTTTGGTTTCTCTAGTGGGTTTTGGGCTGTATGAGTTTGGTTTTCCTGGGGTAAGTCTTCTATTCCTGATTTTCACTGGCAAATATGCAAATCACTCTTATACAGACACGCAACACCACTATACCAGCAATGACTACTTACTCTTGCATTTTCTGTGCAGGTTGCCAAATGCGTGGAGATTGGACTGCCTCAACTTATCATTTTAGTATTTATTTCTCAGGTGTGCTGAGTGATCTGTTACAGGCAGTTTCTATTTACTATTCTGATTATATTACATGTTACAATCTTTTGCTCTTTATTATATCCATCCCTCAAAATTACTAATTGTTCCTTTGTTGTTTTGCAGTATATGCCTCATGTGATACACCGCGGAAGAAACATCTTTGATCGTTTTGCTGTCATATTTTCTGTGGCAGTTGTGTGGATATATGCTCACCTACTTACTGTGGGTGGTGCCTATAATGGTGCTGCACCTAAGACACAAGCAAGTTGTCGAACTGATCGCGCTGGACTTATAGATGCTGCTCCCTGGTAAGTTTGTGCTGTATCTCTAAAGCAGTTTCTTTATTCAAATGATGATTGTCCAATACCAAAAATAAGATCTTTGACCTGTAATTGGCTGTGATTTTTTTTGGTATTATGGCAATCGGGTATCAATTGATTTTGTCAAACCTCATCTCTTAACTTTGATGAGAACCAAAACTCTTGCTACTATCTCGTGTACATTACAAACTGTTTGTGTAGCCAGGTGAGGGAAAAAGGTGTTAGAGAGTGGACTCACTAATTCGTGATTGACCAAGTAAAAGTACATCCATATTTTAATTATTTTATATATTTACATTTTTTTCTCTATCCAGAAACTTGAGTCACCAATTTCAAGATGATTTGGCCATGCTGGAGTTACATTGTCTATTTGAAAATATTTTGCTTAGGTGATATGTTTGAATTGTCAAATTCAGTACAAATTGGAGAGAATCTTCTGATGCGTTCAGTTCCTCTCCTCCTCATAAACTGTGCACCATTGTTTTATCCTAAAAGTACTGTCTAGGACTTAATTAGTGGTGTTGGAACATGATTAATTACAGCCTTTCGTTTGTTTCAACAGAATGTAACATGTCATTCCAAGCATGTCTGTGTTTCTGTATGACCTCAATGGTTCCTTACTGTGTACTTATGAATTTGTAGGATAAGAGTACCGTGGCCCTTCCAGTGGGGGGCACCTGCATTTGATGCCGGTGAAGCCTTTGCCATGATGATGGCTTCCTTTGTTGCCCTTGTTGAGGTTCGTTTTCTTTGTTTTTTTCCCCCTCTTTTTGTTGCTTCAAGACTGAGGACCTCATTGCTGTTGGTTTTTCATTCAATCTATGATTTCAAAAATTTTGGACCTTACAGCTGTTGACAATTATTTTATGTCTAATTGTCTGTATTGAAGTTTCAAACATGAATTTATGTGCTGACTCTTTTTTTTTGGGATATTTGATTTTTATGTTATATCATTTCTCAAAGCTTTTGCATTCTCATTTACATCCACTGATAAACAGTCAACCGGTGCTTTTATGGCGGTTGCAAGGTATGCAAGTGCAACTCACATGCCACCTTCTGTTCTTAGCCGTGGTGTGGGCTGGCAGGTAATGTACAAAGACTTATCTCCTCTTTTTCAATGATGGGATCAAACTTGTCTATGTAAAATAAAGGTTCTTATACAGCTATCATTTTCTGTTATCAATCTTGTTGTCAATTGTCATCTAGTTGTATTGCATTTATACACTGAATAACCCAAAAAGTTAGGCTGAGTAATGTTAGAAATTTTCCCTTAAATTGTTATGTATGACATTATTGCCTTTAAATAAAAAAATAATTGCCCCGTAAATGGATTTTTTTGAAACTTTCTCTTTTGCGGCTATTTTTCTGAATAAAATCTTACATGTCCCTACAAAAGTGTCATCCTCCAGTGCAAGTACCACTGGAAATGAAAATTTAGTTGTATAATTCTAACTTCCTGATTTGAAACAACCTAGGTCGGTTGAATTCGTTAGTAGAAAATGAAAGAAGTTGAAATTGCAAATTCTGACATCAACAAACTATGAAACAATATAAAAAACAATTGCTCTTGCTTCCCGAAGCGATTGGCTGCACAATGGGTTCATCCATCGGAATGTCCTTGTGACTTCTTCCAATGGTGATTACCATTTTGCAAAGCTGGTGATCCAGAGTTTTGGGTAAAGAAAAATGACAGCATTGTGAACTAATGATTTGTTTTTCCTTCAGGGAGTTGGCATTTTGCTTTCTGGGTTATTTGGAACTGTTAATGGAACATCTGTATCTGTGTAAGACTCTTTCCTGGCCTACCTATCTGTATGTGTGTATGAGCATTCTATGTTGATGGACCGTAAAACACAAATTCCATCTTAACTCTAAGTGACTTTTATGCAGAGAGAATGCTGGTCTTTTGGCCTTGACAAAAGTTGGCAGCCGAAGAGTTGTCCAAATATCTGCTGGATTTATGATATTCTTCTCTGTTCTTGGTCAGTTGATTTGTGAAAATTATTTCCGGAAGATTGAATTCTATTGGTCTTCCTTTCCAAGCATAGTGTTCTTATTATCATAATTTACCAATATTTTGCAGGGAAATTTGGTGCAGTCTTTGCTTCAATTCCAGCGCCCATTATTGCTGCTTTATACTGCCTTTTCTTTGCCTACGTGGGTACGTATAATGTTATTGGTTAACTCAAATTTCTGGATCTGGGAATTATTGTGATCAGATTCAGTGAACGACAAACTAAACTTCCTTATGCATGTGCAGGTTCTGTAGGTCTTAGCTTCCTTCAGTTCTGTAACCTCAACAGCTTCCGAACCAAATTCATATTAGGCTTCTCTGTCTTCATGGGTTTGTCTGTGCCCCAATACTTCAATGAGTACACTGCTGTTAATGGTTATGGTCCAGTGCACACAAATGCAAGATGGGTATGAATAAAAACTATCAACCCCATGCTTTCTGTAATTATGTGAACTTTTTGTCAAACCATGTCACTATTGGTTTGTGCTTTATTAATGAAATTGTTATGCTCTTCTTATTTGGCAGTTCAACGATATTATAAATGTTCCTTTCTCATCAGAACCATTCGTTGCTGGTTGCTTAGCATTTTTCCTGGACAATACACTGCATAAAAAGGATGGAGCCATCAGGAAAGACAGAGGTAAACATTGGTGGGACAAGTTCAAAAACTTCAAGGGTGATACAAGGAATGAAGAATTTTATTCACTGCCCTTCAATTTAAACAAATATTTCCCATCTGTTTGATTCAAGTAGCACCCCAAGTTGTAAGATGGTCTTATCATGTATTCCTTCTCTCAGACCTTTCCAAAAGCTCTTTGTGGGAACAAATTGCTCTCTTGTGAATCTTGTTACACGCTATAGCAGTAACAGAGTGTAGTGACTTTCCTTTATAGGATGCCTTAGAACATTTGTTGAATTGTATTTTTCTTTCTGTAAATCCACTAGGAGACTAATGGATTTGAAGTAGCAACGAAGCAGTTATATTTGCTTGTCTTCCTTCAATTTGATCAGATACTTGCTTCTATTGAGATTTTAGTCGATTTATTCCAGCATCTTCACATTTGTTAGTTAACAGGCATATCATATCTTTCGCCCACCCAATGGCTTGTAAAGTCGAGTTGACCCTATGCTTCAAATCCTAAAGTTTAGGCTCCCCAAACGATCCTTCCCGTAGAAAATAACATATACAGAATGGATCACACTGCTTACCAAAAATCTTTTTACAAATTAGAAATCCAGAGAATCAAATAATTCAAAAGCAACAAGTGATGATCAGGGAGTGCTTAAATATTGCTCTGATATCATGTCAAAGTTGTTTGTGTATTGACTATGGAGCTTTAAAAGATTCTTTGAGGGACAAAGCAAAACCCTTGATTTGTGCAAGTGATTGTGCTTTTAAGTTGCTGCAAAAGGTAACCAATAGAAAAAGCTGAAATCATAAAAGTTGAAAGAGCTGGTGCAGCTTCTGCAAAAGCAAATTTGACAATGGATATGCCTTTTTCGTGTAGTAAAGTAAAAGCTCTTCCATTCATGCCCCCCCAACACTCATTGTTAGACAACAGATGCTCAGCGAATCCTTGTGAAGATCAAGATCCATCCCACAACTAATCTAACTTTTTCATTCATTTTAGCCAAAATCAGCCATTTGTTTTCCTAAAGTTTCTTCATTTTGATTTTATCAATGAAAATATTATATATTTTTTAAATTATATGTTATTATTATTATTTATTCTAAGTGAGATGATAATTATTACTTATATTATTTTAAAATTTATAAAAACTAACGTTTCTCTTAAACTAAAAATATCAATTGATTTACGAAAATACTATTTTGATAATACATAATTGTAAATTAAATTTATCTTTAATTTTATTATGAACGAAATTCAAAACTCAATTTTTTATTCCATTTTAAAAAATTTAACAATTGAATCAAATAATTTTTATTAAATATTATTTATTTATACTTACACTATAACAAACAAACAATTTCTCATAATAGACCCACCACTAACATAATTATTTGTACAACTATCATGTACAAAAAATTGGATATGGAGTTGTTGAAAATCTTAACAACCCATTATTGTCTATCCATCTACATTCAATTGTAGCACAAATTCATAAACCTTGACCATGAACTTATTTAACTAACACAAAACATTCTCTTCATTCTTTGTCTCTTCCATGTACCCACTTGTTGCAATAAGATGACAAAGTCCAAAATTTTGTTAAATTCTCTCAAATTATTCAACTACCCAAGCACAAATTACACATCATGCCCTAATCTCATTTGGTGGGTATGTGTCATGTAATTTAGGTACATAAATGTTGTTTGGTGGGGATGTCATTTAGAATGGTGTTGATTCATTAATGGCATTAGGCAATGAGAATGAGGAGACATAAAAAGGGCTGTCTTCTTACATGCCCACCATTTTCAATACATGAAAAGAAGAAAGTGTTCAATGATTCCCACTAATTTTGTTTCATTATATTCTTTATAATCAATTGAATGAAGCACAATACAATAGCAATGTTGAAAGAGTTTTCATATGTTATTTATATAATAAATGAATTGTATCAATTTTAAATAAAATTAATTATGTCATATTATCACGCGATCATTTAATTATAATTTTATTGAATCATCATTTAATAATGTAATGGAATATGCCTTGCTTGAAAAGAAAAAAAAGGGTTTTCTTTGACAGTAAATGAATCATTGGTGACTATATTTCTCTTACTACAGAATATAATTAATGAACAAAGATAGAAGATTATAATCAATTAACAAATAAAGAAGATGGGTATTTTTAAATTATTGAATGATCTTGAAGGTTAACTGGTGTTCTCATCCATTGAAAACTACTCAAATTTCTCAACTCCCCAGCAAGATATCAAAGTCCCAATGGGGTTTTGATTGCTTAATTAATGCAAATTAGTAGAGTAAATGAAAATCTACCGAACTTCAGGGAGTAAGGGTTCGTATGATTTCTTGGTCATTTTTATTTTCAATTTTTTGCATCTAGGTCCCTGAATCTTCGGGTGTTTTTTCAAATCAGATCATACTTGGGTGGATATTTTAGATATTTTGTAGGGTTAGGGTTTGGGTTGGAATCCGGGATTGATAAAAAGTATATATTTATTACAAATATATAAAACTCAGGGACCTGAATGGTAAAATCAAACATTAGAAGGTAAGTGAGGGTTTGATATTGTAATAATAAGAAGATATAAATTAATTAATCAAACATTAGAAACAATGATAGAGAGGGAAAAGTGGGACAAGATGAACTGGCAGTCATCAGATTTTAAGAACAGAAGTATCTGACAGACTAGAAACCCACCACTTGATCTGCATAACTGTATGATCCAAGTTTTCGTACCCAATTTTGGCAACCAGGCATAACTTGATCTGCACAACCTTATTCATGGTCCCCTGTAAATTATTCTCATATGGTTAAAAAATATAATAAAATAGGATAGGATACGATACCATACGAAAATTTTATCTATGATGCTTCATTGGTTTAACAATAGTCATGATGCATCCTAATGATATGGTGTCAATTCAAAATCTTGGGGCGTGGATGAGTGAAGATTACACATGGTGAACTGCCCACATCGTTGCTTTGGTCAAGAAAAAACCTAACAAGTCTTGAGTTAAATTAATTGGGTTTGTAGGAATTACTTGCATGAAAAGAAGCATTAAACAATGGATACTGTTTTGTTGGGTGGCTGCCCATTCCAGCTAGCTAAGCTAAGCTGAGCTTGAAAGGCAGAATAGGATCCCTTTTGCATTGTAATGCGCACTCGACATGCACTTATTATTGCATGTTGTTGGGATCTATTTCTCTTTCTCGTTCAGGCCTCACAAAAATTCATGCCCCTCTTGGTTTGGTGGGCAGCATTAAACGTGTTCCTGCTGGACCACCACCTCCACCACGCTCTCCCAGGAGCTTGCTCTGAGGAAACATCATTACTATCTCCCTTCTCCAACTTTGAATGAGTTAAGCATTAATCAGGGTGTACGATATGGTGTAGATGAAGAACCAAAGGGGTTCAAAATCAAATACAATACGACTTGTGGCCCTAAATTTATTTGTCCCTTCTGACAACGGTTCACAGCTCAGTACACCACATCATGCCATGCCAGGACCACATCTCGAGTTAACTTAACATTAACCCTGCTTTATTTATTCCCCCACTGATTTCACTCTCCTTAATTGTTTGCTTTTAAAGAGCAATTTGGACATTTGATTAATCATGGTATTCACCAATGAAACCAACATGGAATGAGGTATAGGCATTTATAACCAGTTGGAAGTTGGTGGATGGTGTGGCTATAAAGAGACAGTTTCATCCTTCTCTTTGGTTCCTGGCTCTCTTTCTTCAAAAAGTGCAAAAACAGGAAGGAAGGAACTGAATAATGGGGAATTGTCAAGCCATTGATGCAGCAACACTGGTTATTCAGCATCCCTCTGGGAAAGTAGACAAGTTTTATTGGCCTGTGAATGCTAGTGAGATTATGAGGATGAATCCTGGTCACTATGTTGCTCTTCTTATTTCCACCACATTGTGTCCAACCAATACCAATAGCAACGAAGTAGACAAGTTTTATTGGCCTCCCAATAACAGCAGCAGCAACAGCAACAACAACAATGGCAACTCTGTTCGCTTAACTAGGATTAAGCTTCTCCGGCCGACGGATAATCTTGTTCTTGGCCAAGTTTATAGGCTTATTACTACTCACGGTATGCCGCTGGTTCTTTCTTTTTGGTTTTCTGATGGTGGTTTTTATGTAGTTGACTTTGATTTGAAGTTATTAATGTGTCTTAATTTGTTTGTGGTTTTAGATGTTATGAAAGGATTATCGGCAAAGAAACATGCAAAGATGAATAGAAACCGACCACAATCATCAGATAAGCCAGAGAAGGTGACCGAGAAGCCAAGAAGATCTGAACTTGAGAAGGACAATCAGGTGAACAATCAATTCTTTGTCAACTTGTTCTGTAGTAGATGATCATCGAATCCTATAATTTTAGGGACTTCAAAATATTTTTAAGAGAAGATTATCATATTTCTGCAGTTAGATAGTGTTTTTCTGATTGTATAAAGCATGTTCAGGTGATGAAGCATGAGAGACACCTACCCAGAACTGCAGCTTCCACTAACTCAGCCGCAGCCAAATCAAGAATGTGGCAACCCTCGTTACAAAGCATCTCAGAAGCTGGAAGCTGATGATCATACTTGATACATATCTTCCAACATAATTTCTAAGAACCAGAGGAGCTACAAGACTCACAGCAGCAAAAAAATCCGGACTTGTTAAACCTGTTAATCCCACAACAATTCTTCCAGGGAAATGGGTAGCTGGCCGAGGAAACAATATTATTTCTCCCAAGTGCAGATCTATCTGTGTAATGCCTACTTGGATTACACTATAATCAAGCTGTAATCAAGCAATAGAAAACGATGAAACCCAAAAAGCTGTAATCAAGTCATTCTCTTCAGTAATGCAGTTGGAAATTCTCCAAAATATAAAATTTATGATTTTGGTCGATCATTAACGCTAGTAATTAACGTCCCGGATCAACCCAGGAAACAATAGATTCCCGGTCCCAGATGATCTTTACTTCAAGGTCCAAGCTTGAGAGTTTTGACCCATAATGCTCAGTGATTTATCATTTGTTACTATCATGCGCAGAATTATTTGCTTAGATCTGATACTTTCATGCCAAGAACAGACAGATCACCAAGATACAAGGAACAGAAGTTGTAATCATTGTTTTGAAAGAACATACCTACTTATATTTTGCTTTCTCAACTACTACATATATATAATTGATTGATTATAAGAAATTAAGTAGATATGTAAAATGATTATGTGATCCTGAGCAGTTGCTTCACCTGCTAGTCTGGAAACAACCCAGAAATAAAATTTCAAAACTTGTTATGATTAATTTTCCTCTATATTGTAAATGATACATGGAACCTTGCCCCTGGTACTATTTAATTGTGTTTTCAGCTGAAGCATCGGTACTTACTATCAGGGGAAGTCAACCAAAAAACAATTCATCTTTACAGTACAAGATAAACACCAGCAAATTCATAAAATATAGTGTTTAATATATTTATATGTCTTAATCATATGTTCCGGACTTATGTCAGTTCAACTTCAACTGAAGAATCATAATTTATATCCTTAATTATTGAACACAAACACTTGGTTTGGTACAAGGGAAAGAGGAAAGAAATAGGTAGAACGCTTGTAAACTGATGAAACTTGTAGCAAATGGGTGAAAAAAATATTATAATCTAGTTCAAGAGAATAATCAATCACAGAGATTGTTGAATTTGTAGAGTTACTGCTATCTGTTGTATCTATTTTGTTCCATTATCTTTCTAAGTTAAGAAGCAAGGCATACATCACCTTGAGAAAGTGGGACAACTGTAAGCAATTGATCTGTAGCTCACCGTTAGAACACCTTTAAACATGAAAATTGAAAACTAGGTGTGTTACACTGAATCGTCATCTTGAACCAATGAAATCAATGCACACAATTCTTTACACGTGGGCAATCTATTTTTGGCATGCTTTACCATATTTTCATAGCATTATATATAGTTTGTCTCTATTTTAGACCACCTCTGAATAAGCAACAAGATTAATGAATGATAGAGAGATGATTTTAAGCTGCAGGCCTCAAGTGGTCCTGATTGACCTTGCTGCATAAAGTATTCTCCTGAGTCTCCACCATTAATGTCTGAGAATTACAGGTTTCAAACAAGGCAGAAAACAGGTGGTTACCATTGTTTTTGGGTAGCTCAGAATTCAAAGTCCAGAAGGATACATCCCATTTTCTGACAACAAAAAAATTTATCCATTTTCTTTTCAAGAAAATTCAATGGCTTTACTATCAGAGTAGACTCAACCTTTCCGAACCACTCCAAAAAATGATTGCCTTGATCGAAAAATGACTTGAGAGGCAACAGGCATTGCACACATATTCAGAGTATGAAGGTATTGTTAACCATCAATAATCATTGGAGGAATATATTTTCTTTAATAACATGAAAATGAATACCATATATTTGGGGGATAGTCTTCCAAGTTGAATAACAATAAATCATGATAAAACCTCAAAATTTTCATCATTCCATTCCACTCAACTTTAATTTCCTGGCTCAGCACTCATGGGCTGAGCTCCAAATCAATTGCAGAAGTTCTGAATATGATAACTTCAACAGTAAAATTTAAATGATGACATGCACAGTCTATCCTGCCACATTTGGCATACGTACAAAATACAGCAGTAAAATTGTTCCAACTTTTGAACTCAAAATTGAATTCTGGTCTGTATATGTACCGACAAATTCAGTTTCCTTGATTCAAGGCCTCAAGATGAGCGCAAGCTTATAGAAGACAAAGAACAGCCTTATCACGCTAGCTTCATCCTTACCTTCACAATATTTTGAAAATATCTATGGAGCTTCAATGTAAGGATTTTCCGCATCCAAAACAAAATGCAGGCCCAGATTAACTCCTGTGATGATAAGAGTTACATTAAGCGGCAGGGGATTCAATAAAATGGGTGATAAAGCATTAGTTGTTCTATTAAATGCTTTGCATTTTCATTAATTAACAGTATGCCGTACAATGCAACCACATTCTATCAAGGAGAACATGGATAATGTATGCCTGCCAGTGCCTGTGTTGGCTGCCAAGATGTACAACTTATGTAACAGTAAGACTAACAGGCAAATAGTTTAAAATGTATGTTAACAACTGATAACTAAGGAGACAAACATGAAAATGGCAGCATTCTAACTGAAAAGAAAAGCAACCTGAAGGAAAGACAAAAAAGCAGTCTTTACCAATGAACAGAGACTCCCATACTCTTAAAGAAATTAACCTTCAAATGAGAAAGACACAAAATATTTTGGCCACTCACATTGTTTATTGTAATAACTGAACAATCAACCTTTTTTGTGCATTTGTCCATTCAAAACTCACCTCACAAAGATTCAGCAAAAATTCCAAACTCCTCTACTGAACATTTGTTCCCATAACAGATTATATATATATATATATATATATATATAAGAAATGAAAACTTGATAGCTCTTCTTGTATGCATCAACAGTCCTCTCTTGCTTGCAAACTCACAAGCCAAGCAGTTACACATTCTCGCATTAATAGAAGAAAACATCACAATATCACTAAGCTGTTGCGTTCTCAGTCACCCCTTCAAATTGTACATTGTTGTCAAGTTGACTGAAGTTACCCTTCTGCTTGAAAAGTTGATTGTGGTGATGCCTACAATACAGACGATGCTCATGCGCCACATAGTTTGATGGGCTAATCACACAGCCTCCATGGCTGCACCTGAAACAGGCCTTATGGTATGACGTCCCATCAACCGCCACCTAAAAGATCAATATGTCAATTTTGGTCAGGTAACCCCTCCAAACTATGCATATAGAATAAGCAGCTTAAACCCATTCTTGAGTAGCTAACAGAATGGACCATTAATGTTTTTCCAAATAGTAATATAATATTTATTGACAAGAAAGTGAATTCTCTTGCAAAATTCACAGTTAAATATTATATTAAATTTCTACTTTTACCTTTTCAATTGGGTAAACAGTTTTCTTGCAAGCAACACATTTATCTTGAGTTCCAGCAAACAAACTCGAAACTCTGCTATTTGTGACCTGCAAAATTCCACCCAATACGAGTACAAACATGGAATAGTTATAGCAGACTTTAATCAATGAGGCATAGAATGCTTTCAACGCAAGTCCTAATTTTAATTCGAATGAATAAATTAAAAAATTCTGAAACTGAAATCTATGGATACCTGATCAGCAGATCTGTCAACTCTAACAGTTTTTGGAGTACCTAAAAAAAGAAAGGAACTCGTGAATAAGCTTAAACAGGCAGATAAGCATTAATAAATATCTTTAGGAAATACAAAGTAATTGTTAAGCACCTTCAAAACTTTTATCCAAGCTGCCGGTCATCTTAAACAGTTGATCAAAGTGAGGCTTACAATACAAAACACCCTCAAAAGAGCAAAAGTTGCTCAGCTGCAAAGTTACCGAAGAAGATGAGAAATAAAGCTAAACTGTACATTGATACCATAAAACAAAAGATGAACACCACACCAATGCTTGATAGACCAAATTAAAATGGTATGACGCTGCATGCAGTTCGTTTACTGCAAGCAATAGAAAAAATTGCTTCTGCCACTATTGTATGTTTTTTCAAAGATGCCATAGTTCACTACACAAAACAATCATGACAAGGGAATGTTGTCTTTAGATGACATCTGACTCCCCACATTCTAATAACAAATTCAGCATTTCTTGATAGACAGATTAAAATCCTATGGCAGTGAGTTTTCTATCCATTTCTATTCATATTCTTCTTGGTAGACCACATTAAAATGGCATGAAGCTGCATGCAGTTAATTTACAGCAAGCAAGAAGAGTAAATATTGCTTCTGCCACTACTGCATGTTGTTTCAAAGATGACATAGTTCACTACATGAAACCCACAATCAGGCAAAGGGAATGTCATCTTTAGATGACAGACTCTCTACATTCTTATTCTCCGGCTTATAAATGAAAGAAGCTACAAATGCTCCATGATCAAAATCAAGAAAACTTGCTCGAGGACCACAACAATAAAATTTGTGCCTGTCTAACCCAAATTTATCTTCTATTATTTCCCCAGGCTGAAAATAAGAACAAGCCAACCATTTTCTTTCATTCTAGGTGTCATGAAAATGAGAACTTAAGGGGCTTATTGAAAATTCAACAATGATCTCTAAATTACACATCAGGTTGAATCATGCACAATTCGAATTTTGAAAATGAAATGTCTGTCTACAACACAGTTGAAACCTCTATGATTATCCAATTATCACCTTTATGATATCAAATGGAAGACATCTTATTCTGTTCTTGTGTTGCCCCTACCTCCTACCCCATCCCCTGAGAAGAATGAATGCAGATAGAATTTCTTCACAAATTAGAATTGATTCGAGTCCTCAAATTGATTGAATTTTTATCCCTAGCCCAGAACTTATGGATTCAGCTCACTAATGCTTCCCTTAAAAATTTCGAATAATTCATGGTACCCATTGTCCAAACAATGATGCTTGTTAATAGCTATTTTCATTCAACCAAATTATAGAAACATTCAAGAAAGTAATATTAAGATACAGATTTTCACAACAACTGGTTATTGCAGCAGTCATATAATCATTTTATGATGGATGGCACAATATTCACAAAATTATAAAAGCATCCCTTGTGACAATAAATGAGGATCAACCTTTATAATTGTCAATCTGTGAAGAAATTTCCAATATGATAGAGGTCTACCTAGAACAACAGGAACACAAAAGCTTTGAACATCCTTAAGATATAGATACCGCATCAAAAGTTTACTTAGTGCAAGTCATTTAAACAAAAAAAGATTTGTGAGCTATCAAGAAAAGCAAATCATTTGATTTTTTTCTCTTACTTGACGAGAAAAAACCTAGGCCGACAAAGTTGAATTTGCACATGTATGCAAATAGTCAACATCAGAAATGAATATGTATCCACCACCATCCTCAAACTCAAGACCACAACCCCAAAACACACATGGACACAAATCATAACGCTTCAAGCAATCTCATAACCATCGTCTTTACATAAAACCAAGATATAGAAATCCAAAACTTTAGCACAAAGCAAAGAGACAATGGAAAATGGTATTTGACAATTCGACATGCTCACACTGAAGCAAGTAAAAGAACATCACATGTATTGAAATTCAACATATTCCAGTGTATGTCCATTTTTGCTTGAGATTAAGAGAGTGAATTTGTCACCTTGAGGGTACCCTTGCAGTGGTGGCATCTAAAACAAGCCTTGTGGTAGACTTTGTTATCAGCAGTTAGTTGATCAACCAAGTACACAGTCTTCTCACAAGCCTTACACTTCTGGGTAGTCCCCGCAAAAGTTGCCATCTCAGATCTTCTACACACAAAATTCTCTCTCTTGCAACAACAAATACAAACGAAAGCTGATAAACACTTCAATTTCAACTCTTTCTGATGTCGGGAATGAAGACTTAGTCTGCATCCATCTCTTGCTCTTTCAAAATTGTTTTTTCGAGTCCGAGAGTACAGCGCAGAACCATAGTGAGACCAATGAAAAGCGCTAACCAGGACCATTTTGTAATTTCAACTTGACTGAATTACCACAATGCTCTAAAATTTGAAACGTGTCATTTTTTTATTGGAAATAGTGCTCCATTAGCCCTTTCGATCAAAAGAGATGAACAGAAAATTAAAACTCAGAACGCAGATTCGGACATATCTGGGTTCAAAGTAGTGGGCAGGTTTAGATTCTGTTTGTACCACTTCCACAGGGAGCGCGTGAAAGTAGATTCCTACATCTTGAGGTAGTATTTCAGTTTAGTAAATTCATTCCTGGGTGACGGTGTATGAAACGCGCTTAAAGAGCACGGAGGCAAATGAAGCTCTTATCACAAGAGTAGAAACATGGTGGAGCCCATTGGGCTGGTTTGATCTGATCGTGATCCCACAACTCCACCCTCAATTATGTGTAATCATCCACCAATTCAAATGCCACCTCGCTTTCCTCAGTCTATTTTATAGTAAAATCCAAACCGGAAAACCAAATAGACCGAGTCCTGGGCCCGACCCAGCTAGCAGAGCTCACTTCCACTAGACCCTGAATGCATGGCCACCCGCTGGTTCAGGAGAGTGTCTCTTGTTATATTATTCTATTCTACTGCAGCCAAGCATCACATAAAGGAAAAAAGATAAGCCAATGTTTTCTTAGAAGGACCCAAAACTTGGTCTAATATATGCATTTCCGCATTCACCGGCTTTTGTCATACAATAATTTAACCAGCTACATGTTTCTTCTGCACACAGCTGTCCTGTAACCTTTTCAGTTAAGATAAACCAGGTGATGGTCTGTCAGCTGAATGGCAGAGGTTGGTACAACAGCCACCGGGATGAGAAAGTAAGTTTCGAAGTCTTAAATGGGAGAAACTTAATCCCACAAGTAAGCATCATCTCCCCATGCATCACATACCAGAAGAAATTACACTTGACATAAAAGACACAAAGCTCTTTACCATATTCTTGAAGTTCCCATCCAACATTATGATGGGAACCTGGTAATAATCAGCATAGCAGCAAGTCTTACACAAGTATTTCATGACAACATATTTGTTTCACTTATTCAACAATCAGGAGAAAAAAACCAGTTAAGATCCAACATTGTTGCCCAACAAATAAAAACCGACTGCTGAAGACATACAAAATCATGCACTGTCATCCCTTGCCTGTCTCCGAGCTTCTTCTCGCATAACTGCCTTGACGTAAATTTCATAGCAACAGCCTGAAACAAACATGTATAATGTCAGTGTTAGGAGCATTCTACAAGAAGCTAGACATACTCCACATTGATGCTTAAACTTCAATTACAATAGAAGACATTCAGTGCTGCTAAGCAAAATAAAAAATGTGCTTTTAACCAATCCCTTATCCAAGAGAAATTATGGCTCACGATGAAACAACTAAAAATTTTAAGTCAGTTAAAAGAAAGCAATTGAGAAACTAGGAAAGGCACACACAGGACTATGATTTAACAAAAAGCATATTGGTATTATAACATGCTCTACTATGTTTAAGATGTTGGTTATCTTAAGGCCGAAACCAAATCATATGAATCAGCATTACAGGCACATTTTGCAAACACCTAAAGTCCCAAATATGTGTAAATAGATAATAATTCCATGAATTAACCTAACTAGAGGTGCTGTCCAATCTATGGTGCCATTGGTTACCCAGCCTTAGTAAAAATGCTCATCCTTCTGAACACGGTATGATAACAAAACCATTATGCCACAGCAAAATCCCAAAACCAATGATTCAAAAACAACCAAGGAGTGCTTGAAATTTTCACAGTTTTATTTCAAATGTTAGAAGTCACTGGTTCTAGAACAATTAACTGTTATGAAAAATAGCACATACAAGAAAGCCGGATCTTAAAGAAGAGCTGAGAAAGAGTTGATAAACATTTAGGAATCAATAAGTCCCTAAGTGAAAATTCACGAATATGAATGAAAATAATATAACAAAGGAACTAGAATCAAGTGGCAAAGTTTCCCATGAGCGCCACATCATTGTTACAAAGACTCATTTCAGACTGCTTTATCAGCAATTTTGGTATATTGTGAGAGACATACTGAGAAACATTCATCAATCTAACACAATATTTATGCATACCTCATCAAGAAATACATCAATTAGAAACAAGATAATCAACCAATTCATTAACAAGAGGTTTCAATTCCCAAAACAAAACACCCTCGGTATGAAATTTCAGATGTTAATTTTAGCATCAAATTCACGAGTGCCAAGTTCAAATGAAATGACAGCTGTGACCTTATTCAAGAAGCAGAAGTAAGTAGATTAGTTACAGGGATATCATATTATACAAACTAAACTAATGGCTAATAACCTCCATTAGACTAAATCAGAACTATCAGAAAACCTACAAACATCATGCAGACTCCAGCCAAATCCACGTATATTGGGAAAACCTAAAAATTTCAAAGATTAATTTATGTTCCCCCAGAAGGGGAAGGTTTTAAACTATCAAAGAGTAGGAATACCACAGAAAATTCTCACAACGACAGCGTTATCTTATCAGCCTCTGACGTAATTAAGTGCATTGGAAATCCATATCCAACCTGTTATGAGACTGTTTATGCTACATTACAACTATTTAACTCATAAACATTTCATTCTAAATATGCCCAAGACACCCAGCATACCTGCTACAACAACAATCGTAAGAACATCTCCAATTCTTTTCAATCGCCGCACACTCTTCTTATGTGACTTGTATCTCTTAAGAGCGGGATCATCCGCCAACAGCTGCACGGTATTTGACTCAATATCAAGTGAAAGCACAATGAAATCTAAAGTACACAAATCAACAAAGAACTACAATACCCATCAAATAATTATGAATAAAAGAAAAATAAAAGCATAACTAGACCCTTTTGAGGATTCTGCAACAGGAACACCAAAAATAAAAAGCTAATGCTAACTTGGAACTTTCCAAGAAGCAAGAATCTATCTGATATTCGCTTCATTTAATCATCAAATAATTTGATAAAGCCCGGATGCTAAATTCTAGTATTGTCCAACCCTATAAAGCAAACAGCAAAACAAGAAAAGAAAACCCTAATGGAAACAGATCAAACAAAAATCAAAAAGACACACAAAAAAAAAGGTGAAGAATGTCTCACAGCTTTCTCCCGAGCTCCCAATTCGACGTGATATCCACGACGCGAGAGGGAAAACGCATCTTCTGTCTTCTGCGTTGAATACCATCACAGATAACTTAGTTTAAGAAAACCACATCAAATCCAAGCGAGATCGATTAGTAATATACTAACATACCCGAGACTGAGATCGTAAGTGAGAAGCAATAGAAGTTTTAAGCAAAAATGCCATAATCAGCGCACGAATCGGATTGACACCGTGCAACTTTGAGTTTTGAGTAAAGGAACAAATTTGCAGTATAGAACTCAGTCCCGTAGGGTGCGAAAGTTAAATAGAAGGGTTTGGTGTGGTTGGCCCTGTACGTTGTCTTATTTTTATTCCTTCCCAGAATTTCGCTTTTATTTTCTTTTTGGTCCCTATTTTTCCGTTTTGTGAATCCCAAATTGCCACGCTTGCAGAGCGGTTTACACAACAGAAACAAGCGCAAGCCATCTATAACAAGTAATTCAGAGACTTAACGTGACCACAGAACGATAATGGCTTTGAGAGGAGCTGCTGCAGTTGCATGTACCGCAAGAGGAAGAAACGCATTTCTTTCATCAACAAATCGTTATCTTTCTCTTAGATTTCATCGCTCTCCTTCACATTCTCCACAAAGATTTACAACATATCCCGGTAACCCATCTGGTGACCCATCTTTTCTTTGAACATCGTTTAGCTTATTTTATTGAATGTTGCATCAATTAACACAAATTGCCATGTGTTTATACTTGTAGCATTGAAAAACCAGATTCGCGCAATACTAAAGGCCTCTGTGGATCGCTTAAGTCCTAAGAAAGAGTATGAAAAGGAACAATCGCCACAGAATTGGAAGATCAAAATGCTTTACGATGGAGATTGCCCACTCTGCATGCGAGAGGTCTGAATTTTATTTACAGTTTATACACATAAACTATTCCAATCTTTGTTTATGTTTTGTTATGTTGTTGATAGGTTGATATGCTAAGAGATAGGAATAAGCAATATGGCACCATAAAGTTTGTTGATATAAGCTCAGATGAATACTCTCCCAGGGAGAATCAAGGCCTAGACTACGAAACTGTATGCAATTAAAAGTAGCAAATTAACGAGAACTTGTTGGCTTAATCTTTTGGTCTTTTACACTTCTGTTATTCAGTTTTGTTGTCTGTTTAGGTTATGGGAAGAATTCATGTAATCCTTTCGGATGGAACGGTAGTCACTGATGTCGAAGTAAGCCTCGGTTCTTGATCTTTTCTGATTTGTATGCCCTAGCTGTTTTAAGTTGTAAAGTGTTTATGGTATTATGCATATTGTTCTTCTTTTGTATTTAGAACTATTGGTGGGATTCATAAAATGCTGACTTTTTGTAATTGCTTATGGTTCATTCAAACACTCTGCAGGCATTTAGAAGATTATATGAACAAGTTGGTCTTGGATGGGTTTATGCAATTACAAAATATGAACCTGTAAGCCCCCTTATTTCTAAGGGCATAGCGGCATAGCATATAGTTGTATTGGTTTGTTTTGTTTTATTAACTTGCATTTTTGAAGAAAAGTTGTTATTTCTTCTTCCTTTTCTGGGTTTTAATTGGAAAACACGCTAATTGTAGATTTCCACAATAGCCAATGCTGTTTACGGTGTTTGGGCTAAATATCGTCTTCAGATCACAGGCAAGTTCATTTTACATAAGGAATTCCCTCGCTGTGATTCTTAGGCATGATTGAGTTCTTAAGGTTGGGTTGGCTGAATAAACTGGCAGAGTAATGGATTTGCTGCTGTAGCAAGGGTGTTTTATCTTGTGTATCCCTATCTATAAGTCATTTTAATTAAACCTTTCATGTTTTTATCTTAACAGATCTTCCATGGACGATAGATGTCATTTGTTTCTCATTGCTTAATAAAATATTGAGCTTGGTCTATTTTAACAACTAATGTGATTTTTCCAATTACTACTGAGCAAGAAACTCTAAAATAATCTAGTTTTATTCATTCCAGATCAAACTGATGGCTACTAGGAGTCTATTATGTTTTGTTTAGTAAAATTCTTACAATTATTTGATAGCAATGGTCTATTTTGGTTTCAGGTCGACCTCCCTTAGAAGAGGTTTTGGAAGCACGAAGGAAGAACAAGGTAGGCATATTGCAACTGCATAAATTTTGTTGTTTTGTCGCTCAATATGATAGGCCTTTACTAAAAGATTGCTGTAATATACTAGTCAATGTCATAACCTCTTACTATACTCACAATGAAGACTAAACAGACATTTAAGTACCTTAAGTTCCAAATGAAGCTTATTCTGCTATTACATGTTGCATTGGGCAGACCAAAAATTCTGTAAACTTGGCCTTTAAAAAATTCCTTTACTCTGCCCTTTTCCAAGCTGATGAAATCAATCCACTCAATAAGAATTTTGCAAAACAGAGAGGCCAATCCATAGTAGAGAGCCAGAGTACTTGTGATCAAGCATGAATACATACAGCCTTGAGTACCAATGAGATATTGGGCTACAAATGATACTAAACTTTCTGAATGAGCTCCCTAATACGTTATTCACATTTGCCAATCTTTGTTGCAATCAAGTATCAGCTTTTTTCCTTGTTTCTTTTTCATGAAATGCAATCAAATGAATCATCACAAACCATCGTTTCAAATTTCCTCATAAACCTGAAAGCAAGTTTGATTGAACCCTTGTGAGAATGCACCTTCTAAATACTAGCATATGTTAAAGGGTGGGAATTTATTATTAGTCCTGAACTCATCTCTGTGATAGTACAGCTTGAATATTAAGTATTTTGTATTATCATGCTGCTAAACCAGTATCTTGCACTTCGTCCTCCATCATAAATGCCCTGAATATTTCAATGGTTGAAGTGTCTAGAGAAGATTGATTTAATACCTCTTTGCAGGGTGAAGTATGTGGAGACAATAGCGCTTGTAAGATGTAAATTCAGATAACAGATTGCTGATGGACCAGATTTTGAAAGTTCATTTTCTAATTGTCTCCACGAGTTCACATCCTAAACTTGCCACAACATAAGTAGAAATATCAGTTCCTATTTTTGAGGTTTGTACCTACAATCTGACTCCAGATTGTAACGAGTTGGTTACAGGAATGAGAATGTAAACTTTGACTTTGTATACCTGTCATATAAATATATTTATCAATAACAAATATATACAATGAAGCATCCAGCAAGTGTTGGATATGTGGATTGTAAACTTGATCAGGATTTTCATGATCATGATGATTTAATTAGACAGTTTATTTATTGCATTTCATGTTGCTGTTTTTCAGGGTTTAATTTTCATGCGCACAAGTCTTAAAAGGAAACTCTTCTACGAAGACAAACAAATGGTTCTATGACAAATGATGCAGTAATCAACCCACTTGACTCTGCTGGAAAGTCTGTTAAACATTTCAAAAGAACAGAAAATAAGTTTTATTGGCCAAGTGATAACAGCAATCAATGTTTTTTTTTCTCCTCAGCTTTCAGGATCTTCATCACAAATTCATCAATATTCTTATCTGAGCACCCGCCAACGCTAAGAGCTTTCTTGGCTAACTCTCTCAACTGAGAAGCATTCCTCCTAATTTCTTCACTTCTTTCTCCATCCATAACTTCATTTACGCATTTCTTAAGTTCTTCCCCTGTCACAATCCCATCTTCATCCTTCCTAACCCTCACACCTATCTTCCAAACATCCTCCACACACTTTGCATTAGTTGGCTGATCTGTCCACTGCGGCACTGCCACCATGGGCACACAAAGGCTCAACCCTTCTAAGATCGAGTTCCATCCACAGTGTGTTATGAAGCAACCCACGGCTTTGTGAGCTAGAACATCGAGCTGGTTGCACCATGTCACTATTAACCCTGTTTGACCAACAGAATTCACAAATTCAACAGGCAGCTTGTTTTTATTCTCCTTTGTAGCCCATAGGAAAGGTTTATTGCTTGCTTTTAAGCCCCATGCAATTTCCTCAACCTGTTTAGCTGCGACGTCTGTCATGCTTCCAAATGATACGTATATCACTGAATTTTCTGGCTTTGTGTCTAGCCATCCCATGCAGTCGTCACTGGTTGGTTGCCAAAGACTACCCCCATAAGCTGAATCTCCTGCAATTTGTTGGTCAAGGTAGGCTGATGGCACCATTGGTCCGATCATCATCACTGGCCACAGTCCAAGCATGGCCTTCACTAGCTTTTTAGAAGTCAAAGCAATACCCAAAAAAAATTAGAAAAAAAAACATACACTGGTTGATCTACTTTTGCCTGATCACCCAGTTCATTTGGAATTATTCCCAACAAATAATCCTTCTCAGAAAATTAATCTAATGCTATTATAATTTCCTCCCTTAATGGAACATGTTTTATCTTTTATTCAGTTGATCACTTTGTTCGCCACAAGCAAGAATTATTCTAAAACTTACAGTTACCTCATGTTCCAGCTCTTCGAAGGAGTTGCAAAAGACCCAGTCATTTTTATCCAAGCTGACAAATTTGTCCATAATTGCCGCCAAATAAACAGGGTTACTTTCAGGTTGTGCAAGAAAACCCGGCAAGTCAGAAAAGCCAAGTGAAGGCAGGCCAGGCAATGATAAGGGCATGATTTCTTGCTTCAGAGGCAAAGTCAAGAGACCTTGATTGATTTGCCAATACAAAGAGCAAACAGAAGCAGAGTTGGTCAACATAGCAGCTGCGTAAATGCCAAACTGTCTAGCTACATCAAGAGCCCAAATTAGGGGTGAATCGTACACAATACAGAAAACAGGCGAGGCTGAGTCTTTGTACTTGAGTATGAGCTCTGCTAATGTTCTTGAACCGACTGTTTTGAAAGACTCCAAATAGGCTTTTGCACTTGGAGCTTGCTTGAAGCCGCCTTCATCGAAACCATCAGAGATCGGCTCAACCCCTACTGTGGTCGCCTGGATTGACTTGACGGTGTAATGGGTGGTGGCGAAAGTGACCTTGAGTCCTTTGGATGCAAGGCGTTTAGCAAATTGAAGAAGTGGGTTTATGTGGCCCTGAGCCGGAAATGGAAACACAAGAACATGACCTTTTTGGTTCTCATGACCTCTTTGGTTCTCCATTTTTTTGTGTCCTTGGACTTTGCTTTCCACTGTTGAATAGAATAGATTATACATAGACTAATCCTGAGGTCTTTTATAGAAAGTAAGCCTGCAAAAATGTCGGTTCCGTGTCAAATTTGGGTCTCTCTGATTGTTGACTTCGATGGCCAAGACAATCTAGATTCTGTGAATGAGAAATGACATGAGACTTCCCATGTACAACTGCAATAGTACTGATTGATATTCAAGATTATATTGATAACTAAAACTGGTTTGGACCCAGTCTGTAACTTTTAGCTTCAAATCTGGGATTCGCAGGATGGATTTGATGAAATGTTGATTAACCATCCCAGAAATTCGGATCTATCTTGACAATACATGCGAGAATTTCCAACAAATTCTTTCAACAAATATAATATACTTGGCATTTCACCTATGTCTTATTCGAAGTTCTAATTATATGTTTAGTATTGTGTATCATTTAATAGTTATATACTACAGCCTTTCAAGCATACGCTTGTTCTGTGGCTTGTCCAAACAAAGATTGCTTGAAACCATCGAGGGTGTTTTCTTCTAAACCGTTTTAAGTACTTAGCATGGTATGTAAGTTCTATGCTCAGCTATAGAAATACAACTACACTAAAGAATAGATACATAAAACTTTACCTTTATCAAACAAAATGGCGATTCAACATAACAGCCACTGTTCAACCGTTTCCCAGCTGCCATTGAAGCAACTTCAGGTTTACAGCAAGGCAACTTGCCTGATTCTCTGACTGTGGTCCTCTAAATATTTGCCATTTATTGCGTGAGGCAAACAAACTTGTTCATCTTCAGCGAGCAGGGCCAAAATTTATGAACTACGAGCTATATCTGCACCTGATGAAATTTCAGCTTGTGGCAATCAACAACTGCACACAAAATTGTAAAACTTTCCGCATGTTGCATAAAACTGAATGTGGCATAATAAAACATAGAAGTTATTGTAAGTCAATTATCATTTCCTTGAGCAACTTAGTCTCTCATTTGTAGTGAACAGGAAATCCTCAGCAAAGCTCTACTAAGAATGTTAATATTGAATGCTTGTGTTCCTCAGGGGCACAGGATGTCTGTCTGAACAAGAATGTTAATATCAAATGTTATTGTTCTGCATGGGCACAAAGTGGAAATCCAAACCACCTCTAAATTTCAATGTTGTTACTAGGCATGGCCCTTCAAGGCAGATATGCCCCAATCCTAAATCCCGGTATGAAACCCAGGTCCTCTAAGCCTCCCTTGCTCTTAATTCAGTGTTACCATCAGACTGTACGTGGCCCATTAACCAGTTTCTTCTAAAGAATGTAATCATGATTATCCTCAAGATGTGAAATAACAAGTAGCACAGTACATTGTAAAGCTAAAATGTAAGAGAAAAAGTAATAATGTCTTGCATGCTGAAGCCTTGGAGTGTCTAGAACAAGCAGGGTCAAGAAATCTTTTAGAGTGTTGATACTTTCCTGACTCAAACGCTTGTGGAAAGCTCCATCTTTGCCAATCTTTTCCAATCTCCAAACATCATCAAATAGGGATGGAGGGTAGTGCTTCTTGTACACTGCAACCATAAACCAAAAACTGAATTGAAGTTTCTCTCATCTCCTCGTGCTTATTACTTTTTTGAACAACCTAACATGGGTCAATGAACATGCTTGATCTGATGTTACCAATGTCAACTTAAAACACAAGCAGTCAAAGGATGTGCCGGAATGATTTTAACTCTTCTAAAGAGTGATGCTATCCAATTCTGTCCCGAATACTGTTGAATTGTTTGGACTTTAAAAGGACAAAAAGATATAGTAAAATAGATAGTCACACGGTATACAATAATGCAAGATAATATTAAACATTTATATTCTAATTAATCAGCAGTAAGCACAAAAAATTTATAATCACTCACATTCTCCACGGTGACCCCTGACAATGAAAGACTCTGTCTTTGCTTCCTGTACTCTAGTCTCATCAGAGTTATCCACAACTCGTGCTCCAAGTCTGAAACTATGGCTTCTTGTCCAGCTTGAATTATCTGTAAATGAAATCTCACCCACCAAACCAATTCCTTCTTTAAGAATCAGAAATGCATCTCCTGTAAGAAGAGGTTTCTTTCTCTGTCTCTCCCTCGCATTGTTGTTCTTAAACTCTTCAACGGTCCAATTGTCACTCTCCTCAGCATCAAAATCTCTATCAAGAAGGATAATTTCAACCCCCGAAAGAGGATTGAGGACCAGAAGTAACAATTTGGCCAGTAAGACTATCTACCAAAGCTACATTTATGGTGGAGTCTTCTCCCTCAGTTCGAGCACCAGTGAATACTGGAAGAGAAAGATTATTTATGAGCTGTAATTGTAGGCCTTCTTGATTCAGGAGATTGAATCTCTTTCCCACTATTCCTGGACAAGGATGCATAAAAAAACATTAACGAAACATTTTCAATGCCACAGGTGGTAAACTTCACAACCATACAGCTTAAAAAATTAAGACTTTTAAAATAAATGCTAGGTGTATGATTGACTTTTACTGTTTCCTGCTGGCCAAATGCTTTTTGAGAGCCAGATGAACTTGCTCTTTACCTGTAAAGGTAAAGTCAATTTTCGTTATCAACTTTTTGCGTAAATAATCAGTTCGCAGCAGTCTTAGTTACAGAAACAAAATAACAGGGACCTCACTGCCAACAAATACTGAAAATTTGTGTCCCATTTTGCAGATCATATTTCTGGATTGTATAGACCCCACAATGAATAATATATGACACATGGACATGGCAAGTAGCTCAGTTTGGTAGCATTTTCATCCATTTATCAAACAGAAGACAAAAGCAGCTTTGTATTTTGTATATTTGTTAACAAAAAATCTCCATAAACAGACGTATAACTGTCTGCCGACCTCAATGCAGCAATTATGAAATGAGAATCTGTTGATAGAAAAAGAGATAAGCAACATGATCGTTATGCAAGGTTGTACGCCAAGGAGTGGATTGCCATGGACCTCAGCACAAACATGGTGAAATACTATAATCTAGACGTTTGAAACTACTAAATTGACATTTATGGATTCCATGTTAAAGAAACCAACAATCATATAGCTTTAATATTGTTTTAGACATAACAGCCTACAAAATAAAGAAATGATCTAAGCTCAATTCTTGATCATAAACAAATTAAAAATGATTTTCAACCACACCACCCTGCGAATCAAGGGCACCAGAACTGGCTTCAGCAAATGCTGAACCCAGTGAATCTTCATTACCTCCTGAGCCACACCGGAGATACTAGTCAAGTAAGTCAGAAACTGAAACAAGAGAAAAATAAATCTGAACAATAAGAGCTTAAAGTATATTTCAAGGGACGTTGTCAGTCATCAAGTTCATACAAGCAAGGCCAGTAGTTGAATTATTAACCACATAAACACTAAACATTCAAACAAACTCATTTCCTTGCCAACCGGAAGAGATTAAAAAATTGCATCCCCTTGCTGCTTTAAGCAGTGAGCATACGTTTTGAAAGGAAACTGATTCCCCCATCATCAAAAAGCACTTCCATTGACAATTTCCACAAAACAAGCAGACCTGGTTCAATTTTCAATTATCTTTCCGCTTTTGTCTGAAGAACTCCAATCATACTTCACACGGACACAGCACTTTCGACAGTATTCATTAAACAAGTCTTTCAATCACGCCGCGATCCTCGTTGCCTCGGTAATTTCAACCGTAATTCACATCAGCAAAGCACATTTGTCAAAAATTTTACACTCAACAGGCAAACCCAGTTCCGTTTCAATTACTTTTCTACCCTGGCAATAAAAGCTCACTCAAATTTCAATTTTTTGCCATGATCATCAACAATTTTCAACTAAACAACCTTACCCACTTCATTTCTTATTCCTTTCTGCCCTACGGCCACCAGGAAAAAAAAATCAAATTTTGTATCTAATGTAAATGTTGTCAACAACATTTAAAAAACAACAGAACCCGAAGAAGAGACACCTACTTTTTAAAAGTAAGACCTCGTCTACGCTTGTCATCAGGACTGCTCTCCGCTCTAGCTTTTCCATCCTCTTGCAGCCTCTTCTGGGACATTTTTCAATCTCGAACAACCCACAACACACTATGTGGCGTTGGTTGTGATCATCAACAACAGCAACAACAACATCCAAAGAGACCAACATGCGGCGCAAATTTTGTTAACTCTTAAACTCTCTACATTATATGAAAAGGGACACCGAGCTACCAATCAATAAAGGATAATGAATGGGTAGAATATAAAAATTATATATATTAAGTTCAATATAGCTTGCTATCCATTTAAATGAAATTTGGCTGCATCTGGGATGCTTCCTCTTCGGCTGAAACTCGATCGTCCAGTTGGTTTGTTGCTTTGGCTCTTCGCAAAATACACAGCGAACTTTTTGGTTGGGAAGCAGCGAGCGAAGTTTGAATGTAATGCAATGCAAGTGTTCGTTGTTTCTGCGCGGTCCAATAAAAGCGCGTTATGGACTAGGAATACACCGGTCCATCTTTTCGACACGTATTCTCGGTCCCACTTCAACCATGTAACGTGACTAACTACTGATCCTGTCTTTTGTCGGAAGAATATCCAATTTTATTTATAATGTTTGCTAGTTACATGTAGAATTCTTCCGGGGTGGAACAGTAGTCACTGATGTCGAAGTAAGCCTCAGTTCTTGATCTTTTCCGATTAGTACGCCCTAGCTGTTTTAAGTTGTCGAGTGTTTGTTGTATTATACATACTGCCCTTCTTCTTTTGTATTTAGAATTGTTCGTGGGATTCCGAAAATTCTGACTTTCTGTAATTGCTTATGGTTCATACAAACACTCTGCAGGGATTTAGAATATTATAGGAACAAGTTGGTCTTGGATGGGTTTATGCAATTACGAAATATGAACCTGCAAGCCCCCTTATTTCTAAGGCATAGAGGCATAGCATGTAGTTGTATTGGTTTGTTTTGTTTTCCAAACTTGCATTTTTGAAGAAAAGTTGGTGTTTCTTCTTCCTTTTCTGGGTTTTAATTGGAAAGCACTCTATTTGTAGATTGCCACAATAGCTGATGCTGTCTGGGCTAAATATCGTTTTCAGATCACAGGTAAGTTCATTTTACGTTAAGGAATTCCCTCGCTGAGATTCTGAGGCATGATTGAGTTCTTAAGGTTGGGTTGGCTGAAAAAACTGGCAGAGCAATGGATTTGCTGCTGTAGCATGAGTCTTTTATCTTGTGAATCCCTATCTATAAGTCATTTTAATTGGACCTTTCATGGTTTTAAGTAACAGATCTTCCATGGACTGGATAGATGTCATTTGTTTCTGATTGCTTAATAAAATATTGGGCTTGGTCTACTTTAACAACTGATGTGATTTTTCCAATTATTATTAAGCAAGAAACTCTAAAATAATCTAGTTTTCGTCATTCCGGATCAAACTGATGGCTACTAGGAGTCTTTTATGTTTTGTTTAGTAAAATTCTTACAATTATCTGATAGCAATGGTCTATTTTGGTTTCAGGTCGACCTCCCTTAAAAGAGGTTTTGGAAGCACGAAGGAAGAACAAAGTAGGCATATTGCAACTGCATAAATTTCGTTGTTTCTGTAGTTCAATATGATAGGCATTAACTAAAAGATTGCTGTAACATGCTAGTCAATATCATTACCTCTTATTAAACTTTTAAGCACCTGAAGTTCCAAATGAATCTTATTCTGAGTTAACATCTTGCATAGGACAGACCCAAAAATTCTATAAACTTGGCCTTTAAAAAGTTCCCTTCCTCGGTCCTTTTCCAAGCTGATGGAATTAATCCACTCAATAGGAATCTTGCAAAACATAGAGGCCAATCCATAGTAGAGAGCCAAAGTACTTGGGATCAAGCTTGAATACATACAGCCTCGAGTACCAATAAGATACTGGGTTACATATGATACTAAACTTTCTGAATGAACTCCCTGATATGTTATTCTCGTTTGCTGATCTTTGTTGCAATCAAGTATCATATTTTTTTCCTCGTTTATTTTTCATGAAATCCAATCAAATGAATCATCACAAACCATCATTTCAAATTTCCTTATAAACCTGAAAGTAAGTTTGATTAAACCATTGTGAGAATGCATCTTTTAAATACTGGCATATGTTAAAGGGTGGGAATTTATTATTAGTCCTGAACTCATCTCTGTGATAGTATCGCTTGAATATTAAGTGTTTTGTATTAACGTGCGGCTAAACCAGTTTCTTGCACTTTGTCCTCTGTCAAAAATGCCTTGAACATTTCAATGTTGGAAGTGTCTAGAGAAGATTGATTTTATACTTCTTTGCAGGGTGAAGTATTTGGAGAAAACAGCGCTTGTAAGATGTAAATTCAGATAACAGATTTCTGATGAACCAGATTTTGAAAGTTCCCTTTCTAATTGTCTCCATGAGTTCACATCTTAAACTTGCCACAACACAAGTAGAAATATCAGTTCCTATTTTTGAGGTTTGTAGCTACAATCTGACTCCAGATTGTACATGTTTGCTCAACGAGTTGGTTACAGGAATGAAAATGTAAACTTTTGAACCCTTGTATACCTGTTATATAATTATATTTATCAATAACAAATGTATACACAGAAGGATCCTGCAAGTGTTGGATTTGTGGATTTAAACTTGATCAGGATTGTCATAAACTATAAGATTTAAGTAGACAGTTTATTTATTGCATTTCATGTTGATGTTTTTCAAGGTTTAATCTCCATGCTCACTAGTCTTAAAAGGAAACTCTTCTACAAAGACAAACTTATGATTTTATCACAAATGATGCAGTAATCAACTCACTTGACTCTGCTGGAAAGTCTGTAAAACATTTCAAAAGAAGAACAGAAAAACAGATTCATCAGCCGAGTGATAGCAGCAACCAAAGTACAGAAAATCAGATCATCGGCCTAGTGATAATAGCAATCAAAGTTTTTTTTCCTCCTCAGCTTTCAGCATCTTCACAAATTCATCAATATTCTTATCTGAGCTCCCACCAACGCTAAGAGCTTCCTTGGCTAACTCTCTAAACTGAGAAGCATTCCTCCTAATTTCTTCACTTCTTTCTCCCTCCATAACTTCATTTACGCATTTCTTAAGTTCTTCCCCTGTCACAATCCCATCTTCATCCTTCTTAGCTCTCACACCTATCTTCCAAACATCCTCCACACACTTTGCATTAGTTGGCTGATCTGTCCACTGCGGCACTGCCACCATGGGCACACAAAGGCTCAACCCTTCTAAGATTGAGTTCCATCCACAGTGTGTTATGAAGCAACCCACGGCTTTGTGAGCTAGAACATCGAGCTGGTTGCACCATGTCAATATTAACCCTGTTTGACCAACAGAATTCACAAATTCAACAGGCAGCTTGTTTTCATTCTCCTTTGCAACCCATAGGAAATGCTTACTGCTTGCTTTTAAGCCCCATGCAATTTCCTCAACCTGTTTAGCTATAATGTCTGCCATGCTCCCAAATGATACGTATATCACTGAATTTTCTGGCTTTGTGTCTAGCCATCTCATGCAGTTGTCACTGGTTGGTTGCCAAAGACTACCCCCATAAGCTGAATCTCCTGCAATTTGTTGGTCAAGGTAGGCTGATGGCACCATTGGTCCGATCATCACCAATGGCCACAGTCCAATCATGGACTTCACCAGCTTTTTAAAAGTCAAAGCAATACCAAAAAAAGAAAAAAAATCATGCATTAGTTGATCTACTTTTGCCTGATCATCCAGTTCATTTGGAATTATTACCAACAAATAATCCTTCTCAGAAAATTAATCTAATGCTATTATAATTTCCTCCCTTAATGGAGCATGTTTTATCTTTTATTCAGTTGATCTCTTTGTTCACCACAAGCAAGAATTATTCTAAAACTTACAGTTACCTCATGTTCCAGCTCTTCGAAGGAGTTGCAAAAGACCCAGTCATTTTTATCCAAGCTGACAAATTTGTCCATAATTGCCGCCAAATAAACAGGGCTACTTTCAGGTTGTGCAAGAAAACCCGGCAAGTCAGAAAAGCCAAGTGAAGGCAGGCCAGGCAATGATAAGGGCATGATTTCTTGCTTCAGAGGCAAAGTCAAGAGACCTTGATTGATTTGCCAATACAAAGAGCAAACAGAAGCAGAGTTAGTCAACATTGCAGCTGCATAAATGCCAAACTGTCTTGCTACATCAAGAGCCCAAATTAGGAATGAATCGTATACGATACAGCAAACAGGTGAGGCTGAGTCTTTGTACTTGAGTATGAGATCTGCTAATGTTCTTGAACCGACTGTTTTGAAAGACTCCAAATAGGCTTTTGCACTTGGGGCTTGCTTGAAGCCGCCTTCATCGAAGCCATCGGAGATTGGCTCAACCCCTACTGTGGTCGCCTGGATTGACTTGACGGTGTAATGGGTGGTGGCGAAAGTGACCTTGAGTCCTTTGGATGCAAGGCGTTTAGCAAATTGGAGAAGTGGGTTTATGTGGCCCTGAGCTGGATATGGAAACACAAGAACATGACCTCTTTGGTTCTCCATTTTTTTGTGTCCTTGGACTTTGCTTTCTACTGTTGAATAGAATAGATTATACATAGGCTAATCCTGAGGTCTTTCATAGAAAGCAAGCCTGCAAAAATGTCGGTTCCGTGTCAAATTTGGGTCTCTCTGATCGTTGACTTCGATGGCCAAGACAATCCAGATTCTGTGAATGAGAAATGATATGAGACTTCCCTTGTACAACTGCAATAGTACTGATTGATATTCAAGATTATGTTGATAACTAAAACTGGTTTGGACCCAGTCTGTAACCTTTAACTTCAAATCTGGGATTCGCTGGATCGATTTGATCAAATGTTGATCAAGCATCCCAGAAATTCGGATCCATCTTGAAAATACATGGGAGAATTTCCAACAAATTCTTTCTACAAATTTAATATACTTGGCATTTCACCTGTCTTATTCGAAGTTCTTATTATATGTTTAGTATTGTGTATCATTTAATAGTTATATACTACAGCCTTTCAAGCATACGCTTGTTCTGTGGCTTGTCCAAACAAAGATTGCATGAAACCATGGAGGGTGTTTTCTTCTAAACTGGATTCGGTTCTTCCGTTTTAAGTACTCGGAATGGTATATAAGTTCTATGCTCAGCTATAGAGATACAACTGCACTTAAGAATAGAGACATAAAACTTTACCTTTATCAAACAAAATGGCGATTCAACATAACAGCCACTGTTCAACCGTTTCCCAGCTGCCACTGAAGCAACTTCAGGTTTACAGCAAGGCAACTTGCCTGATTCTCTGACTGTGGTGGTCTAAATATTTACAATTTATTGCGTGAAGAAGACAAACTTGTTCATCTTCAGCGAGCAGAACCAAAATTTATGAACAACAATGTATATCTACACCTGATAAAATTTCAACTTGTTGCAATCTACAACTGCACACAAAATTGAATCGGGCAGCATCTGGCAATACTATGTCAACTGCAATGATGAAACCAAATTTTCACAGGCCATTTGGATATCTCTGAATTTCTGGAAAACGGGTTCTTTTCAAAGTCACGATTTTTCTTACGGAGAACCACTTCAGTATACTAAACAGCATTGTCCATCTCCTCTGAGCTTTTTCCATGGCAGGAGATGTAGAATGTGCCATCAGGAAGCCATCAACAGCACTTTGTAGATCAGCTTGTGATTCCAAACCGAAGTTCTGGGACGGGAGATCCATATGAAAAAATCTCAGATGGTCCTCATCAGAGAATGCTTGAGATACGGACTCGGCGTCACAGAAAATAGAGTTGGTGATTTGGCCTGGATAACTTAAAGCCTGCTCATATCTAAGACCCATGTTTTCTATGTTGTGCAAGTTATAACCATCCAAACCAGACACACCCCCAACAGAATATGTGGGTGAAATGATATCCGGGGAAGAGTCATTCGGTTGTGTTAAATCAGAACCACCCGTCTTGTGCGAAGCCAGAATCTTGCTCCCATCAGAAATATCTGTCGTCGGCAAGCTTGATGTGCAAAGAGCATTTGGCAAGTGTGAACATCCACCTGTTAGAGAGGCTTCATCCTCAAAAGTGACCACTTCCCCCCAGTTTTTAAAGGCACAGATTACCAAATTCGAAGCTTCAGCCTGAGTTCATAATCAAACATTAGAAAAAAAAATCGTAAACTGAAGGAGAAAGAATGTGTAACTGAATAACAAACAAAATCTGATGTGATAACGTAAGTCTACCTTTTGGGCTTCGGACAGCTTATCAATGGGAACATACTGGCACTCTGAAAGTAGTCCCATCACTTGTCCCACGACATTGAAGACCACACCAGATTTCTGATGGGTAACAGGAGGACAGTACAAGTACATCATCTTATCAAGTACACATGTCCGAGCATGCTCCACTGTGATTTCCCACGTCTTAGCAGACATACCAGTACCAAGTATCTGCATACATAACAACGAGCAAAATTTTTATTCCTACTCCGAGGTTAACAAAAACTTAAGACATTGTTAATCAATTAAACCAAAATTTGCTAAATATTTTCAAATATTACAATAATTCAATACAACTCAAAAATTCTCAATAACTTTCAAAATACAAATTTACGAATACGATAAATGTATTACATAATTTATTCATCGTCTATACCGTAAATAAATAAAATTTCCGAAACAACATGCCCTACAAAATTTTCAAAGCTATCCCTTATAAGAAACCGAATACTATTATCAATCTATACTACTTATTCTGTTAAAAAAAGAACCGTGAGGTGAACCGTCAATTTGGTAAGTAATACTACTCATAACGTATAATGAGTTCTCTTATTTTAAATGCTTAAAAATATTTGTAAATCCTTTTATTCAGATACCATGTGAAAAAAATATTATACTTTTAGATATTTTCTTAAATAAATAAAAGTTCAATATTCGTAAATTTCATAAAAGAACATATTTCATAAAATATAAATATAAAAAACATATAAAACTTTCTTTACTAAAACATATTTCATTTGCCCATGTCACGTAATTTTATAAAATTATCGTTTGAAGATTTTGAGTTTCTTGTAATAACAATCTATCTAATTAAAACACTTAAAATGACACTGATAAAATTTTGTAAAATTCTATTACAATCACATTAACTGCCTACAAACTCTAACTAAAACTACTTATGATCTTAAATTTTTAGCTCTTATTCTATAAATCAATTAAGTTAAAATTTTACAAATTTACTACACACACCTAAGGATATTATATATAAAAATTTCATGATATTTGAATCCATTAATAATTTTTTTATAAAATGGTAACTTGTTTAGAATGTTTTAAAACTATACGTGACTCCATAGAAAATTTATAACTATTTATATATATTTTTCAAATACTATAAAATTTATGCACAAAACATTAAATATACAAGCAAACTATCATAAAAATTTTATAATTTTAAGGTTTTTTGATATTTTAAAATAATACGTATTTCAAAAATTATGAATCTATCGATATGATTTTAGAAATGAGATTCACAAAATTGAAAATTTATACATATATAAACATATTTTTAAAAATTATGAAATTAAAACAACAAACACTAAATACATATATAAATTTCTGTACTTTTTTGAATGTCATTTGTCCTTTTAAATAAATCTTACTTTATATTCAAATCGTAAAATGCACAGAATTTCAAATTTCACAAGCTAATCTTAAAATTTGTGTAAAATTGAATCCTCAATCAATTTGAATAAAATAAAATTCTACATTCTCGTTATCATGTTACAATTCAAATTATAAAAATTTTGGTAAATAATCTTGATAGAGTTTTTGTTAAAAACAATTCTATAAGTATTATGCTTAGTAAATAATGTAAAGTCCTAGCAATCACAATTCACAAGGTATGTTTTGACACTATTCTATGGACATTAATTCAAAAGATACTATTTGATCTATTCCAAAATAATGACAAAGAAAAGAAACTAAAATGATGAAACAATATAAACAAATAACTAAACATTACCTTTAATAATCAATATCTTAAGCACCTGCTACCGTAGAGAAAAGTGTTATGTTTATGTGTTGAAAAGAGAGTGGGAAGTAGAGAGATTAAAGAAAAATAAGTTTTTTTATAGGTTATTGGAGAAAAC
Organism: Xylocarpus granatum; assembly: GCA_019650275.1. Lineage (NCBI taxonomy): Eukaryota > Viridiplantae > Streptophyta > Magnoliopsida > Sapindales > Meliaceae > Xylocarpus > Xylocarpus granatum. The sequence continues at coordinate 202,188 of BNST01000228.1, forward strand.
CTAATAAACATATATATAGAATACTTAGTAAAGATATAAAGTAAACTAAAATAAGATTCCCTTCTTATTAGGTTATCTATTTAAAAAGGAAATTTGTCAAAAATTAATGTAGTAATACTAATCCTATTCTAATTGGGAGAAGGAATATTACACAAATCCTCACATAGCAAGCAGTTAGAGCTGTTAAAGATGTCATTGAAAAACTTTCCACATGTTACATAGAACTTAATGTGACATAATAAAACATAGATGTTAGTGTAAGTTAATTATCATTTCCTTGAGCAATTTAGTCTCCCATTTGTAGTGAACAGTGAAATCCTCAGCAAAGCTCTACTAAGAATGTTAATATTGAATGCTTGTGTTCCACTTGGGCACAACATGGGCACAAAGTGTCGATCCAAACCACCTATAAATTTCAAATGTTGTTACTAGCCATGGCCCTTTGTTTTCCTTCAAGGCAGATATGCTCCAGTCCTAAATGCAGGTATGAAACCCAGGTCCTGTAAGCCTCCCTTGCTCCTAGGTCAGTGTTACCATCAGACTGTTTGTGGCCCATTAACCAATTTCTTCTAAAGAATGTAAACATGATTGTCCTCAGACATGAAACACCAAGTAGTACAGTATATTTTAAAGGTAAAATGCAAGAGAAAAAGGAATAATGTCTTACATGCCGAAGTCTTGGAGGGTCTAGAACAAGTAGGGTCAAGAAATCTTTTACAGTGTTGATATGTTCCCGACTCAAACGCTTGTGGAAAGCTCCATCTTTGCCAATCTTTTCCAATCTCCAAACATCATCCAATAGGGATGGAGGGTAGTGCTTCTTGTACACTGCAACCATAAACCAAAAACTAAATTGAAATTTCTCTCGTCTTCTCATGCTTATTACTTATTTGAACAACCAAACACGGGTCAATGAACATCCTTGATCTGATGTTAACAATGTCAACTTAAAACACAAGCAGTCAAAAGGATGTGCTGGAATGATTTAACTCTTTTAAAGAGTGATGCTATCCAATTCTGTCCCGAATAATTTTGAATTGTTTGGACTTTAAAAGGACAAAAAGATATAATAAAATAGATAGTCACACAGTATACAATAATTCAAGATAATATCAAACATTTATATTCTAATTAATCATCAGTACGCACAAAAAATTCATAGTCACTCACATTCTCCACGGTGATCCCTGACAATGAAAGATTCTGTCTTTGCTTCCCGTACTCTAGTCTCATCAGAGTTATCCACAACTCGTGCTCCAAGTCTGAACCTACGGCTTCTTGTCCAGCTTGAATTATCTGTAAATGAAATCTCACCCACCAAACCAATTCCTTCCTTAAGAGTCAGAAATGTGTCTCCTGTAAGAAGAGGTTTCTTTCCCTCTCTCTCCCTCACAATGTTATTCTTAAACTCTTCAACGGTCCAATTGTCACTCTCCTCAGCATCAAAATCTCCCTCAAGAACGACAATTTCAACCCTGGCAGAGGATTCAGGACCAGAAGTAACGATTTGGCTAGTAAGACTATCTACCAAAGCTATTTTTATAGTGGAGTCTTCTCCCTCAATTCGAGCACCCGTGAATACTGGAAGAGAAAGATTATTTACGAACTGTAATTGTGGGCTTCTTGATTCGGGAGATTGAATCTCTTTCCCACTATTCCTGGACAAGGATGCATAAAAAAACATTAACGAAACATTTTCAGTGGCACAGGGGGTAAGCTTCACAACCATACAGCTTAAAAAGTTAAGACTTTTTAAATAAATGCTACGCAATACAGTTGACTTTTACCGTTTCATACTGGCCAAATGCTTTTTGAGAGCTAGTTCAACTTCCTCTTTTACCTGTAAAGGTAAAGTCAGTTTTCATTACCAACTCTTTGAGCAACTGAGTTTGAAGCAGTCGTAGTTACAGAAACAAAATTAGAGGGCCTCACTGCCAACAAATACAGGAAATTTGCGCCCCACAATGCATACATAACACATGAGCATGGCAAGTAGACCATAAAAACTCAAATTCAGTTTGGTAGCATTTCATCCATTTATCAAACAGAAGACAAAAGCAACTTTGCATTTTGTATATTTGTTAACAAAAATCTCTATATAAAGACATATAAAACTGGTAGAACGCTATCATATGAACAAATAACTGTCTGCCAACCTCAATGCAGCAATTGTTAGCAACACCATTGCTAGGCAAAGGTTGTACACCAAGGAGCGGATTGCCATGGATTTCAGCACAAACATGGTGAAATACTATAATCTAGACAACTGAAACAACTAAATTGACATTTATGGATTACATGTTGAAGAAGCCTACAATCAAATAGCTTTAATATTGTTTTAGACATAGCAGCCTACGAAATAAAGAAATGCTCTAAGCTCAATTCTTCATCATAAACAAATTAAAAATTATATTCAACCATACCACCCTGCGAATCAAGGGCTCCAGGACTGGCTCCAGCAAATGCTGAACCGAGTGAATCTTCATCACCTCCTGAACCACACTGGAGACGGTAATCAAGTAAGTCAGAAACTGAAACAAGAGAAAAATAAATCTGAACAATAAAAAAAAAGAGCTTAAAGTATATTTCAAGGGACGTTGTCAGTCATCAAGTTCATACAAGCAAGGTCAGTAGTTGAATTATTAATCACACAAACACTAAACATTCAAACAAACTCATTTCCTTTCCAACCGGAAGAGCTTAAAAAATTGCATCCCCTTGCTGCTTTAAGCAGTGAGCATACGTTTTGAAAGGAAACTGATTCCCCCATCATCAAAAAGCACTTCCATTGACAATTTCCACAAAACAAGCACAACTAGTTCAATTTTCAATTATCTTTCCGCTTTTGTCTGAAGAACTCCAATCATACTTCACACGGACACAGCACTTTCGACAGTATTCATTAAACAAGTCTTTCAATCACGCCACGATCCTCGTTGCCTCGGTAATTTCAACCGTAATTCACATCAGCAAAGCACATTTGTCAAAAATTTTACACTCAACAAGCACACCCAGTTCCGTTTCAATTACTTTTCCACCTTGGCAATAAAAGCTCACTCAAATTTCAGCTCTTCGCCACGATCATCAACAATTTTCAACTAAACAATCTTACCCACTTCATTTCTTATTCCTTTCTGCCGTATGGCCAACAGGGAAAAAAAATCAAATTTTGTATCTACTGTAAATGTTGTCAACAACATTTAAAAATCAACAAGCAAAACCCGAAAAAGAGACTTACTTTTTAAAAGTAAGGCCTCGCCTACGCTTGTCGTCAGGATTGTTCTCTGCTCTAGTTTTTCCATCCTCTTGCGGCCTCTTCTGGGACATTTTTCAACCTCGAACAACCCACAAAACACTACGTGGTGTTGGTTGTGATAATCAACAACACCAACAACAACATCCAAAGAGACCAACATGCGGCGCAAAATTTGTCAACACTTAAACTCTCTACGTTATATCATACACACACACACACACAGAGTGACACACACACATACACACATTTAAAATATGAAAAAAGACACCGAGCTATCAATCAATAAAAGGATAATAATGAATGCGAAGAATACAAAAATAATATATATTAACTTTAATGTAGCTAGCTATTCATTTATCTGAAATTTGGCTGTCTGGGATGCTTCCCCTTCGGCCTGAAACTCCCTCGTCCAGTTGGCTTGTCGCTTTGGCTCTTGGCAAACTTTTCGATTGGGAATAGCGAGTGAAGTTGGAATGTATTGTAATGCAAGTGTTTGTCGTTTCCGTGGGGTCCAACCTAACCGCGTAACCGGCTAGCAATACACCGGTCCATCTTTTCGACACGTATTCTCGGTCCCACTTTCATCGTGTAACGTGACTAATCTCCTGATCCTGTCTTCTGTCTGAAGCATATCCAGTTTTAATTATAATGTTCGTTATTTACATAATTAAAGAATCTAATTTTATGACAATCAACGTGCGATTATTAACAGCTAATCGCCCTAATTTGATTATATAGAATAATCAATCCATGCGTGTTTAATTTAATAATGAACAACCCATCTCAGAATTTCTATCTAATTTTAAAATAATTTATTTAAAATTTAATTTAATAAAATAACATCGAACATTTTGTACGTAAAATAAAATTATTAATAATTATATTTAATAAATTTTAAATAAAATAATTTTATCACGTTAATATATAGAATTTCACGGGAAAAGAAAGTAAAAGATAATTAAAATTGGAAAAGGGAAGCAAATGTCAAGGGTCACAAATTCACTTTAAGATACTCACACAACCCAACCCCTTTCCTCGAATCTTCCTTCACATGCCCTGCCCTTGCGACAGAGATGTATTGAATTTGTAATGCTTGTCATCGCAGGTGTCTGCATTGGTATAAAAAAAGGTTGGATCACTTCTATTTCCCAAAGAAATCCATCCTTGACATCTCTTCCCTACCAAATTTTGAACTTTAATCATCATCATATCACATCACGATAAATTTTTTATCCTTGAGGAAGTTGTTTCATTTTCACGATAAAAAATTTGTTAAAAGAATACAATACATGTGATTGTAGGGTATAATTTCTTAATTTTTATTATATTTTTAAAATTTATATATTATAATTAATTTTTTTAAAAAAATTAGAATAAAAAGTTCAAAATCACTAACTTGCGAACCCCGTGACATCACTGGGGATGGGAGGGGTTGTGATTGCACCGTATTATTGAGCGGGTGGGGGCCCAATGGCCTTACAGAGTCCACGTGTGTGGTTGTAAATGCGTCAACTACCAGTTTGTCGCTGTTGTAGCCCATGATTTTGCCAGCCAGTCCAGTGATCTACGTAAAGTTGGTACGGCAGGTGGGTCCCGACTGAATGTCTGATAAGAGCGTATCGAAATGCCAAACGTCAATCGATCACTGCCAGCGCCTCATTGATTGTCCTAGTTGCTTGCTCACTAATTATTAAAATAAATAAATAAATAAATAAAATATTCAACCAATTTAACGAGGTCATCTACATTTAAATATTTTAAATTTTATAAATTATGTTTAAATTTAAATATTAATACGATAAGATCGTTCAATTAATGATATAAAAGATAATATATTTATTAATAATAAATAAAAAAAATTAAAAAATAATTTTATAAAATTATAAAATTATTTATTTATTATTAATAAATATATTTTTTATTTTATTAATTAAATTATTTTACTAATTCTTAAAATTCACTCTTTGATTTAGTGCTTTCTAGTAACGCAGTCCTTGCCTACATCACAGAACTAAAGGAGAACCCAGTTGGGTCAGGTCCAGTAGGGGCGGAGAAAAAAAAGCCCATGAGGGTATGTAACTTGCGTAGTTTCTGTCTCGTTTTTCTCTTCTTAGCTGACCAGTAGGAATCAAACTTGAGGCGCGGAAACTGCGAGCGACGAAGGAAAGGGCACGAGGAAAGCAGAAAACGAGAAAGACGATGGTGTTCACGTACGAGGTGAGTGAGTTTGGATGTGGTATATACGAGCGGGCAAGGTGGTATCGAGAATTCCGGATGAAGTTGAAGTTGGACAATCAGAAGTTGCTTGTTAACGACCAATCAGTGCTCGTCGTAGTGGAAGTTTAGTTATGATAGTCTATTTGTCTTTAATATATAATTAAGGTACAGACCAAGTCAATGGATATATCTAGAGTTCAAACATAAATCGATGGTGAAAATAGCAAAAGCTATGATCACCACCCAAATATAGGAAACGTGTATTCCCCAGTAATTTCTCCCATCCGCAGAAGAGCTTATGCAGGTATATATTGATGGTCTTCCAGGTCCATATTGCCTCTGTGGTGAATGAAATCTTTGCCGCAGAGAAATGGCGTTTCGTTTGCCTGTTCTATTCCTTATTTTGATCTCCATTCCAGTCTTCTCTCAAGGCGCTCCTCTCACCCTAGACTACTACAAGGCCACATGCCCTGACTTTGAACGTATTGTTCGAGAACATGTACATGAAAAGCAATTAAAGCAACCCACCACAGCCGCTGCGACTCTCCGTCTCTTCTTCCACGACTGCTTCCTCGAGGGCTGCGATGCTTCTGTTCTTATCTCCTCAAACGCCTTTAACCACGCCGAGCGTGATTCAGATCAAAATCTGTCTCTCCCTGGGGACGCATTTGAAATCATTACCCGCATCAAGACAGCGCTTGAGCTTGCCTGCCCCGGCATTGTCTCTTGCGCTGATATTATTTCCGCAGCCACTCGAAACCTTATTGTGATGCTGGGCGGACCAGCGTACCAAGTCTTTCTAGGCCGCAAAGACGGTTTGGTTTCTCAATCTGCCAAGGTTGAGGGAAATCTACCAAGAGCTAACATGACAATGGATCAAATAATAGGGATATTTGAAAGGAAAGGTATAACAATACAAGATATGGTTGCACTATCAGGTGCTCATACAATTGGTTTCTCTAACTGCAAAGAATTCGCTAACAGGATCTACAATTTCAGTCCGACTACACCAATTGATCCTGATATGCACCCTAAATATGCAGCTGCACTCAGAAATTTGTGTACTGATCACCATATCAATAACACAATGTCCGCTTTTAACGATGTCATGACACCAGGCAAGTTTGATAACATGTACTACAAGAATTTGCCAAAAGGGTTGGGATTGTTGGCATCGGATCAATTGCTTGTTAAGGATCCAAGAACCAAGGGATTTGTCGAAACTTATGCTGCAAATGAGAGCGCTTTCTTTCAGGATTTCACTATTGCAATGGAGAAACTTGGTAGTGTTGGAGTCAAGACTGAACCCCACGAAGGAGAAGTGAGACGCCGCTGCGATGCATTTAACAGTGTCAACGCTTAATTTAGATCTCTCGAGTTGAAAACATGGTTGGTTTGATGGTCCTGGATTTCATCAGAAGATCATTAAAATGGATCTTCCCTCATTTTCATTTGTCCCCTAGTTTAATTTCCTGTATCTGTACTTTGTTGACTCACCCCATGCATGATTTAATTCTTACTGCTGTTTCATCAATATAAGCTAAAATGATTAACGATTATTAGTGGCTCACCAAACATATTTCCATTCATTTGTTTTATTTATTTCAAGCAAAAGTTGTGTGGAAATCGTGAATTGGTGAGGATTCAAAGGTAGCAATCGGCAGCTGGCAGATTCCATTCAGATGGTGATAGACTTGAAGGTCCCGGTCCCGGACATAAAGTGTGAAACGCCAGTAGCACTACTCTCTCCTCTTGCAGGATTTGACTAGCTATATATTATATTCATCACGCATGCTCAACCTTTCGATATTTTCTTCCAGCGTGAAAGAAAAACAACACTCCCCGGCCCGTTACATCCATAGAAATCAAAACTTCATTTTCAATACACACACAAATAGAGTCTATCTGCACTTCAATTCAAAGAGCCAAAATAGAGAACCAAAAAGAACAATTTCCCATATTAATTACTGCATTGTTTATGGATCCACTACTGCTTTTGCTTATGCAGCTAGAATATATCCGCAGTTCAAGAGGTCTAACCATTCTTTGCTATTTACAGGGAAAGAGTAGTTATTTCGAGCAACCATTGTCATGATCATAACGAAAGAACTGAATCTGTCTATGTATCACGATAGTTATACACACACACTACACTTGTATGTATATATAAGTTCATGATATACGCTCAATGTATTTAATGTAAGAGTAGCTAGGGCATGGTTTACATGTGCATTATTGACGCAGCTATTACTGCAAGTTCCACAGATTAATTATAAACGTAACTCAGCTCATGAAGATCTAGATAAATAACTGAAGGACAAGAAACAATGACTTTGAACCGTAAAAATCGCAAACCCTAGTTCAAACAATGTGCCTCATCAACTTGCAGCGGAAAGCAAGTTAATAAATTTGTTAATCGATCTGTGATTTAGAATGGAAACTTTTGTGCAGTATACGATTGTTTCATGTATTGAAGAATAACAGAAAGCATTTATTACACATGCCATAAACACATATGAAACACTGAATTCTTCCAACTTCAAACATTACTGTAGCAACAGTATCCAAACAAGAAGAATCCGACAGAACCCACTTACATATGATGCAAAAATTCAACGACAGAGAAACGGATTCGAGAGAGAGAATCAAAATGTTTTACGAAAGTCACAAATTAAAACACTCATTCTCGCATACAATAATAGTGTTTTCTTCTAATTTAAACTATCTCAACACCATAGATACCTGAGTAGCTAGCAAGAACTAGAGCTAGAACATACTGCAACGAGCTCTGTGTTTAGGAATAATCGATACAAGTGAGGCCATGAAAACGAAGAAACACATACAGACAAAGACATAACTAGTGAAAACTCATATGATTTGCTTGATCTAGCAAAAAATCGGACCGAGACGCTTGATTCCCCGAGGAGTTGTTGGATCTTTTAAAAGAAAAAGACCCTTTTGCTCATAAAAAGGTAGATTAAAACCAAAAAGTAGGGTTTTTCTCATAAGTAAACCCTCCTTTTTTGTTTTTATTTTCTTCTTCTTGTTGTTCTGAAGCTTGTTGTGGCTTTTGTTGGTGTTTTGGTTTTGGGATGTGAAGTAGACGAATATTGGAAAGGGAGGGGATTGTAGTGGTGGTGAGGGAGTAATGATGATGGTGGTGGTAAGTCAGAGGTGGGGAAGCGAAGAAGGAGGAGGCCATGATGATTGATGTTGGGTTATGGCTTTGAAAGGATAAAGAAAAGTCCAAAGCTATTGCAATTGAGATAGGTATTGAGTGTGAGAGAGAATTGTCGAAACCATATGGCTCTAGCTTTTTCATGCCCCAGCTCCGGCTCTGTGAGTAAAAGGCAAAAAAATAAAAAAGAAAAAGCCCTATTTTTATTTGTATATGGAAGAGTTATCTGATGCATCAGATGTTCCTGAATCCTGCCTCATTGCCGCAAGTTGTCACTTTAACCCTATATTTAACAAAGAGTAAAAAATGCTATCGTAGTTCATGAATAATTTATGTGTGTGTGCCCTAATTGCAAATTCACGTAATTTCATGCAATTTCCGGGCTGAAATATGATTGGAATTGTTGACCTTTGGCAGCAATGGGGTGTCTTGTAGCATAACCAGATACCTTTTTCTTATAAACTTTAGCAATATTTTATTAACTACAGTGCTAAAAGGCTGTATGTGACTGTATATGAAGTTGTTGAAATGCTTAAGCTTTAAGCTTTATTGGATTGAGTTAAAGTAAGGAATTTGGCAGGCATATATATATATAAGAAAATGAATGACAGAGGAATCATAGAACTCAGTAATGAATGACAGGGGGAGGTAATCGAAGAGACAGAGAGAGATCAGAACATGTGGTACTCAGAGAGAATGTGCTTGGCTTTGTAAGTATATTCATTGGCGTCCTGCAAAAGCACTCAGGTAATTGAACGGCAGTACTACTGGAGACAAAAATGTTAGCTGCTGTTCCTCAAATGCAATTATCTTTACTGTCAGGAAATATATTCACTAGCTGCTAGCCTTCTCTTTTTGGGCATTGTTTTGAAGTAGTTTTCATTTATTTGTGTTGTGAGCTCTGTCGTTTTGTTGATTACAGTGACAGAAAATAAGATTCCCAATAAGCATACCTTGAATGGGGTCACCTACTGTATCTCTGGGTTGAAATTTCCATATTCAACATGACACCGTCGGCCCTATATTACTGCCAGCAGAAAATGTATATCGTTCAAATCCTTGTTTACGTTCTAACCACTACGGTTGACAATCTCGAAGCATTATTAAGACATTATTAGCGAGACAACTAGCTATCATTCACCTTTTTCTTCCTTTCCTTAATTTTCTCTACTTGTTTGATAATTACTGAGTTATGGCATGCCGGTCAAGATTATACATGCCTCCAAATCAAGGAGCATTCTCTAATCATTGACATATCATCCCCCATTAAGCGCCATAGATGAAATGTTTAACTAGCTGCTTTATGGGAAAATTTTGGGTGGTTCAAATGTATTCTATATAGAATTCATATAATCCATGCACGTCTCAGTCCACCATAAACAATGGTTTGTTATGTTATGGGAAATAAATCCAGCTACATATCCCTCTTTTTGGACTTCATCCATCTGTCTTCCTGCATCTGCAGTTATATCCTTCCTCAAGAAACAAGTTTGAACTTGGCCATAGGACTAGGAACTATTGACATGTAGCTTTAAACGAGGAGTAGGGAGGTTCTAGCCAGTATCAGATTGCCCCAACTTTATTAATCGTTTCTTCTACTTTTCAAGCATAGGTTCAGAACATGCACTTTAATTAACTGTGTTATAGGGAAATGTACATATACTTTTGGCTAACAAACAGCTCCTCAGTTGAGGTTACAGTACATTTGTTGTGGTGAGTATCTGATAGAAGGCAAAATGAAAGTTGGCGTATTTAAGATTTAAGGAAAATATTGCACCCGTATGTGCACAAACTTTTGCTCAACTATGACTATGTTTTGAATCTGACAAAGAAGACCGCGTGAACCAGCCCTTGGGTTCCAAATTCTCCTTTAGTAAAATGACGTGTGTGTGTGTGTGTGTGTTTGTGTAAAGTAAACAATTTATATCAGGAGATTCAAATCTTTTAGCACCAAAACAAAGTTCAAAACCCCGATGTTCAAAAAAAGTTAACAGTAATTCATGTCTGGCCTGCTAATCTTTATGGATGCGTGCTAGCTTGTTTGATTATGATATTCTGGGCATCTTTGCTCTTTCCCCTCACACCTTTTTGAACTTTTAGCAGTTTTCTATGGACATGCAGCATCAATGCACAGAACAAACTTAGTGCTTTTTCTCCGAGACACAAGCTGTATAACTTTGTCTAGTATAGAGATGTCAAACCTAACGATCGTGGTAGATATGTCGTAGTCAATGTTTTAAATTCAAACTAAAACACTGAAGAGTCAGGTAAAACTTGGCATACAGACAGACATTCCTACTATAGATCATTAATATATGATGTATGAGAGTGAGCGCTATGTAAATCAAATTCATGCTCTGGTACTGGAGCTAGTGGGAGTTGGACCCACTGCTCTTAGTGATTCGAGCCAGCAGAATGTTCAAGTAGGTAGTGCGGGTCCATTTGGGACCAGCAAAGGAAAAGTGTTGCTAATTCCGAGTATTGTGGCCTTGTTTGGTTCCTTAAATCTGCTTACCATCATTACAACTAAGAAAGTATGCTGACACAAACCCCAACTGTCTCGTGAAATTTTCTATCTAAACATACATACAGCTATGATTTATGCAGTCCTGATCTACTTTAATTTACCACTAACCCACAAACAGTTAGAGATATACCATCTGTTCAAAGCTTGCAGTAACCTGGGAAAAACTCAGGAATTAACCAAGTCTGTGCTGGATAGAATGAGAATCTATAGCCATAAGATCAGGCTTCATTGTACTATTTGACGCCCTTTCAATCATAAATGTCAATATTTTCAGGTTCTCCAGAGATAGTCATAAATATTACTGACCCGAAAAAGCAAAAGGATGGAAAGGTAATGCAGATTCATGATCATCCCTGGATCTAGCTAGGGTGGAGAGGTACATATTGTGCTTGTGTAGAGTGGAATATCACTTGATAAATCTTTTTGGCCCCTATACCTGCGATAGATGTAATTATATCGCATTGTGGCTCTGGTAAGTGAAAGCTGAACTGCTGGTTGAAGCTATATACCCCTACGCACCCCTGCAAAGGATACAGGAGAAAAGATATGTGGGCATGGATCCTTTTGAACTGGTTGAAATTCTCTCCTATTGAAAGATTATCATGCTTGAACCCTAAAAATATCGAACACCCATGCTGTAGATTAATCAACTGTTTTAATTTGTGTGTTCTTTTTGTTACGAATAAAATGTTAAAATATCAATTTAAAATTAACAGGATAATATTACGAGGCGAGCACCCGCGCCAAAATGTTTATGTGGCGGGGTTGGGTTCCTAACGTACAGTTCCAGTTTCGGTTACCACTTTCTGTGAGGACTTTAATCAAACACCTTCCGTCTTCGAAACCAAACACATTTCCTGCACTCAGAACCACAGCCAGAGTTCTTAACTCTCTTCATTTTGAAACCCTAACTTCCCGCCAACAGGAGCAGGTTCATGTCTACCGTTGATGCCCTTCTTGACTGGAGTCAGGTCCCCGTGTGTGTGGTCGCGTGGTCGTGTTTTTCGTCTTGTAAGCTGAAATTATTGATTTTTTAGGTTTTTGAAATTTGTAGAGAATGAATCTGTGTGCTGTTAAAGAAGTGAATGAAGTAGTGGAAAGGCATATTGAGGATTCGCTTGCAATAATACCTCCTACAAACAACTTTTATGCATCACATTGCAACAGTTCACGGAACAATCTCAACCTTGTTAATGTTGGAACTGTTCCGGGGCTTCCCGGATTAATTTTAGCAATTGCTTGCCTAGGTTGTTTAATTCAAATTGCTTAGTCATTATGTATCAATAAGGTTCATTTAGTTCATTTTCTTTTCAGTTTATTTATTGGCTCTGCTTTAAGTTTTTATAATTGCGTTTTGAAATGATTTGTTGGAAAGTAACTCTTTTAGAGTCAATGAACAAGCCTTGTGTTTTCTTGGAGCATGCAGTTTGTCGTAATGGGTTGTCTAATGTTCAAATTATAAGGGGAAGAGCAGAGGTATGGATCCTTTTTCTTTCTCCACCTCATTTTGTGCAGCTTTTGCATTTCTAAGCATATAGTTTAATGTTCTTCTAGTGGCTAAAAGAGATTTGGACCTCGTTGTAGGACAATCTATGGGACAGAATCGGTGTTTTAGAGAGCAATTTGATGTGCCAGTGGCCAGGGCTGTTGCAGAAATCAGAATTTTAAGTGATTACAGCATGTTCCTGTCATGATTTCTTCTATTTGCATCTTTAAGACCGAAGTGGTTAATTACAGCTTAAGTTGGACTTTGGTTTCTTTCAATTTCCAGCTGAGTATTGTCTCCTCTAGTTCGTGTTGGTGGGTTTTTTGTTGCTGCTGAGTAAACATGTGTCTTACTTTGGGAACCAACAGTAGTGAGAATTAAAAATTTGAAGTGCTTTTTGGTTAATACAAAAAATGATCTTATGCTTATGTACTCGTTTTATGGGTGAAAAAGTTTGTCCACTTCAGATGCCATATAATTACAATAGTGATAACTTGCACAGCGTGAAAACATTGTCATAATTGTTATGCTTCTTCAATAACAAGAAGAATCAAACAAGTCTTTCCAACTTTCTCAATATTTAATGAATGGAACTAGAACCAACTTTTATATCTGGTTTTGGGTGGAACTGGAGGAAGTTAGAAATGCAGAAAGAGCAGTTGAACTAATGGGTGCTTCCTTATTACAACTGTGCTCAGGTGTATTACATTTGCAGTTGTGAACCATTCTATTATGTATTTGGTAATACATACATATAGTGTTGGTTGGGTGATTGCTTTAACAGAAATTTGAAGTTAGTATGAATATGGTCTTTTCATGTGGGCCTTATGTTTTCTAGCTGTAACCATGATTAACAGGCTGGAGCACCCTTGGTTAAGATTGAACAGAGATTTACCTCAGCTAACTGTGTGAAGATAGATGTAACTTTTACAACTTAGCCTATGATCAAGGTTATGTAATATCTAGCCTTGGACAATGGACTATGGCTGAAAAGAAGAATGTTCCAGCAGATCTGCTGTGTGTTTCTGGCTCGTGTTATGACATCAATAGTCACAAATTCATTTAGTTGGTTTGCTCTTCAATATAGAACTGCTTAAAATCCGAGATCATTTTTTATTTTTAACTAAGCTTTAAATTTAAAATAGAAGATGGACCTCGCATGATTTAAATCTGTTCGTATGCTTCCCAGTTCAAATCATGTAATGGTTTGCTCTATTTTTATAGTGGGATCTCAGAGCCCATATGGACAACGAACTGCTATTTTCTGTTTAAAAAGTCACCTGACCCCAAAAAGCTATCCCCGTGATCCAAGTACACCAGCATCATGCATCCTGCACTCACTGTTTTTTAAATAATAATCTGTACTTTGATTTTGCTTAAGAATATACATAGTAACGAAGAAGAAGCTTAATATTTAATTCTTCTGTTCTTAAAGTATTTTTTTTTATATGATTTTTTGTTATTGATTTGCTCTGTTTAATAATATTTTATGGAAATTCATGTGTCAGATACACTAGGCTGCTAAAGGAATAGATCAACTATCATATGTCCGCATAGCTTATCAAGTGCTAATCGTATGGGTAACCTCTTGGTTACTTGGCTTGAGTCTCTTTCTCTCTGTACATGTGCTTTTATAGTTACACAAGCATTTCTGTTACTGACAATGGTACATGGACATACTGTGCATGCAAAGAGTATTCAACTGACCCAGAGAGGCAAAAAGGTGCAAATTTCATTTAATTCTACTCCTGCAGATAAACCAAACGAAGTCCAAAATGGATGTAGCATTTTATTTTATATTATTGTTGCTGCCGTAAATATAGATTACATGTGGGTCAAAAGTGTTGGGCATTTTTTTTTCCAGTTCTAATCTTTTATGTGGTGCAGATGTGCATTCAGGTTATTGTAGGTAATGATACAAAATGATTATGTAAGTTATTTTGATAGGTTATCCTTGAGAGCAATAACAATTGAATATTACCTGGTTGTCTTTGCAGGATAATTCAATGTCCTTTGCATAATATAGGGGATTGGGTTTTGGAGGAGAAAAAATGAGTAATAAGAATAGTTCCATGATAAAATGACTCGTACCTACCTTTGCCTCCTCTTGTAAATGGATTATCAAGTCAAACAGTTGAAAATCCTAATAAATTAAGTTAAAAGATATTTAGGGGAGATCTCAGTGACATCAGACATCTGGGTCAGTGTCTAGTTAATTACTACTTGCATTAAAGAAAGAACCATTTCAATCAAGTGTTTGATCTCTTCTGCAATTTTTTTATTGCATGTGATGTATGATTGGATTTCTTTCCTCCTCCTCCAAAATAATGTAGTCTGGCGAAATATCATTTGTTTGAAAGGGAGGAATTTAATGCTCTTTTCTAATATAGCATCTTCTTCTTTGGGTCCACTTTGCTAAATGTACGGCCTTTTCTATGATCAAAAGATGAAATTTCAGGGGTGTTGTCTGGTTCATTTCATTTGTTCTTGTTCAATCACTGTCTGTGCCAAACTCATATCGGAAAAACACTCGTAGGACATTTTGAGGTGGTGGTGTTGTAAAATGAAATCTTTCTGCTTTCAAACCATAGCTCAGGGCACCCTTCTCACTTGCTACCATTTGCACAACTGATCTTAAACTTGTGCGTAGACCATCTTTCAATCAAAAGCAATTTTAGCAGAATCTCGTTAGGCATTCTTAAGGATTAGTGCATAATTTCCAATTATTTAGTCATTTTAATTGTAAACTTCTGTTTCCATGTGGTGGAGTTACTTATGCATGTCTAGGAATGCAGTCAGTTCTTAAAAATGGAAGGTTGGAAAGAATCAAGATTGTATTCACCACTAATCCATGATCTTCTAAGAACTAATTGGTGGCTTACATCACCCGCCGGCTTTCTCTTTGAGGCCTATAATCCAACTGTATGTTACACACAATAAAGAATCCTAGTAGCATAAATTAA
Source organism: Xylocarpus granatum (assembly GCA_019650275.1). NCBI lineage: Eukaryota > Viridiplantae > Streptophyta > Magnoliopsida > Sapindales > Meliaceae > Xylocarpus > Xylocarpus granatum. Next base: position 217,815 of record BNST01000228.1, read on the forward strand.
AGAACAAATTGAGACAGGCAGGAGAGAAGGCTGGTTGAAAAGATTAGGCAAGGGAGGAACTGACTCCCAGGGCACCATTTTCAAACATCAGAAAAGATAACTCCCTGGAAAATTTTCGGGGAAGGCAAAGTGAGAGTAGAAGTACTTCTGGTTACAAGAAAATTCAGGGAACTCATCAAAATTCTGTCCTCTTTAAAGTAGAGAAGTAAATACTCTAGGCTTAATCCAATCATGAATCACCGAAAAGGCAAAAATTGAGAGCCAAAATACAGTACAATTGTTTAATAACAAAGCTTTCTTAAGAAAATCATCTCATACATCACGTAAATTTATCCAACACGAGCACTACACTGATTGTGCCGGGGAGAAGAGAAAGGAAATACAGAAATCTCCTTGGCATTTGTGTACAATTTGCTGGAACAGTAGGTAAAAGTAAAAAAAAAGTTCTCTACGATAGAAGATCAGGAACCAAAATCTGCCAGACTTTGATGCTACAGTCTAAACTTCCACTGTAAATAAGATAAGTGGAATCAGATGGATTACACCGATCAATTGCCGCGGCTAAGCATTTAACGGGTCCTCTATGTCCTTCCAATACTGCCAAACAGGAGTAATTTCTGTCAACTCCTCTCCATATTCTAATAGTTCTGTCAGCAGAACCACTACACACCAAATCAGACACCACAGCGATGCACAATATTGACTTTTTATGCCCCCTGAGGGAGCCTACAGCCACCATGTCGCCGCCATCTTCTTTCTCCCAAACAACCACTGATCTGTCACATGCACCTGAGTACAGAACAGACCCATCATTGATTAGCGCCAAGGCGTTAATCCCAGAGTTATGTTTCTCCAGAGTATCAACTAGAGAATGTTTCTTCTCTCCAGGATTTTTCCTCCACACCTTGATTTTCTTGTCAGCTGATCCTGTGTAAACATCTCCGTCGTCGGATAATGCCACTGCGTTTATTGCATCATCGTGTGCGTCTGTTATTGACTCTAGACACTTGAAGTCAGCTGTTCGCCAAATTTTGATTGTTCGATCCCATGAAACTGAGTATAGAAGGGACTCGTCCTTCGTAAAGGCAAGTGCAGAGACAGTATCAACATGATGGACCCAAGTGCATGTCTTGTGCCTTCGAATTTGCACATGATTCTTAGGCACCAGAAGTTTGATAGCACGGTCACCAAGCGTCGGCAACGTGGCTAAACGAGTATATTTCTGATGATCAGACTCATGCTTATTGATTTTCCATACCCGAATTTTGTGATCTTGATGAGCACTAAAAAGTTTGTCAGCTAACACAACTAGAGACTTCACTGAGCCCTTGCCGGCAGCTACTATGTTGTCGTTACAAATTTCTTGATCAAGGTCCGAGTTCAAAGGATTGCAATCCCATGAGCGAATTTCTCTGTCAGAAGAGCCCGTGTATAAGAATTTCCCGGATAGGGCGAGAGAGGATACATAAGAATTGTGGCCTTTGAGAGTGGCGAGGCATTGGTGGTGGACGTGGGAAAGACTCTGTTGCTGTTGTTGTTGCTGATAGGCATTTGAGTTAAGGGAAGGAAGTGATGCGAGGCTTGGCTGAGTACTAACGGAAGATGAATCTGATTGAAAACTGCTACATTGAGACTGAAAACCATAATTTGAGTGGCAAGGCATGGTTTCCATGTACAAAGATAAGAGAGGCAGAGATCACATAGAAGGAGAAAGCAATATTGGGTGAAAAGGGTGCTTGAGCAGAAGTATAATGTAAAGTGAAGCCGGGAAGGAAACGAGATTGGCGCAATTAACACTAATCTAATTGCTGAATGAAGCTCCTCTCCGGGGAACAGGAATCAGAGTAAATTATATGATTCCATATGAAGGATGGATGTAACATAATCTGGAAATTAATGCTGCTACTTTTTCCTTCATTGTTCTTTCTGGATTATGGGATACGGAATTTCAACTCATCACCTAGTTATTAAATAAATTTTTTGCATGGTTAGTTCGTTACTGTGAAGGTGAGTTTCTCTGCAAATTATATGATAATCCAACAACATAATTTATTGAGTATAAAGCATCAAGCACAGGCAAGTTGATTAGAAAATATAAGGGATTAAATCAATGATGAAGACTAGTTTGTTTTATAGATAATGGAGGAGCCATAAGGGACAGCTATAAATTTGAGAGGCAACGTTCATAGGTAGGCAAATGCTAGATACTTATCAGTTCACCCTCTTTACAGAACATTACCTAATGTCTTGTTGGCACCTGTCAGGATTACAGAGATTTCACAATGCATAGTGAGTATTAATTTGATGAATCTTTAATCTGTATTGCCGTTATCGGTACCCTTTGAGTATGCCTAATGTCTTGCGCCCAAAATTTCTTATTCATGAAACATTATCCTTGTGTATATTATGCCCGTTTACTGTTGGCAGAATTGCCAATTACACTGTAATCAGATTGATATATTTTGTAGATTCAAATTAACACTAAAGTGATCACTCACTTTGTCTTTATGTAGCAGTATTCACTTGAATCGCTCTGGGTTTTTGAGGAAGGAAGGCTCCTATTAACAAAACGGGGCACATGGTATTAGAAAGTTTTTCCATTTTCCACTGTGCTAAACTTAAGCACTTGGCTCTTTCCTCCTGGATCAACTTTTCAAAATTTTACTTCTTATTCATTTCGGTTGAATCCATTGGCCAGAAATACATGTTATATGTATGTGTGTATGAGAGATAAAGAGAGAAAGGATTCATGGGTTTCATAGATTGGGTGGAATGAGGGTTTTGCTTTTCTCACTGTCGCAAAGAGTCCTTTTCATTTCTCCCGAACACCACCTCATGGCCATTGATTTTTCTCCTCCAAAGTCATCTAATGGAATAAAGTAGGACCCCCTGATTCTGATTGTGACCAAAGATACCAATCTAAACCCAGAAATTTGTCCAATTTTCACAGACGTTCTATTCTTCTCTTTGACGTAAATGGAGCTTTAGGTAGGTCAACTTTTGACTCTGAGGACCCAAAGATTTGAACAGAGAATGATGCATCAGCACAAAATTATGAATCCCTAATGTATGCATGGTGATTCATCTTCCCACAGCACACTTTTATCAGGCAGGATATGTACGGCCATGTCTTCCACCCTTAATGCAATGATTCACTGCCGGATAAGAATTATAACATGCTGTTAAATGCTTTTGTATTAACTTTCTCTCCTGTAATTGAAGCTTTACTAAAATACGTACTCTCCATTCAAGAAGGGTGCGGACTGGTGTGGTGGGAAGTCTTTTCGACTCCTGTATACTACCTATAGTCGCAAGATCATATTGCTACCCTGAGCTCTCTCATTTCCCAGGAGAAATATTTCTTATTGCCAGTATAAAACAGCTGTTGGGGGCCGTTGAGGGCCAGAGATCAATTTGTAATCAGAATGAAAGCAACACAAAAGTAAAACATATCGCACACTCAATATACAGACTTCTTTCCCTTTTTGGTTCCTACTGCATGTTACCTTCATCATGTCACGTCTTTCGAGCAGCCACCCATCTCATTTCCAATAATACTTAAACATACCAACTTGTGAAATTGGTCTAGGAACTGACAACACCACTTTCATCAGTCCTAGAGCTGTTTTAACGAAGGGATGGCAGAAGTTATTAGAATGCACTTGACCCCACGAATCATGTCCAACCATCCATCCATCCATTCTTGCTCTTTCAAAAGCAGCGAATGAGCTGCCTTTGGCTTAAAACAGAAGTCATTCATGGAAAGTTAAAGCCAAGAGATTGAAAGTGAATTGCACGAAAACTCGCTGTCAACCTCGCTAAGGTAAGTTCCTGATTACTGATTCTTTCTCCCACTAATTGCTGTTTACTTCGAAGGAGGCATGTGAAATTAAAGTACGTGGAAAATTGGTTTCTTTTCCATTGCTTAGCGATGCACGTGGTAGATATATAGTCGTCAACGTGGCCATTATTGATGATTTCCTCTTCTGGTTTTTCTTGCGCTCCATCATGGCTTTTCTCGTCTCTCTCAAATCTACATTCTACAGCCAAAACATAATAAATGAATAAATCGAAATGTAATAATTATTAACAACGAAAAGCACAATAAGATCATGGGCCAATGCCCAGGAAATACATGGATCCAGCCAGACGTAAATGCAATAGGCCTGGGATGTTGTATTGTATCACTGTCTACGATTGCACTGAGGATGCCTATGTGAGTACCCTTGTTCAGCTCATGTATTGTCTGAGTGAACATGGTACAAATGAACTTTCACCTTCGCGAGCACATCTACAACATGTTCTACATATCTTTTTGATATAAAAACAGGACAAAAACAGAGATGTAATTGTAGCATTCCCTTCATGTCGATCCATCCAAAACTTCAACTGTTCGACAAAGGTGTGACCACTATGACAAACCAGTATTGAGAAATGCAGTGCTGAGGAGAATCCCAAGTTCACATGATCAAACTCATTTATGGTATTCAACTTCTGAACTAATAATAGCGTTGGAGCTCTTTATTTCAAATGAGGAAGAACTATCAGCTTGTAACACATAAGGTTGACAATATTTAGTGGCATGGGATCTAATATTGTGAGTTTCTTTTCATGAATTTCTTTTACTCTTGCCAATCCTGGTCTTTTTAGCATATTCTTGTTCCATTGTTTTCTTAACATATTCATCTCCCTGCCACTTCTACCGGATGCTTAGGTACGACTTGACTGACTTGACTAGACAAGCTTTGGCTAAGTTTGCAAACGACCTGTTCTTAGATGTAATAGAAGCCTAGCAGTTAAATGACGTTCATGGAGTTTCCCAGCTGGGTAAGAGGTTTTCAGAACTTGTGAAAGATATGGACATGCTCTTAGCATGCCATGACGGGTTTCTTCTAGGTCCTTGGTTGGAAAGTGCTAAGAAACTTGTCCATGACAAGGATCAAGAAAAACAGGTTTGAACCTCTTCGAAGTATAACCTACTCATCAAATTGGAGATGAAATAGTAGTTTTGATTGATTGTAGTTGATACTATCTGAAAATTCAGTTTGTGGAATGCAAGAAATCGAATAACCACGCGGTTCGACAACACAGGGGAAACTCATGAGCATAAACATATCCATCAGGACTGTTGTGGTCATGCAATAAGAAACTCGGACACTTGATGAACAAACCAGTACAAAGCTTTTGCAGAAATATTGCATGCAGTTATTATATAAAACCCTTTGTTCTCTTTGTTTTATGAAACGAATACTGGAGTGGACTCTTACGAGATCACTGTCCCCCGAGCAACCATATACTTCAAATATTGACAGTCTCTCCAGAGAGGGGCAATGATTTCCCTTCAAAGGATTGGAGGAAGATTAGCTTAGAAATGATTAGCAGAGCAGCAGGAACTTATACCCGGTGGAAACCAACGGCGATGCTCTCATCACATAACGTTGGCTCTATGACATATACTTGACAAGATGCGGCGCATATGATCACTGGCCGAAAGATTCTAGAATCACAAATTACCTGGAAAATGAATCATCTATTCATCTTGTTCAAACTTCATGCAGCCACTGCTTTCCAATCTGAGCCCGTTAGCTTCATAGCCGCCAGAAACTGACCCCCCAGCTCCTGCCTCCGCTAGATGTAGACGTTATTCAGATAGATTACGGTCAAAGGCTTCCGGAAGATTCAAGAATCCTCAACCCATAACACTTACTGTTTATCGCATTACCCCTTCGTTAAAAATGGAAAATCTTCATATCCAATTATACGATTAGGCGTTTTAGCTGGGAACCTTGGCGGTTGCGCATTCCACGAAAATGGAATTCTCAGCTGTCAACTTCAATATTCTAGTTTCATGCGATGCTAGCCCTTGAAAGGAAAGTGCCGCGAAGGTGGAAGGGTATGCTTGTCCACAAAGAAAAGAAAAGGCAAACGTGTTGACCTTCTATTCCGTCCAGACGAGATTGGTCCAGCTCAAACAATTTACCCGGACCAAACTATAACAATAAGAATCCCATCCGAATCTCTCAATCTTTCTGCCGCAACAGATTCCAGTTGTGATTATCGGTTCATAGATCTCGTCTCCCATCTTCTCAAGATTTCTCTTTGAAATGGACGGATACAACTCGTATGGAACGTCATGGGCTGATCAATGGGACGATGGTGCAGACCCAGTCTCGGTCCCACAGAGAAAGAAGAGCAATGGAACAGGAGGTGGAGGTGAAGGAAAATACAAGCAGAAAGTAGGAGAAGGATTTGATAAAACAAAGGCAGTGGCTTCAACTGGCTTGAAGAAAATCAAGGGGGGATCCTCGGTTGGCTTTCAGTGGATCAAAGACAAGTATCACAAAACCACCCAGAAACACTAGCACAGACAGACCCTACGCCCGTCCTCTCCCCTGGATTTTCATTAATTCCTTGGATCTCTTTATTATTATTGATTTATTTTGATTTTGTATGTAAAATATGAGACTTGGTTGATTGATTAATTAACATATGATCTGATCTTTTTTGCTGTTCTTTAAATCTATTGCTTTGTCGTATGTCCCATCTTCTTGATCTAACGAATCAAATGGGTGGGTTGAAGAAGTTGTTGCGTGTGTATTAACTAAACACTTTCTCTAATTTGGTACAACCCATTCGTTAACTGGCAAATACCCACTAAATATTCGCTGACTCTCGGCATTTTTAGACGGAGGCAAATGGGCAAGATGTCAAATTGAGAGGTGTGGTGCACATACATGATACCTGCAGATAGGACTCCAAAGCTAAGCTCGTGTACCAATTTATTGCAAGAAACTCAGTTGCATGTATTTAACTGCTTCAAGTACTGTTCAATACCAGTTTTCTTGTGATCACGCTGACTTGCATTCAGATGTAATTGTTTTGTTGCACGATCGTATTCGTTCCTGACTAAAAAAGAGCATTGGGAATCTGGGATGATACATGTGTGTACACAACATGAATATGATATGCTTTGCTTTGATCTGATCCGCTAATACTGTCATTTTCATATTATTTTAAAAATTAAATAAATGTTTCTTTGGGAAGGACAAAAAAGATCTTCAGGGTATCATGTTCATGTGAGAACCATCTTGTCTTCCACCTCGTATCACGCTTCCTGCCTAAAACTCACTGGCAGGCTAGGCTGTCTTAACAAACTATAAATATATATATATATATACACACACACACACATAAACAATCATGTCTGTTGACCCCACTTGTATGGGTATTTGATGGAGTCATGGGGTGTCAAAATTACCTTCACACTGCCAGTAGAACCAAGCACACAGAAGCTGAAAGTTGAAAAAGTTGCTCTCCTCAACACCGGCGCTGAAAATGGCGATCCCAGTTCCCAGTCGGCAGCTATTCATCAATGGCGAATGGAGAGAGCCTGTTCTCAGGAAACGCATCCCGATCGTTAACCCCGCCACTGAAGAGATCATCGGTTTGACTTCATTTTATTTATTTATTTGCTTATGTGCACGCGTGCATCTGTGTGATGGAACACTGTTGCTAAATTTGATAATTTAACAGCAAATCTTTGTATTTTATCCGATAGTATGTGGGTTGGTGTTGTTCTATGGGGTGGCTAATCATCCATTCTTTCTATTGTTGATGAAAATGTCGAGCAAAAAGAAGAGAATTTTTTTTTAAAAAAAGTAAAATTTATGTTTAATATTGTTAGGTGTGCCAAAAAGCTAAAGGTTTAGAGCTTAACTCAGTTGATCCATGGATGGATGTGGTTCTGATAGTCTGATTTGAAGGAGGTTTAAGTTAGTTCTCTTTTTGCTTGGTTTTGACGAGAGTAAATTGTTGAAGTCTTAGCTCTCACTAATAGCCTGTGATGGAACATTTTTCAGGTGATATTCCAGCAGGTACTGCTGAAGATGTTGAGCTTGCTGTTGATGCTGCTCGGAAAGCACTTGCCGGAAACAAAGGGAAAGATTGGTCCTCAGCATCTGGGGCTGTTCGTGCAAATTCTCTACGTGCTATTGCTGCTAAGGTATTAGTATTAGGAGAGTAAGAGAATATTTGTTACTGTCATGCTTCTGTAGCTAAAGTGTTTGGTTTTACTTGACAACTAGCTTTTACCAACTATCCAACCACACACTGTTCACTATACATATCTCAATAATCTTGCTGGCTTAATTTTCATTGCAGCAAGACGCGATGCCTTCATTGTTTCTTCTTACTTCCGGGTATTTTGATGTGCCGATAATGGAGAGAAAGTCTGAACTTGCAACACTTGAATCTGTTGATTGTGGGAAGCCACTGGAGGAAGCAGCATATGGGACATAGTATGCCTGCAACACTATTGGAAATACTGAAGTTTTCCACTGTATTGTATTTTGCTCATGATGACCTTTAATGTTGTCCAGGATGATGTCGCTGGATTTTTTGAGTACTATGCAGACCTTGCTGAAGGTTTAGATGCAAAACAAAAAGCTCCTGTTAGTCTTCCTATGCCGAACTTTAAGTCTTATGTACTTAAGGAACCTATTGGGGTTGTTGGATTGATTACTCCATGGTATATGCTGCTTCTTTGTGCTGAGCAGTTATGCCTTTTTTAAGCTTCCTTACTTGTGCAAGAAATGTAATAAGCTTAGCTAAAGAAGTGAACTTAAGAACAAATCAGGCAAGGAATGAAATATTTTATCTGTTTTAAGGGTATGGTTATAATAAACCATCTAAGATAGTTTAACGAAAAATTAAATAAAAAGAAGCTGAAGAAGAAGTCTTGTGGAATTTTTGGGTTGATAGTCAACATTTTCTACATGCTACTGCGTGACACTCCATTTATCAAGATTTTAATTTTCTTATTGATGTGCAGTATAAGCTGACATCCTTTGCTTGCCTAAAATTATTTCTCAAACTACTATGAGGTGCTAATGTTTAGAGAAATGAATCAACTATTATGAGGTGCCAATGTTTAGAGAAATGAGTCTATTTGTATGGAGTTTTCTCTTTAAGAGCTGCAACATGCTTGTACAAATTGTTCATGTTCATTGCTTATACTACCAAATGTGACTGAGAGAAACCAACCTTGTCTACTTGAGGTTGTATAATATACTTTTGCACCATCAAGAATCATGATGTTCAATAAACTAACTGTTTGTCTGTATGTTCCTCTTTTGATGGCTGCATGGAGCATGGCTCCCGCACTGGCTGCAGGATGTGCTGCAATATTAAAGCAATCCGAATTAGCTTCCGTGTATGTCTTCAATTTCTGTGATCTAGCATCAATTTTGATGTTGGCTTGTTGTATTGTATACCTTTAACTATGTTTATAATTTCAGGACCTGTTTGGAGCTTGCTGAAGTGTGTAGAGAGGTGGGTCTTCCTCCTGGTGTTCTCAATATTGTCACCGGGTTGGGTCCTGAAGCTGGAGCTCCTTTGGCATCTCATCCCCACGTTGACAAGGTTTAAATGTCTTTAAATCATTTTCTCTGTTGCATTTTCAGTGAATTTGAATATTAATATAAATTCTGTGACAATTTTGAGATTTTTGGGTTCGAAATTTACAATCCACATCTGCTAATATATTTCGTATAATAGATTGCATTTACTGGAAGCTCTGCAACAGGGAGCAGGATAATAACAGCTGCAGCTCAGATGGTCAAGGTTTGACATAGTGCTATAATCAAATTATTGACTTATTTTTACTTTTTCCAAATGTTTGTGTTCCTTGTTTGTTTTATGCATTATTCATCCCATGTTTCAGATAATATTTTTTCTCCATCTTTTCTGATATGCCCTGCAAGAGTTTGAGACAGCTCTTTTTGATTTTTTCTTTCTCATATTACTGAGCCATTTCTGTTTTCTAACAAAATAATTATACGAGGCTTCTTTGCAGCCTGTTTCTTTGAAGCTTGGAGGGAAAAGCTCAATCATTGTGTTTGAGGATGTTGATCTTGATAAAGGTTAGTGTTTCTGGAAAATGAAAAGCGAGTGGATTTTCCCTACTTCTCATATTTTAGGATTCCCTTTGATAGAATAGTTGCATGGATGATTTCGAATATCTGAAACGAACTGGATTAGGAAAATTTAGTACAAATTTATAATATATTGTTGATGTTGTTAATGTTGATATCAAATTACTCTGATTTAAACAGTGGCTGAATGGACAATCTTTGGTTGCTTTTGGACAAATGGTCAGATCTGCAGTGCAACATCTCGTCTTCTGGTGCATGTAAGCGCATTAATGACTGTTGGTTGCCCTTTTCAATTTATCATTTTGTCAAAATTGGTCCTCCCTATTCTTCCCTCCCTCCATCTGTCCATTTTGTTGGTAACTGTCTGGCTCATTTATTATCTGCTTCATTTTTTTGATTTGAATGAAAATCATGTCTGTTCATTTGAGCATTGACCCAAAAGCACATCTACTGACAGTTGCTTCTCAGGTTTTTAACCTAAAACTGCCCCCTGTACTGTCAGAGAAAACAATTCAACCTGCATATAGACTATTACAACTGACCATAGGCCAGATCAAATGCCAGCATGTTACAGCAACACATTAGAAAACAGAAACATAAAATTAACATGAAAATGTCTACATAGATGTTAAAATTCTACTGACCCAGCTTAACTGTCCAACAACAAACTGACTTGTATAAATCAAATAAAGCAGACATCATAAAAACAACTAGTCACAACTTCTTCCATATCCCTGTTTGTGACCCCTGCAGCAACGGAGCACAACACTGACAAAAATACCTTCCCTATCATTTCCCTGTTTCACTGTTATATTTAAGCTTGGGAATTTACACCTCCATGTTTCTTTATGCTTCTAGATAAAGTAAACAGAAGTAGTAAAATCAAAAGACTTCTCTTCTAGCCTTCTGACATTAGATGCGAGAAATTTCTGCCTAGAGCTTATTTCTGACTAGTAGTAGCAGTGCCAGCCAAAAGCTTATACTGCAGAAGCAAGCTAAAGCAAAATATTTCTTTCTTCTTGAGTTTATTAATATATGGCATTCTATATCTTCATTATCTTTTTTTCATTGAAAAACAATTATTAACTTGTAGTGGTATTCATTTGCTTACAAATGATGCAGGAAAGCATCACAGCAGATTTTTTAGACAAGCTTGTGAAGTGGACCAAAAATATTAAGATTTCAGATCCGATGGAAGAAGGTTGTTGGCTTGGTCCCATTGTTAGTGGAGGGCAGGTAAGGTTGCGATCTTTAACTAGAAAGATTTAGTAAAAATTTTCTTTTCAATGTTTCTTCAGACTCTTCTTTGTTTATTGGCTGTTTGTTGACATTCTTGTGAAATTAAATATCCCTAGACACAATATGCATGAGCACTCAGTTGACCTAGCCATATGAGAATTGATCCATCAATTGGGCTGTTGCATTAGTTGATGTAACTTAGCAGCATCTTTATTTTAATTATGTTCTTGTTCTCTTGAACGAAGATGTGTTTCCGATATCTACTTAATTTGCTGCAGTATGAGAAAGTTTTGAAGTTCATCACAAATGCCAAGAGTGAAGGTGGAACCATGTTGTGCAGCGGGGTTCATCCTAAGTTATAGTTCTCCATTAGTTAGAGTTGGCACTGTGATCTTTTTCGATGTCTTGTGATATTGAGCCATTTCTTAAATGATTGGCAGCATTTAAGTAAGGGATTTTTTGTGGAACCAACCATCATAACTGACGTAACTACATCAATGCAAATTTGGAGAGAAGTTTTTGGACCTGTTTTGTCTGTTAAAACATTTGCCACTGAAGATGAAGCCATTGAATTGGCCAATGACACACAGTAAGTAGATTCCCTTATCTGGAAATGGAAATGATAATGAAAAGATAGTTTGGCCCTTTATCTTCATTTTCACATTAGTGCTTTGACAATCTTATGGTTTAGGTGCTTCTGTGATATGCAATGATTTGGAAAGGTGTGATCGAGTAAGCAAGGTGGGACTTATATCCTGTACTGATATGTTTGCATGCAGCCACAAATAATCATGTCATGAATTAGTTTATAAAATTTATTGAAATCTAATAAGTAAATTGTTTCCTTTGTTTATCTTCTGCAGTCTTTCAATGCGGGCATCGTATGGATCAACTGCTCACAGCCGTGCTTCTGTCAAGCTCCATGGGGAGGCAAAAAACGAAGTGGTTTTGGGCGTGAATTAAGGGAATGGTATGTCCTGTTTGCCCAAATAATAAAAAGTAAAAGTAAACATAAGTTAGGACTAACATGTTTAAAATATTTTGGACCTAGTAATTCTCAGGTAGTTTTTCTTTTCATTTTAATTTTGCAAATTACTTTTTTTTCCCATATTTCTTGCATATATGATGTAAAAGAAAAGATCTCAATGCTATGCATTTTGAATCAAAAGGTGTATAAGATATGTCACATTACCATTTAGTAGTCTGCTGTTACAGATCGTGTGTTTATATGGCTGTCTTTTTCTACAGAGGAATTGAGAATTACTTGAGTGTGAAGCAGGTCACTCAATATGTCTCTGATGAACCATGGGGATGGTACCAGTCTCCCTCAAAGCTGTGAAATGAAAATGCGAAATTGCAGAGGAAGCAAAATACAGAAAATAAAGTGCGGCAGATGTACTGTACTGAATGCAATGTAAAAGACTATGCAGTAATGTGGATGGTAAAATGACCGTAACAGCTCAGAATGGTTTAGCCTGTTTAGCAATATCGTATTTTCATGGAGCAGTGTCTTCACTCTCAAAGCATTTTACCAGACCAGGCCCTTCTGCGTTGTAATCATAGTTGAATTTTAACAGTTTGTTGCTTGGATTTGCTATTAAAATGCCGTTATATGTACTATCATTGCCCATCTTGCTGGTTAACCCCCCAGCGTTTCTTTTGAAAACAGAATTTGCTTGTGAAGTAATCACTTTAGGCATTCGGATTTCTTTAAGCACATCTTACTAGTAAAACTAATCCTTAGCCGGAAACTATGTGTCGGAAACGTAAACCGGAAGGAAGATAATACTTGCCATCCCCTTCATTTCACCTACCTGACGAGTTGGCCACCAACTACCGGAAATTTATCTTCTCAGGATATCACCCCTCTCGGGAGCCGTAATCCTTGCCTCTGTTTTCCTTTTGTGGTACGCTCTTGAAGGGAGTAAACCAACGAAGAGTGTGGATGAACTTAATCTGGTAGCAAGGCAAGTTTGTGAATGACTGCTCGGTGTTTACTGGGTTGGCAGCCCGAATTCACTGCTTCAACCGTGTGGCGTGGGACCAAACACATTTTCATCTTCTCAGTCTGAGATGCGAAAATTCATACTTGAACTCGTTTACCATATTATATCAATAGGAATTAAACGTGAATTAAATTTTTTATTTTTTTGAATATTAAGAATAATGGATTAAACAGTCTCACGACGATCTCTACATTACACTTTTAGGATGAGAAAGAACCAAACCCTAGCCCTGGTAAGATGCTGATTCCCGAGGATATTCTATTTTCCTGTCCTCTTGGCAAAGAATTCGACAGTGACCGGCGTCAGCGTCAACAATCATTGCATTGGTGGAAATTTTGAATGCCAGGACAAATAGTTGTTGGCCAACTTCGTGCAATTAAGCTCAAATCATCGTGTTATAGTATATTTTAGTGCATAATGATTTCCGCACATACCGGCATGGGCTGACGTCAGGCAGCCAACAAGATGACGGTTTGGAATACATACCTAACAAGGTAAATTTCTCGACTGGACTGAAATGGACCCACGAGTTCCTATGTGATGAAGAACGTATGGAAACTTCGTTTTCTGTCTTTGCTTACCAACTATTGACTCTACTGCGTAATACTTTTTTAACTTTTTTTTTCAATCTCTTGACCCGGACATCGTTATTGGATTCAATCCGCTAGATTACGTATATTTCAATTACACCAAACTACAAAACCAATCACAACAATATTCTCTCTTTCGCCCGCGCTTTCGCACACAGAGATATTGCTAAAAGTGCCGATATTTGTGGGCCATGCCACGAGCTTAGTTGGATTTTGGTTAACCTGAGTGTTCCCTTTCATAGCATTGGAGAGAGTGGGATAAATTGCTCATTTTGGTGTCTTGAATGAACTGACATTGACTTTCTGAAGATTGAGATTTCAGCTGAATTGTGGTGATTTTAAGATCCGGGTTTGTGTTGATTCGAGATGGGTAGCTCAGATGAGGGAAGGGTGGTTGCTGTGATCATGGTTGGTGGTCCAACTAAAGGTAATGGGATTTTTGATGCATTAACGAATCTATTTCGGTATCGGGTTAATATTTGACGGGATGTATTCTGTTTTGATGATAGTCATCTGATTAAATTTGGAAGATTCGATCTGTGGTTACATAATGTAATCCCTTTTCTTAGATTTCACTGAAGTTTAATATGATTGATGATTGATAGTTACAAAACTGTTTGTTGAATTGTGTTGTGCTCACACAGGTACTCGATTCCGGCCATTGTCGCTGAATATTCCAAAGCCTCTTTTTCCTTTAGCAGGACAACCAATGGTTCATCACCCTATTTCTGCCTGTAAAAGAGTATATTCTTGGAACCTTTCTGAAAATGCTGCTGTTCAGTCAAACTTCTTAGTTTTTACTCCATGTGTAATTGAGATTGCTGTTTCTGTTATAGATTCCAAACCTGGCACAGATCTACCTTGTTGGGTTCTATGAGGACCGTGAATTTGCATTGTATGTATCCTCAATCTCCAATGAGCTTAAAATCTCTGTCAGGTAACTTCAGGCTTTTCCTCTTTTAGTTTTGTCCCTTATTTCCCAGTTCTAGATTTTTCTTTTCTTTGGTTCATAAATCTTAGTGGCCATTCTTGTTTTCAATGTTTCTGCTAGATATTTGAGAGAAGAGAAGCCTCATGGTTCAGCTGGTGCGCTTTATAACTTCAGAGATCTCATCATGGAAGACAATCCGGTTATTATCTTAATCTAATAATTTTGCAGTGGGCATGCTCTTTGTCTAAATATTCTGAACTTGAAAGATTGCCTTTTGCACCTTCTGCATTATAGCATGAAACATGTATAGATTGCAATTAGTTTTTTAGATTATACTTGTTTGCTTTATTTTAATTAGAATATCAGTGATGATATATGTTTATTTTGCCACAGTCACATATCTTCTTGCTGAATTGTGATGTTTGCTGCAGTTTTCCACTGCCAGAAATGCTTGGTAATTCTCTTTTTATAAGATAGGATTTTTCCCCATTTCCTATAAAAATGTAAATTTTCCAATTATAGCTTTTTCCTGAATGTTTTGTATGTATTATCCTAGTGAAGCAATATTTGGTTAGGTTGTATTTTAAGTTTACTTGGGTCCATTGGGAACACTAATGAACTCTCTTTCCCTTTACTGTTTCAGATGCTCACAGAAAATATGGAGGGATGGGAACTATATTGGTCATCAGGGTTAGTTGGAACATGCACAAGTTGTTCACATGGACTAACTTTTATTTTATCTTCATTTTGAGCATCATTAATCTCTAATTGCATAGGTTTCTGCCGAGTCAGCCAGCCAGTTCGGTGAATTGGTAGCTGATCCAGTTACAAATGAGTTGTTGCATTACACAGAAAAACCTGAGACTTTTGTAAGTACAAGCTCAGAGATCTAACTACTTGTTGACATGTTAATATTTCTTCATTATTGCTTAGAATGGTCTATACATTTTAAAACTGCTGTGCCTATACTTTTATCTTACCTATTTCCTCTTTGTGTTACAATAGTTATGTTGTATTACAGGTAAGTGACTGCATAAATTGTGGTGTTTACGTATTTACACCAGAAATATTCACAGCCATCCAGGGTGTTTCATCCCAACGAAAGGATAGAGGTATGTAAGACAAAACTCTGTTGGTAGGATGAAGAGTTTGATCGAGTTAGAAATTTCCAATACTTTGCTTTATTACTTTTACATGCATAAATAAACATGCATATCATTTCTATAATCAAAACTATTTATAAATGGGGAGTTCGTATATTTATTTGTATTTGTGCCATGCAAGAACTTTGGGGTATTAAGGTCTGATATTCATAGTTTATCTACATATGCAATTTACTCTGTTGGCTCTTCTTTCTACTTATGTATGGCATCGATTTGATCAATCCAAACCAATTTCTTTGTCATTTGAAGAAAATCTGAGACACATATCCAGCTTTGAAGCACTTCAGTTGGCTACTAGGTAACTCTTTTCCTGAATTTCTTACTATTTAGTTTTCTGATACTCAGGAATTACATCAGTAACAGATAACTAGTTATATATTACATCCAATGCCACACTTTCTTGTCTACTGAATTCCTAGGTCTTTTGCTAAAGCCAACAACTTTGCTGTGTTAAAGACATGGAAAATTTTATGGATGTAATAACAATATTCAGGTCCATTACTGTATGACTCTTCAAAGTTGCTGGCTTGAATAAACTGTGAAACTGATGCACAAAAAGTTTTTTTTGGTGGGTCTCTATATCTGATAAAGGCAGACATCGAATATATATGTACTTTTTTAAACATTGCACTCAATGATGGAAGTTGCCACAAGCCTACAATCTTTGCTTAGAGGACCAAGCTGCAACAAAATTTAAGTACATCTAGTAGTCAATTTTGATTTGGACATGTTTTTTCTTGTTTACCAAGTGATTTTAACCCTTTATTACTAGAACGTAAATTTACCTTGAACCTGATTGAGATTTAGGTCTAGTCCGGTGCTGTATATGCATCATTGTTTTGATGTATGTATACCCGTCACACTGTAGGAACATAAATTTCAACAAGTTAAAAGAGTATATGGTGTGGGCTTTGGAAAATTAGAACCAGAACAATGTTTTTGGGTTGAGTCTTTGAGGTGTTTACAGTCACTTGGCATTAGTTGCCCACAAAATTTCATCAAATTTATTTATTATGAAACTAATTCTGAACATTGATAGATAATTTTGCTGTTAATTTTCTATTTGATAGATGATTTATCTTCTGATAAGAAACTATTCTTGTTTTATTCCAACCACTGCCCTAATATAAGGTCCTTCAACAGGAATCTTCCAACAGATTTTGTAAGATTGGATCAAGATATCCTGTCACCTCTTGCAGGAAAGAAGCAGTTATATGTCTATGAGACCATGGATTTCTGGGAACAAATTAAAACTCCTGCGTAAGCTAACCATTTAATGTGTTTCATTAACCCTTCCACCCTCACTGATCAACAAACCTCAGTAAACAAACAAAAGTCAACAAATAAAACTTGAAAACACAAGGAAAAGGGAAATGAAAATCAAAAGCTATATATTTTCTGCCTCCATCAAGTAGGACTGATTGTTTTTAGTTAATACATGCAGAAAGTCCCTGAAGTGTTCTGGCTTATATCTCGCCCAATTCCGGTTCACCTCTCCCCAGCTTTTGGCTAGTGGAGATGGTCGCAAGAATGCCACCATAATTGGTGATGTTTATGTTCATCCATCAGCAAAAGTACATCCAACTGCTAAGGTATTTCTCTAAATTACTTCCTGGATAAGGTATGTATGCACATGCAGCGAAGCATTAAGGGGCTGGACTTAACTAAGAAAAATGATCACTTTCAATGCAAAAGCAAAACACTTTCCAATGTCAGACACCACATAGATTTTACCTGGAAATGGTATCTTGGCAATAAAACTGTCATACTGCAGTTCTTTATCTCTTTTTTTCTTCTGTGGCCCATCCTCCTTTCCAGTTTGGAAATTATTGTTGTATAACTGCATTGAACTGATTAGAGATTACAGAACCACTGTCTCCCGTTTTACACATTTCCTGTTTCCTTTCCTCCATTTGTTTTCCTTCATAATTTTTTAACTTTATGAATGCAATCAACTTTTCTGCAATGGTTGGAAACAGATTGGTCCCAATGTCTCAATATCTGCTAATGCTCGTATAGGAGCAGGCGTAAGGCTCATCAGTTGCATCGTACTTGATGGAGTTGAGATCATGGTATGTAAGCATTTTCAAAAATTTGAAGGTTGTAAGTTTTGTAAATAGATATCTGTACCTCCAGAACGCTGGCCAATTCTTTGGCTATCATTTTTTCAGGAAAATGCAGTTGTTACAAGTGCAATTGTTGGGTGGAAGTCCTCTATTGGAAGATGGTCCCGTGTTCAGGCAAGTCCATCTAATCTTTATTGGAAGATGGTCCTCTATTGGTTAATTCGAAATTTCTGCCTCGATTAATCTTTGTTCCCTTAATTTTATCCCCAACATTTCTTACCTTCTGAAATAAATAGTTGTGAAATAATAATAATAAACAGCATTTTTGTATTTCTGCTGGCTGTGTCAATTCATTTTGTGTGCAATCAATGGGTTACAGGCTGAAGGAGATTACAATGCTAAACTCGGGATCACAATCCTTGGTACCTTCTTAATGCATTTTCTCGCCTTTTCATAATGTTATTCTAAAGTTAAATTCTACTTTAAATATATGATCCAGGCGAGGCTGTGGTTGTTGAAGATGAAGTGGTGGTTACGAACAGCATTGTCCTTCCCAACAAGACACTCAATGTCAGTGTTCAAGACGAAATCATTCTATAATAGAGCTTCACAGATTCCAGTCCCACCCTAATTTCTGCTATTGGGTTCTTTTCGTCCCTCTGTATTTTTTTCGTAATGATTGCTCATTATCCATCCGTAAATTCAGAAAGTTGGACCATTGGCTGTTTTACCATTGCTAAATCTGACTATAATTTTAATGTACGAAGCTAGGGAAAGAAAATTATCATGTTTGGAAAGGCAATAATCTTGTTGATTGTAGAAACGTTGGGTAAGAGTGAATTCTGTGATCTTATTTGTTTCTTCTTACATATTTTAAGCTAATCTTTAAAGACAAGATACAGCAGAGGTATTAGACCTGGTACAAATCCCTACTAACAGGGTCCAACCTTTGATCCTCACAAGCATGATGCATCAGGAAAATAACATCTCCAGACTTCTCTGCGACTCCAAATCATAGATGGTATTTTGAGAGTAAACCTGTTAAAACAGGAACAAAAAAAATTGAATACCCAAAATAATTGCACAAAACCAAATTCAACACCAATGATTATTGAGTTTATTACATGATAACAAATTCAACACCAATAATTATTGAGTTTATTACATGATGACAAATTCAACCTGGTAGGATACAACACAGCACAACACTTGCCAGGCATTGCCATATGTCCTCTTACCCGAGTGGTTTCCATGTGTACATTGCCAGGCAGAGCATAGAGGTTAAAAACTTTAGATATTGATGCATTGGGTATCCTCTTTAATGCTCTTGACTCCAAGGTTTTCGGCAACAAACACCGCAAAACAATTGCCACAACAAACATATTACAGGCAAGAAAAACAGACAAGTTACTGAAATACTGTCTGCAATCAGAATATCACATTTTATGCAGTTTCCAGTTCATTAGAACAAGTGAAACCTTAACTAATTATATAAATTGAATTGAAACAACAGTCAAATGAGATCAGTGTCAGACAAAACTCCAAAGATGACTTCATGGCATTATTTGCCTTGTAGAAAAACCAACTGCCACCATTGTTGGCAACATGTTCTGTATCTGGTGCATATGTAACCTTGTTGAACACTAGAAGCAGTTTAAAAAGTTGAATCAGAAGTCCTCTTACTCAACATAAATTAATTAAAAGTAGCCCTTGCAAAAAGAAAAGATTGCAAACTATGATTACAAATTGAGCTAATTAAATTTCACAGATGTTATAAACATGTTCAAGTATTACAGTTATCCAGTTCTAGGGAAACAAAACTTAGCTTCATCACAAGATAAGTAAAGCAATATGTCACTGTTTCTTATGCCAAATGGTACAACCATATGCTGTTCAAGTAGGAGACATTCATAGTAATATCAAACAAGAAGAAGAAGGAATAAAGTTGACAAACCTCAGACTTGATCAACAGCATATCATCAGCAAACACCAAAAATGAACTGCTTCCACCCCAAATGGTTTTTTTTTCTTTTTTTTGTTTCTAAAGCACTGAAATATGATATGCCTCCACTCATGAGTCTGATTTTCAAAAAGCCTCTTGTCACTGCCCACATACTACTAGCCAATTGTCAGCAGCTTCAAGCAGCAGTAAAACTCAACAAGCAGTGACCATTAAATTTTGCCTTCAGTAGCAGTAAATCTAAGCAAGCAGTCGTCCAAAGGCCTCAGAATCCCAAAAGGACATGGGTCATGAGCATATATGAATGCCAATGGCCTTCACAGTTTGAATTGACGAGGAAGGCGGCCACATCTGCTCTGCAATCTCAAAATCTCTTTGGCTAAACCTTGATTACCTGTTAGTACAAGCCCATCCAAAACCCGATTGAAAGTGAGCTTCCTTGGCATAAATCCTCTATCAACCATTTCAATCAACAACTTACCTGCAACCAACAAATCATCTGATTTTTTCCTCACAAACATTGAACTGATCAGAACATTATACGTATCCAAATTTGGCAAGCAATCTCCACTACACATCTTCTCAAACAAATCTAACCCCTTTTCAATCTCTCCCTCATCACAAAAATAACGAATCAAAATATTGTATGTCTGCACATTTGGTTCACACTCATCATCCTTCATTCTTCCCATAAATTCCATTGCTCTTTCCATTGCACCTGCATGGCACAACCCTCTAATGACCACATTATAAGTCATTGAGTTGGGCACATAACCTTTTCTCAGCATCTCCTCAAAAACTAATATTGCATTCTCCACAGAATCCTTCTTACACAAAACCTGAATCAGAGCATTATAAGTAGCAATCGATGGGAGGACACCATCCTTGACCATTCCGTCAAAAACATTTCGAGCTCTCTTAATCTCACCCACAACTCCAAACCCATGAACCAGGGTAGTGTAAGTAACAACATCAATTTCACATTTCCTCTTCTTCATCTCCAAAAAGAACCTCCAAGCTTCCTCAATTTGACCAGCTCTGAAATACCCCTTAAGTATTATATTATATGTAGTCAAATTAGGGTCCAATCCTCTGTCAACCATCTCCTTCAAAACCTCTAAAGCCTTATTAGTCCTCTTCACCAAACACCAGCCATTTGCAATCACATTATAACTAATAACATCAGCCTTAAATTTACCTCTAAAAACCTTAAACAGATTATAAGCCTTCTCAACTTTTTTCTCTTTGCATAACACATCAAGAATGGTATTAAAAGAACTCAAGGTTTGTCTACAACCATGTTCATGCATTGACAAGAAAATCTTTACAGCTCTATCAGCTTTCCCAGCAGAAACATACCTTTCGGCGATGATTGCAAAGGTTTTCTGGGTAGGCCCGAGGCGGAGGGTTTTCATCCGGTATACAAGGGTCCATACAGTCTTGTAGTCGCGCAGGCGAGCAGCGAGGTCAACGGCGTGGTCAAAGGAGGAAAGAGAGTGCATATAAGTTGGGTGGTGGGAGAGGATATTGAAGAAGTGAAGAGCTTTGAAGGCATGATTCCAAAGGCGTTTGAGAATTTGGTCGACGAGCTGCGGCTTCCAGCAGAGAGTGGAGCAGTGGAGAGTTTGGGTTAGGGTATGTGGGTCGGTGGAGGTCAGGATAAGATTGGTTAAAGCGGCCGGGTCTGGTGGCGTCGTAGGCCGTGATGGGGTTGTCGTGGTGGCGAGAGATGAAAGAAATTTTGGTTGCGGAAGAGGAAGGAGGTGGAAGTGATTACGAGGCCTGCGCAGCAGAGTGAACATTTGGGCTCACATTCTGTAAAGCATCCTTATTATTTAATGATTAAATTAATCGAATTTATATATATTTTTTTTAATAAATAATTTAATAAAATCTTTTTCTTTTATTACCGTACTTGAATTTACACATTTATTTAAATAAATTATTTTATTTAACACCCAAACTTAGGGTTACAGTCAAAGATCCTCTGTAACAAAGACATTGTTGCTTATTCTCAGTATTATGCGAGGAATGCCAACATTGAATGTACCAAACGGAAGGACTCTCAACAAAGACAAATTCTGGCAAAATGGTTGCCGCTACCCAAGTTCACTGTTCCTGATATTTTCAGAAACCAAAAACTTGGGCACATCCAGTGTCTGAATAGCGTTTGATAATCTGTTGAAAGTGCCTGAGATGCCGGTTTGCAAGTAAGAAAAGCAATCACACGAATTAACCCGCTGAGTGAATGTGTACAAGTGTTGGCATCGCAATAAATACTGAGGATGGTCAATTCTAAGTTGGAGCATAGAGCATATGCATCCATTAGAGGCCATCTCTTCTTTGTCAAAAAAGAAAGCTAGCTCGGTTCTGTGCCTGTGATGGCTTATTTGGAGCTTACTACAGAAGTCAGTGAAGTTTAAACATATCAGGAAATTTGTTGTATTGTCTTCCCAGCAACTTCAGTATACCATGATTTCCAGGCTTCCACATAATGAGAAAAGAGATCCTTCAGAGCTGCAACGTTACCAACAACCACCAACCTATCAATATCTTTTTTTCTTTCAATTTTTGCAAGAATATATGTAAATGATAAAACAAATGACTTTCAGACGAGCATGATGTGACAATCAGCTGATAGACAAAAGAAGAAAAGATTCACCAACAGTTATAACGAGAGATTAATAATATAACGCGAACATATTCTCACAAGGTCATTCTTGTCACTCAGTTGCAGCCTAGTAAACAGAGGCCAGATCAAACGTGCTTATAAGCATACTGAAGTTTTTGGAAAAATAACACTATTTACTAGGAGAAGCACTTATCCCAAGAGATAAGAGATAAGAAGAGATAAAACCAAAGGCTGACCAGGTGCTAGCCCCACCACTGTTCTTTTATTTTATTATATATTTGCATGATTTATTTCTTCCTGTAAATTATAATCTCGCTGATGATCTTTATAACTAACGGATTCAACTTTAAAACATGGGGCCACACTGCATATTTAATGTAATAATCGAGTCAGATAACAATACTAGCATACTGAAGCAACAGAATATACCTTGATTATGATACTGAGGACGATATATGGAAGCAAGACTTTCCCAATCATTAGTCTGCTTCACATTATTCTTTGAGGTAACTTCAGGCACGCTTTCGGGAGCAAAAGGACCAAACTGGTAACTCCTTGGACCTTGTTTTGCATCATTTACCAAATTGCTTCTATCAACTCCCTTAACCATCTGATCAACTTTCGTTTGCTTTTCCATTTGAATACTCTGGCTTATATTCCTATTAACTGAAGAATTCATTTTTTTCCTTTTGGAACTGATGTT
Source organism: Xylocarpus granatum (assembly GCA_019650275.1). Taxonomy (NCBI): domain Eukaryota; kingdom Viridiplantae; phylum Streptophyta; class Magnoliopsida; order Sapindales; family Meliaceae; genus Xylocarpus; species Xylocarpus granatum. The sequence continues at coordinate 241,037 of BNST01000228.1, forward strand.
TGTAACATCAGTTCCAAACATCCTCTTCCTTGATTCATCAAGAATCAAAGAATCGGCATATCCAATCTCCAAATTTTTTACTCCCAACCACCTGAATGCTGGCTTCCTGCTATCTGCAGTATGGGTCTGCATGGTAAAAAGATCAAAACATGAGAACTAGATAACTGTGGTGTTTAAATAAGTTGAGTCTAAATTTTAGATCAAAATTAGAATTTAATTTTGAGCAAGATTTATATCCTTTTTCAAAAGCCTTTGTTATGACATATTATTTACCTTCTCGATTAGATTCATGGAAGACAAGACATTAGCAATGTCATACAATCGTCTTACTTTTGCTGCATATTTAATAAGGAGAACATCAGTCAAAACCATTCCAGCACCTCTTTTTCTCGATTGACGTTGAAGATTCAAAATAAAACAAGCTAGTTGAGATTTCAATTACTTCTCATTATAGATGAATTGTGAGCATCCCCGAGCAATAACTTGGCAACTTCATCAAGGGTAATCATATCCACCTGAAAAGAAACACCATATGAATTAACTCTTAAGTGGCAAGTAATTGACAATTCCTAAAAGAATAAACAAATTTCAAGGGTTTACTCACATTAGAACAGACAAAAAGCCTGACAAAATTCTGTGTAAGAAGCCCAAGAGACTTTTCTCTTCTACTATCTGTCAAGAAAACATAAATATAAGCGCCGCTGCATTTATGGAAATGATGCAGTTCCAATAATCTGTTATTGTTCGAAATTACCCATTGATCTATCAACGCGATTCAAAAGAAATTTCTTAACCAAACAACGACCAATAAACAGTGACACACTTCACATTTTATGCACATCAAAAGTCCAAATCGTAGGTTAACACGAGGAAAACTTATTGAATAAAATTTCAGTCATGCTGGTGAAATTTGAGAAAATAATGCATCCAATTGAAGCTCAAGCAGATCAAGAAAAGCATGAACAAGTGTTCTAATTTAGATAAAAGGGCGTAGGATTACCGTTTTTTGAAGCTCTAGGAGCAGATCTGGGGTTTAAACTGTCACTTTGGCTTCCAGTATTGATATTAGATGAAGTTTCATCATCTTCATCATCGTCCTCATCATCCGAAGCCTGCAACATTTTAAAGAATGAATTTCACTAAAAGCAACCCAGAAGAGCAGTTATTTAATGATTAAGAAAATGAGAAACAATTATTTAATCATAAAAGAAAATGAGAAGATTCTAAACCCTAATGAACCTACTTTTGCATTATTGTTGCCATCGAATGTAGTGAAAGCGTCCCTCAGACCCTCTTCCTACAGTCATTGCATCGAACCGAACTAACATTAGTTATTTACTAGGTATAAAGTTTCAACAACTAGGCAAGAAACAAATCACATCCAAAACTTTAATTACCTTTAGCTCCTGCAAGGCCCTAGGTATTGCCTTAAACCCCTTCCATGTGTATTTATTCTTTGCCCTTCTCGTAAGAAGCTAAATTAACCAAACAAGCTCCATTTAACTAACAAAAATACAAAATTACGTACCATAATTAAATATTAAAATGGGGACATATTAAAAAAACTCACACCAACGCTTTCCAAGACATTGACGATATCGTAGATTCGCCGTCTCTCAACACCTGCAATTCGTCAAATCAATTGACGATCTCCGCTAATAACAAATAAACTGATAGATATCCAAAACTAAGAATCAGGTACGAACCTAATTTTGTAGCGGCATCGTCTAGACCGATCAGTTCGACGCCGTCTCGGTTATACAAGCTCAAGAAACTGCAAGAAAAAATAAATAAATAAACAAACATAAACATCAAACAACTTGAACGAAAAAATGAATCAAAAGAGGAAAAAAATCACAAAAACGTGATAGAAAGAGTACTTGGAGCAGAGGAGACCAAGGGATTTCTGTTTACGGCTGTAAGTGTAGTGTCTAGAAGAAGGATCCTGAGCCTTTGCAGATGAAGACTGCGGCATTTTCCGACGAAAGATCTGAGAGACTACGGAATTAAACCGTACAGAACCGTAGGGCTAGGAATTGTAGAGAGAGCGGCGAATGGAGGGAGGAGGTAAGGACCGTTAAGAAGGAAGGGAGAGAGAGAGAGAGGAACGTTGACCGTTGGCGCGGCACCAATTTTGAAAGGGAGGGATCTGAGAGGAGGGTTTGTGTTTTAGAAGTTTTGAAATAACAACTGGATTAGCGGGAATTTGAATTGGGATCCAGACGCTCATCGTTCCGTTAGTTGAAATTACTCTTTTGTCCTCGTTGGTTTAACGATTGAGGGCATTTGGCGGTCATTCTCTTAAGCATAAATATTATTATTATTATAATCTAATCACGTATTAAGAAAACGGTAATAATTTTTTTATATTATTAACATCGTATATTTATTTAATGTTAATTCACACCTCAACTAAGACGAAACAATTTATTCAACTGACCACGGGGCGTGACCCAAGTCCACTAAACCCAAGTATTCGGTTCGAGTGGAAAACCTGGGCGCGGAGCTGCAAGCCGAGCGAGAGACAAGCGTTCACTTGCTGGACTCGCTCAGGATTTGATGTTAATCCATGTTCAAACAAGAGTGCTAGCATTTGTTCACTGAAGAAAAGCGGAGATCGATGAGTTCGAAAGAGAGTTGCAGGAACGAGCTTCGCACAGCGATTCGTCAACTCAGTGACCGATGCCTTTACTCTGCCGCAAAATGGTACTAAAACCCTAAACCCCAATTATATTATTTAGTTATTTAATACTATAATGAGTCATTGCTGGTTTTTACTAAGTAGTTTTTAGATCAATAATTAGATTGGTTTTTGTTAGTTTCCAAAATGATAACAAGATAATGGCTAAATCGTTGTTCTTACTTATTTTTTCGTTCTCGCCATCTTTAAATCTTAACAATTAGCTTCATCTGTTTGATCTTCCCTCCCCGCGTTCCTGTGTTTGGGTAATAGATGATAAAGCTACGGTCTTCTTCTGAACCTAGTGCTTGCCTGGTGTCTCAATTTTAAAAATTTTGGATTTTCATTTGAGCTACATGATTGAATCATGCTCATTTAAGTAAATATTTAAATTTTTTCCCGCACTCAATTTGATAAACGATCAATTTTATGTGTCGTACATTTTCTTGTAATTTACCAAAATGCAAGTATTTGAACCTGAAAACTTGCTAGTTTCAATTCTAGTATCAATGTGATTTCACTTGCCATTATAAATGCAGGGTAGCTGAACAGTTGGTGGGAATCGAGCAAGACCCGGCAAAGTACACACCTTCAAACACCAGATTCCAGCGTGGGAGCTCAAGCATACGCCGAAGGTTCCGAACAAATGAGGTCACTTCAACACCAGCAGCTGGTGTCTCTTATGTGTCCACTCCAGTAATGGAGGAGGATGAGGTGGTGGATGGTGACTTTTACCTTTTGGCAAAGTCATACTTTGATTGTCGAGAGTACAGGAGGGCTGCTCATGTGCTTCGTGATCAAAATGGAAAAAAATCAGTGTTTTTACGCTGTTATGCACTTTATCTGGTTTGTTGCGTTCTCTTTTCTTTTCCTTTTCTTATTCCACAGTTTTGATCAGGTAATGGCAAGTGACGATGTACAAGGAATTGGCGGCTTGGTTTTCTACCAATTAAATGAAGATTGGGGAAACAACAATATCTCAGATTTTCTACCCTATGGCATAGGCACTTCATGCTTGTGTGACCCCCCAAGCCCTCTCATCTGAGCAATTGGGAGTCAAAAGAATTCCCCTTTGCCTCACTTTAAGCTTTATATTTTCTTCACATTTATGGGCTTTACATTAGAATCCTTCACATTGAACTGTTTTCTGTCTATATTCTGAATCCCCACAGCAATTTTTCCTTGTTTCTACCTATTAGTTCCATTCCTCTTGTTGGATAATTAGTCCCTCTTCGGCAAGCTTGATTCTTTTGAATGGTTTTCTAATTCTAGTGAAGTTGAAGTTTTAGTCATGAAGTCTTAGGCTTTAGGATTCTATCTTTGTGTTGCTTTTGGTGCAGTTTTTTATACTGTACTACGGCACACATTTTTTGCCGGTGTCTCAAATAAAATTCATTATGTATTGAAGCCAATACAATTAGAGTTGAAAACTTTTACTTGGATTTTTGTGGTGGGGTCTCCAAGATTACGTTTTTTTATGCACTGCCATGTGGATGACAGTCATCAAAGCAGGTTCAACAAATTCTCTAAAGAAACTAGTAGTTTTGAGTTAAAACCCATTCCAAGTTTTGCAAATCAATGATTAATTGGTACATATGAAGTTTTGGGTTAATTCTGATTGTGAAATGTATAAATACATTGTAGGCATTGATAATTTAAAAAGAGTTAGATTTAGATATTGCTGACTAAGTAAACTAACTTAAGCTTTCACCCGGAGAGGATATGATTCAAAGGGATCGGTAGTACTATTTAACAGGGACTTTTAGTATCTGCAAGTACCTGTCTCTTAATCTTTCTTTAGTGGCTTACATTCACAATCCATCATTTTGTTGCTTACAGAAGTACTCATACATTTGATGGTGCTTTTAATATTACAAGTGAATCCTTGCTATATTTAAGGAGTTTTATGTTTATTTTTTTCCCTTTTTGTTGCTTAACAAAGGCTGGAGAGAAGCGGAAAGAAGAAGAAATGATAGAACTTGAGGGCCCATTAGGCAAGAGTGATGCTGTGAACCGTGAACTTGTTTCTCTTGAGAGGGAGTTATCTATGCTTCGAAAGAATGGGACCATTGATCCCTTTGGTTTGTACTTATATGGTGTTGTGCTTAAAGATAAAGGCAGTGAGAATCTTGCTCGCACTGCTTTAGTGGAATCCGTGAATAACTACCCTTGGAATTGGAATGCCTGGTCTGAGCTACAGTCCTTGTGCACTACAATAGACATCTTGAACAGCCTCAGTCTCAATAACCATTGGATGAAGGACTTCTTTCTTGCCAGTGCTTATCAAGAACTCAGGATGCACAATGAATCTTTGACAAAATTTGAATATCTACAGGGCACTTTTAGTTTTAGCAATTACATACAGGCTCAAATTGCTAAAGCCCAGTACAGTTTGAGGGAATTTGAACAAGTTGAAGTGATATTTGAAGAGCTTTTAAGAATTGACCCATATCGAGTTGAAGACATGGATATGTATTCCAATGTGCTATATGCAAAGGAGTGTTTTTCTGCTCTAAGCTACCTTGCCCACAGGGTGTTCATGACTGATAAATACAGACCCGAATCTTGCTGCATCATAGGGAATTACTACAGTTTAAAGGGGCAGCATGAGAAGTCTGTTGTGTATTTTAGGAGGGCGCTCAAACTAAACAAAAATTATTTGTCCGCTTGGACGCTAATGGGCCATGAATATGTTGAGATGAAAAACACGCCAGCAGCCATTGACGCCTATAGAAGGGCTGTAGATATAAATCCATGTGATTATAGAGCCTGGTATGGGTTAGGACAAGCTTACGAGATGATGCACATGCCTTTCTATGCTCTTCACTATTTTCGAAAATCTGTGTTTTTGCAGCCCAATGATTCTCGATTATGGATTGCTATGGCTCAGTGTTATGAAACTGAACAGCTTCACATGCTCGAGGAGGCCATAAAATGTTACAGAAGGGCAGCAAATTGTAATGACAGGGAAGCAATTGCCCTGAACCAGCTAGCAAAGCTACATCGGGCTCTTGGACGTGATGAAGAAGCAGCATTCTACTACAAGAAGGATTTAGAGAGGATGGAAGCTGAAGAAAGGGATGGACCAAATATGGTCGAAGCTTTGCTATTTCTTGCTACTCATTGCAGAGCCCTTAACAGATTTGAAGAGGCAGAGGTGTATTGTACTCGTCTTCTGGATTATACTGGCCCGGTGAGTTTTAGTACCTCTCTTGCATATTTGGTTCATATAGAGATCAATTAGCCATTTTACAAAACTCATATAGAGATAAAAAAAATGTCAATGTCTTACAAAATTTTCACTTCTGTTCACGATTGTAGGAGAAAGAAACTGCAAAGAGCATGCTTCGAGGAATGAGAATGGCACAATCTAGTTTCCCTGCAATGGATGTTGAACACTTTCCTTCATGATTTATCTATTTGAGGGAACTATCAACCATAGAATTAGCTTGAGGTATTGTCTTGGCCTTCTGCGATGCAGAAACCATTGTTGTATTCTCTAATATATATATATATATATATATATATATATATATATATTTTGATTTGTTTATTAGGAAAAAATGGATATTACTGGAAGAGGAACTTCATATGTTCCATTAATTTTGTAGGCTGTAAGTTTTGTAGCACGGGCGCATTTCTTTCTTGTATTTGTTCAATGTTCACCTTTGGTGTTTTACTTGGAAGAATCGCTTGGGGCCTGCATAATCCTTCAGAAGCTGGCCTAGTAGGTGATTTTTTAGTTTTATACTAAATTTTGTTAAACAAAATCTGATAATTTGCTTCAGCAGTCTTGACATTTACAGATCATAAAACCTGATCTCGAGGAGGCTATGATGGGGAGATATCTTTCATGCATCCTGAATTGAGAATTTCCCAGTCATTGCATTTATTTGTGCAACAGTATGTAAGATGATACATCTTCTGTTGAAAGCTTGAGATGTGGTTGGGAGCCAGTGTTAAAATGTGGGGATTGCTTAAAGCCCTGGTAGTAAGCTCATGCGTGTGTAAATACCTCAAGCCCTAGCAGGCATTCACAAAGACAGTTGATCTGGAATCTCAACCAATCATCTGAAATATTATACCTTTATATGATTCTGGGTAGTATGCTTTCGCCATAATTCATGACTCACAAATGCGTTAAACATGTAAGAGAAAAAGTCAAATGAATGAAAATTTATTGACAGTAATTCATAACATCTGAATTAGATGATTATATCGTTTAACTGCGTTGTTTCTGAACTGTAAGCCGTTATAAACAAAACTCAAATCAAAGGCCCAATGGAACTCGACACTTCCACTAGATCTTAAGTCAGACTCGGACTTGTAATAAAACTGACCGTGACAGACACTACGACATTACTTGAGAACATCAAACTGCCTTACGGGAAAAGGAAGCATGTATCTTCAGTCGGGATCGGCGAAGAAGCTATTGACTGTAGGCATGATTTCTGGGGCCCTGTTGCGGACATATTTTCTTAGGAAATGGTCAGAATACTTTTCTCCCTCGGCAAAGTTCTCCAAAACACCAACTGCCCTGTTCTCCTTGGTCACCCTGATCCAAAAAGGCAAAACCAAAAGGTTGTGAGAAAAGGACAAAAGAAAACATATGGCAGAAATTCTCTGTTCTTTAATAAGTCCTCTCTACTAATCACATGAGACTTATATTCAGAATTGGTGTTTTTCAAGCAATTCGAGTTAAATAGAAGGTAAAACACCATAATTAACTACAGCCGAGGCGTTTTAATCACCATAATATACATGGACTACCACCATAAAGTCATAAATAAGCCCAATGATACCTATACAACTGAAAAACAAGGCAGGTCAATTTGGAGAACTAGAAACTAAAAGATCCAATAGCACCAATGAACTTACACTCGGCTTAATTGACAGAATAATCCTACAGCTTCAGTGTTTCAATCTAACATAGCGAATTGTCCGGCATAATACAATTCTGTTTTTCGAATAAAAAATATAAAGAGTGAAGGAGAGACCTGACTTCAGGGTTGATGCAGATATTACGAACGAGTTGAAATCCGCAGATCCCAACAGCAACACCGACGGCCGCGAACAGTGGATACACCTACACGTATTACCCATAATATTCTCTATAAGCTCTTATAACATAAAACCCCCAAAAATAGCACGACAGATTGACAAAATCTCATCAAAATCAAACGATCCGTTCTTGGCGTGAACAAAATTAGACAACGGATCTGAACGTACCTCGGGCCTCAGCCATCGGCTCACAGAGGATGAAACCATTGTACTCGCTGCTTGATTGGAACCGGAGCAAGTGAAAAAAGAGGAGCTCTTCTGTCGCCGAGAAAGACGAGGGGAATGCAGGGAAAGGTGGATGAAGAAATGAGCTTCCCTAGGGCTTTAATATTTTTAATTATTTTATTAAATTTGAGGTAAAAAGAAGGAAGAGTGATTGGATGCTTTCGGGGAGAGAAACGTCATTGACCACTCTTTCTGCGCAGACGATATCAAATTAGGAAATGACACGTTGCATATTACAACTGTTCTAAAACAGCGGTTACGGCACCGATTTTGTTAAATCATCTGCAAGTTGTCATACATGGATTATTTACATAGGAGATGTAAGTCGTCCACCATTTTAACATATATTCGACCCGTCGGTTCATTATCGCGAGGACGAAGGTAACACGCGGTTTACACTGTTGGTTTGTTGATCCATCTTCTGCGCTTTGCGAGCGCGGTCACGCCATGAACCATGTTGCTTAGCAAGAACCTAAAACCGGAGTAACAACTGTGTAAAATTTAATGTTCGTCCCTCTTTACAGGAAAAAGAAGAGAGATTCTTAAGAATCTGACTTCACTTACTGTCTCAGTAAAGAGGATTGTAGCAAGGTGATTAACATTGCTCTTCTTTTCACAGTTGTCTGGCTCTGCCTCACTATCTGAAGGAACAGATGGTGGTCCGAACATGGCCTCATCACGAGCGGCATTATTTTTTTGCTCTCTTCTTGCCTTCAGAATGTACGTAATGTAAATTACTAATTCATACTTAGATATCTCAAAGAACATCGGACTGTTTTGAACCAACTAGCATGAAAATCAAATACTAATTGAAATAAGTGATGGATAAGCGGAAGAGACGGTGCAGGATACCTGTCTGGCAGAAAACCGGAAGAGCTGTACTATGTACTTGACTAAGGCTGCATCGTCTTCTGCGGCTGTAGATAGGGTGAACATATATCATCGGTTCTTTGTTGCCATTTATCCAGGCCGGACTTAAAGTTGGAAAAGTATAACTAACTTTTGATTTCCTCGTCATCAAGAGAGGCATCCTTGTCAAGTCAAACTGTTCCCAACCAGAGGTCTTTGTTTCATCTTTTTCAGCTGCGATGTTTTCACGGGACAACAAATAATAAATGACAACCTGCATGTAAAGAACCAGAAGTTGTACAATCCTTCTCTCTACCTCTATCTTTGCCGGCCCTAGATTGAGCTGGGTCATGGATTGGTTTCTTCTTGAGCTTATTTTGGGATGGATTCGAGCTGAGATCGTTTCCGAAGATTAGAATTAAAGGTTGTGGTTGGGCTCGCAAGGGCGGAGGACTAGCTGGATTCGGCTTTTCATCTTCATCCACTCCTGAAAAGGTGTCGCATAGGGAAGAAGAAAGAAACAACTTCCTTGGCAGCTTCGTTAAAGACTCGAATTCAGCTCAGCTGCTCCTCCGCCCTTGCGAGTCAACTCATCGCAGTACGCCGCCGCTTTTTCTTCGTCTCCCGGAGGCACAGGTGGGCACTCCTGTATCTTTCGGTTGATAGTAATATATATATATATATAATTTTTTTAAAAAACATATGGTTAGATTTTTGTTGTCCTTGTGAAAGAAATGCTGTCAATTGAATTGACGACAGCAAGCCAAGACGACAACGAAATCTCTTCCCACCAGAGACGGCAGGGTGGGTTTCCACTCCACCTCAAGAGATTCGTATTCTTTAGTGGGGGTGGAAAAAAGCCAGGCGTAAAGTCCAAGGCGGATCAACCAAATCAAGGAGCTGCTGCCAAATTAAAATCATAGCATTTGAGATCTGACCGTTCACGCACATGGAGGACGGATTTTCTCTCCCTTCCTTTTTTCTAAGAAGGCCGGCCAATGGGAACTTGTCAGTCGCTCACCGTATCAATCAATCCAAAGATTTTCTTTCCGTACAAAAGCGTTTAAATATATATATATATATATATTTTGGGAGGTGACGATTAACAGCTACTCACGGCCAACCTAACACCCAAGGGCGGCTTTGGCCTTTCCTCCTTTAACGCCGCCGTTTAGGGCCTTTCTCGGATTTACCAAAATATAATATTTGACTTGGATGGGTGGGTCAAATCCGGGTCTCTACTACGAGGATCGTCAAAGTAAACTCTCTGATGTGAAAAGACTGAAAAAGGTTTGTATAATCCCAATATTTTATTTGAAAATAAATATAATATTTATTTTTAAAAAAATAATTAAATAAAATTTAGTTACCACGTCATTTAAAAAATTATAAAAATTTTAATATAAAATAATTATTTAATAATTATTAATAATAATAATTAATTAGATTAATGTTTTAATTTAAAATTTTATATCAGGGTGATGGGAAATCGATGTTGATTTGATGCATCAAGGATGTTGGTTTCTTATCAATTAGATTTAGTGAATTTTGAAGTGGGGTCACATGTTGCCTGTCAAAGGGAAGACCAACCAACCCACGAGCCAAAATTTTTTTCAAATCTTTGAACAGGAACTGTACAGTTCGAACCGTACCCAGAGTCTTCCTCTTCACCCCTCAATTAACACGTTATTTTCTCATTTTCTTTAATAACTCGCTTTGTCTTCTCGCTGACAGGCCAGCCAGTCTTCTTACAAGGGGATAATTATGTTATGGTCCCTCATCTTTTACATATAAGAAAAATGAGTGCATAGTTTGTTCATGCGTATTAAAATAGTCCTGAATGTCATTGAAATGACTAAATTATGTTTTGGTACGGAGAAATTGTTAATATTATAAGGGTAGTTCGGTCATTTGGGTAGTGTACTTAGTTGTAAAGGTGTGGGAAGATCAGGGGATCAAATGTTGTTGTGCCATAGGAAAATACAGTAAAACCGACGGGACCAATAACGAGTTGGTAGATAATGGCCATCTGATACCACCCAAAAGAAAGATTTGCTAAGATCTTACGATATTGGATCCTCAGAATCTGTCGCCTTTATCTCTCTTTCCCTCTCTTTTCTTTTCTTGCCTTATTCATAAAGCAAATCTACAAAAGGGTCTGGTCCATGTTTCCAATTTGAGCTCACAAGTTATATAAAGAAACCCACAAGACACAGCCAGCCTCCTAATTGACTCGCAAAATCAGAGAAAGGAGAGAGAAACTTGAGGTTGGGTAATGGCGACAGTGGCTGAAGAGGTTTCCTGTGCACCGCCGGTTTCTCAGGAGCTACATGTTCTTGCTGTTGATGATAGTTATGTGGATCGCAAGCTCATTGAAAGGTTGCTCCAGATATCGTCTTTTAAAGGTAAATTTGGTGCTTTTTTATTTGGAGGTAGATGATGAAGTTTGTGTTTTGATTGATTTTTTGAGGCTGATTCAATTGGAGATTTTGCAGTGACGACTGCGGAGAGTGGAACCAGAGCTTTACAGTATCTTGGTTTGGATGGAGAGCAAAGCTCGGCCGCCTTTGATGTAAGCAAAAAATGATTTTCGCATTGCTTGGGTATATGTTTGGTTGTTTTTCAGAAAATGGCAGAAAAGAAAAGACATATGATAAAGATTGGAACTTTAAAATGAAAATAAGAACATTAATTCCAGCGAAGAATTCAAGATTTAGTTTTCTATTAGGCTCATTTTTTGTTTGTCCACTGCCTGCAGGCTTTGAAGGTGAATCTGATAATTACGGACTATACTATGCCCGGGATGACTGGATATGAACTACTCAAGAAGATCAAGGTCAGCTTTCTTTCTCTCTCTTTTTCCCCCCCTTTTGAAGATATTTCTTCTGTCCCTCTCTTGAAATTTCAAATCATTTTTTCCTTTATTGTAGTTTGATTTTGGTATAAAATGTGATATTGAACAGGAATCATCAGCTTTCAGAGAAGTTCCAGTAGTGATAATGTCATCTGAGGATGTCTTGACTCAGATTGATAGGTAAACTCTTGGTTTGATCTTTATCTATCTTCTATTTGTTTCGTGGGAATTGCCATATACTGTATGATTGTCATCTTGCAAACATCATGATTATCACTTTTGTATATGTTTCTGTACCCTGCAGAGCCTAGAAGCATTGGATTAGGTCAATTTCTTGTTTCATATTGTTTTATAGGTGTCTAAATCTGTTGATTCTATGATAAATTTGATTCAAATCCGGGGGATCTGAAGATTCAGTCGTTAATATCTGTGATGCCCCTATGATTATCAAAGTCTGACAATATTGGCAGAACCAGACTGATGAGACTGTGACTGTTTTCACCTCACTAGTTAAAAAAGATAATTGGGCAGACTGGTGCAGGTGTCATAAAATTATGCATGGTTATTATACTCAGTATATTTTGGTGTTGGGATTCTTTCTAATTCTGTAAAAGTTCACCTCACATGGAATGTTCCTGTAACTAATGTTTGATTTGGAATTAAAGAGATACGATTTTTGAGATCTTAATCATGTTCTGAAAGAAGATTTTGTTCTTGTGAATGAATTTTAAAGTGTAGTATTTCATAATTCTATATTGAGAAGTGAAGATTTGAGATGACTTGTCACGCTGGCCATGGTGGTTTATGTGCATTTCCTTGTCAGTATTGGGTGATGTGGTTGGCCGTTTGTTTAATGTCCATGGTAAACAAGCTCATCAATTATTGCAGACATTCATAAAATTTTGTTGTCCCTATTGAGGAGAACATTATACAGACCAATTACTCCATCTAGTAGTTGGTATCGGGTGTTTGTCTTAATGTGACATGATTTAATCTACTGCACAGCACATTTGGATGTTACTGCTAATTAGTCTCGTTTTGTACTACAAATAATGCAATTAATTGTACGAGTTAACCCAAAATGTTTGTGTTTTGTCTTCGTAGCTATGTATTTTCGTAGCAAACCTGCTAACAGCTTGCTTTCACTTGTTGAAAAACAGTTGCTTGGAGCAAGGGGCCGAGGAATACATAGTCAAGCCAGTAAAACTATCAGATGTGAAACGGCTAAAGGATCACATAATGAGAGGGGAAGGAGAGGAAAATGGCTGGAGAAGACAAATTCACAAGAGGAAGCTAAGTGATGATATCCAGCCCTCAATGGCATCATCACCATCAACGATAACATCAACCTCCCTATCTTTCTCATCATCAAGTGATAGTGATCCATCATCATCTTCGCCGTCATCACCTGATTGTCCCTCCAAGAGACCTAAATTAGATAGCAGAGACTGATAAACTAAAGTCATATGCCTCTTGAGTGACTCAGAATTGTCATTTCCTGTCTATAGTCATTAGCTTATCCCTGCAAAGAAGATTAGTTTTGTAATATCTTCCGCACACTGGCCTAACATACTTCTTGCTGACATGAAGAGTTAACCAGGACCAGGTAAAAAAAGGGAGGAAACCGCCAATGTAAAGAATAGGAGTGAGGTCCTTTTGCCCCTTTTGGTATTTTGTTGAACGGAGATGAATTGATCATGATGAATGAATCCCATTATTTGGGGAATGCTGTCTGATATATTGTTTGGTTAAATATTTTTTTGACACAATTGCATAAGCAGTTCGTCTGCAATCGATGGTATCTTTCTACTTTCATGCTTGCATTCTTGTGCTATAAACTCTGATAGAGGAATTCATCTACCACATTAATGTACTGTCGCAAAATTTGACACATTATCTGTATTGAATTGAATTCCACTGACAATATGATCTCCCTTTGGATGTTATCATCATGAATTCTCGATGGTGAGAAAGGTGACATTACTAGGGCTGAAAGCGTGTACTAGTAAATATGGATTTACCATGACAAGTGTTTTGCCTTGGCTACAAATACCATTTCCTTAGCAGTGTGGTGTAGGGCGCAGCACTGCATTTGTGTCTAGAAAGAACGGCCTACCGCAGTCCATAATAGAGCTACAGCAAGGCTTGTTGCTATATGCCAACAGATCAAGCAGGTCCTCCAATGTTTTGGCAGATTTCATAAGCAAGCAACAATGCCAGCACTCACTCTGGTGCTCTTATGGCATCTCGAGAGAAATTCTAGAGCCGACTTCTGATGATTGTCCTATTCTGCATTGTAATCCAGCACATTGTAATTTTCTTGAAAATATCATAATCTGACAGTCACATGAAGAGAACAAACACCCAGAAAAAAACCCAACTCAGTTTAAATCCAGAATGAGATTACCGAGAGGAGAAATAATAAAAGGTAGAAGACAAACAATGGAACACAAGATATTGCGGGACATAAATATTTATTACATTAGTTGGCCATTACAATGAAGTTGAGCAAGGACAGCTAAACCATCACCTCTTCCTAGTAATTGCTCGTAAATCTAAAGCTTGTTGACATGCAGATCCTTCTCCCAGCACTTTAATATAATAGATTAATATCAACTTTGTAACGGGTATTGCAGGCGTTTTCAATGAACTTTCCCGGCATGAGATTGAGCAAATCCAAGCAGCCACAACTACCTTCATCGAAACTGTCAGCAAACACAGTACCAATGTGCATGGCTGGCAAATTATTCGCATTCTCTAAGACTAGTATTGAACAACAGAGCTTTCTGTCACTTCTCTATGCACTTCGTGACACAATGGTCCAGCCATGTCCTTTTACAGTCTCATCTTTCTGCTGTTCTTCTCTCTCTTCTTGCCAATAAATTTCTTCACAGAACATTGACATTCCTTTACCTCCAAGTTCAGTAGCAGAATCCTCATATAATCATCTGTTGTTTCAGGCACATAAATTAAAGCAATGCCACCACCTAAGACACAACAACACACTACCAAGACCATTGCTGCCAGGGCCGCAATTACTGTAGTCATTGTTGGTCTTGACCTCCTGATCTCCAGAAAAATTGCAAAATGGCTCTGGAAAAATAAGATTTAACTCGATCTTCCGTCAGGTGGAACAACAGTTACTCATGCTGAGTTCGAGAAATTTGAAATAAAAGGTCTAATTGTTGATGAAATCGGACAGGCAGTTCTATATATGAGAACACTGGCAGATGGTGAGCTTAGAGCTATTTTTCCAAAGATTGTGTTAAATCCTAGATATTATGACGAAGATGAAGAAAAGAGTTTGGCGGTCACAGTACAAAGAAAAACTAAACCACATTTATTGCTTAATAAGCCATCTGATTTGTCTGGTCATAAGAAGAAGACGCCAATTCTACAAAATCAAACTCCGCCACATCCAGTTTCAGAACCGTTGCTGGAACAACCTCTGCCTCCTCCTCCACTACCAACTCCAGCAAAGAAAACACCAGCAGCACCACCACCACCGATACCGGTAAAAAGAAATCCTAGACCATCACTTCCACCGCTTAGGACACTTAATTTTGTTTCACCATTGAAACCACCACTGCACCGAGGGGTATTGCATATAAGAATAGCGAAGGAGGTGCTACAGAGGTGAGCTCAAACAGAACTGTTGTTGGCCAGGTGAAGCTGAAACCATTGCACTGGGATAAATTTGTAACCAATGGTGTGGACTGAGATCAAAGATGAATCTCTAAGGTGTTCTTGACTGAAAACACATTTGTCATTTTCTTATTATTCTTTTCACCCATTGCATTCATAGGAATTTTTCTAATTGCTCCATTCTTGCTGCTAAGTCTTCTATTTGCTTCTCTGATTTGATGATGAACTAATTGAAAATCTGTTTAGATACAACACCACCAATCGTACACTATGAAAGAACCAAAATCTCCACAAGTTCAGGTAGTTCCAACTCTGCATCAACCGCCCAAATTTTTATCCTTGAATCCCGTATGTCCCAAAACACAGCGATAGTGTTGAGGTCTCTACCTATTTCTCACATGGAAAATCATTGAGGCCCCCCTTGATGGCTAGGGACTAAGCACTGACACCCTTGAAAAACTTGCAGAAATTTCTCCAAGCAAAGAAGAAGCCACCAAAATCCTTCAATTCAATGGAAATCCAACTTAACTTGCAGATGCTGAATCTTTCCTCTTGCACATCCTGAAAGCCATTTCTTTGGCATTCACCCATATCAATGCAATGCTTTTCAGATCAAATTATGATTCAGATATCCTAAACCTTGAAGAGTCCTTTTAAGCACTCGACTTAGGTTGTAAGGGGCTACGGACACGAGGGCTCTTCCCAAAACTTCTTGAAGCCATTCTCAAAGCTGATAATAAAATGAATGCTGGAACATCCAGAGGCAATGCCCAAGGTTTTAACCTAAATGCCCTCTGAAAGCTTTCTGATGTTAAAAGCACTGATGGGAAGACTACTCTGCTTCACTTTGACGTGGAACAAGTGATCTGATCAGAGGGAAGATGTTGTGTATTCAATTGGAACCATAGACTTGGAAGAAGCAATAGTGAAGGAAGCAAAAATGGTGATTCATTTTCAGAGATCCCAACAGCAAAGGAAAAAGACAGTATTTAGAACTAGGATTGCCAGCAGTGGAAGGCGTAAGCAATGAATTCTCCAATGTAAAGAAAGTGGCAACAATAGCGTATGGCACTTTCAGCAATATGTGTCCCTCTCTCACATCTCCTGTTGCAGAAATTCGCCAGCTAATGACATGTTGTACCAACAGCAAGAGAGGTGGGTTTTTAAAGGAAATGAAAGGGCGTCTGGAGGAGTGCGAGGAGGGGCTTGAGCTGGTGAGAGAAGAACAAACAAGAAGCATTATGGAGCTTGTGAAGCGAACAACAGAATATTATCATGCACGACGTTCCAAAGACAAATGGGCACGCCCCCTTCACTGTTTGCTATAGAAAAAGAATTTCTGGAGATGGTTAATCAAGTTTGTGCCAACATCACTCAAAGTTCACATGTAAAGAACGTGAAAACGAGTGTGGCGTCATCACCATCATTGTCACCGCCAACAAGGAGTCCAGCTAGATTCCCAAACTTCGGAACAAAATTCGAGGCAGATATTCGTGAAACAGCATCTTCCACAGAATCAGATGATAGTTTCTGAAGCATATCTGCTTTAATTCTGCAGAAATCTATCACATGGGAAATAAAATTTATGACTTTTCCTGGCATCAATCTCAATAAGTAATATTCTTTTCGCCGATTTTTCAAGCACAGAAATAAAATGTCATAAATGAACCCAAGTTACTAACTGCTCAAAGCTATTAAAGAGTAAATCAAAGAAAGACACAACGATTTTAAACTCAAACACACATTCATGCAGAAATAGATTCATATTAACAGCAGATCATCAGCAGTAAAGAGGCAAAACAAAATCAAAATTTTAGCATATATCATATATTCTTTTTCTATCCTTCCAAAAACTATCCTAAAAGGAAAACAAGGACTTCTTATGAATTATTGGAAACGGTACGTTTTTGTATCATTCCTTCTACGATTGGGTTCCTATTACCGTATTTTCTCCGTTACCAGACAGAAATCTGAAATTTCAAATAATTATACTAGAGAGACTTACGCAACTACTAGATGAATGTATGGCCACTGATCTCTGGAGGTTTACTTTACCTCCGGAATTGGAGGGATAGAATCAAAGAAACGTCTTACCAGGGCTTTTCTTATGCGAGCAAAAACGATTGCAGAAACCGTTTGAGCCGAGATTCGACCCAAATCGTTGTATTCGGCCGATCTCGGGGACATAACTAGCTTTTAAGCCCCATACAATCCAGATCAACGGTCTGCAAGGAGTAACGACGTTCTGTCGGCCTAGAATGCCAGCCAAGGGTCCATCTACAGTTCAAACACGTATCTATTAGTAAACACGTGCGGGAGTTTTTCAGGAGATCTGAACCGTTGAAATTAACAAGGAACAGTTCCAGAGTGGGCGGCTTGACTCCCTGCCTTGTCTCTAAACTGATAAGGTCCTTCCAATTGGAGCAATGAGAATCTGACATCTGCAACGAAGTCGAGTCAACGATTGTTTAATACCCAAAAGTCCGTCATTCACGCTGTTACTTCCCAGAATCTAATGAAGAAATGCAAGGGTATTTTAGGAATTCAATAATGCTTCATCTCCTTTAAGCTTCGTGTGAAAGAAAAGGAGAACACGCAAAGCTTCTAAACCTGCAAAATTTGGTTACTACAGCTAGAAAGCATGGCGAGTTCCAGGCTTGGAGAAGTTGTAGGCATGAAAGAAGAGCTCATCAAGAAAGCATGTTTGATGGCCATGAAGGCACACAAGTCTTCGGAGAAGCCATATCTGGTGGAGAAGAATCGTAGCTCCTCAGATGTCATTTTCAGTTTTCCGGGATGTTGGTCAGTAAATGATTTGTTCACACGACACTCGTTTGGGGAACAGAAGATCGATCTTGCTCAATTTCCTTCTCTCAAAAGTATAGGCACTGAAGAAGTTGCAGCTGTGAATGAAGCTTTTCTGAATAGATTTCAAGCAATTTTGCCGCTGCTACAAAATGAGGTATGTGAATGAATAACAATGATAATGATTCACCGGTCACCTTGATTTCTTTTTTCTCCTGTTTGTGGTGATCTTGGATTAACTAGGATTCAGTTATTCTTAGGCAATCATCAAATTTCCTAGAAATAAATAGACTATACATTGGAGGATGAAACAAATGGAATGAAGCAAATTAATGTGAAACTGGAAAATAGATATAACGCTGCTGGTGTTTATGAATGATTGTCAGGTGGGAAAAGCTGTTACAGAAAGAAAGCAAATAGTGTTTGCGGGGCATTCATCAGCAGGTCCTATTGCCATCTTAATGACAGTTTGGTTCCTGGAAAAATATGTAATGCCAGACCCCTACAACAGGATGCGGCCACTCTGTGTCACGTTTGGATCTCCCCTTGTTGGTGATCGCATGTTTAACCATGCTTTAAGGAGAGAAGGCTGGTCGCAATACTTCATTCATTTTGTCATGAGATATGATATAATCCCTAGAGTCTTGCTTGCTCCTCTCTTCTTCATTGAGCGAGAACTGCCTATTATCCTCCACTTTTTGAACCCAAAACGCACACTTCTGATGCAAGATCCAATTGGGGAAGCTTCAGCCTTTTATGTAACAGTGATGAGGAATGCATCATCTGCAGCAAGTCATGAAGCCTGTCATATAATGGGAAATACAAACAAGTTGGCGGAAACTTTATCGAGTTTCATTGAGCTAAGCCCTTATCGTCCCTTTGGGACCTTTGTCTTCTGCACTGGAAATGGGGAACTGGTGGTGGTGAAAAACCCTGATGCTGTTCTGCAGATATTGTTCTACTCTTCTCAACTGGGATCAGAGATGGAAGGCCCAGAGATTGCTCTCAGAAGCTTGAAGGATCATCTGAACTATCAGAACGAACTGCTGAGCTTGGAGACAAAAAGTGTGGCTCCTTTAGACAATTTGGAAGGACTTCCGTTGTCTTCAAATGGTGCTGCTGCTGCTTGGGATCCGACAATTGACTTAGTTTTGAATAACCTTGGCCTGGTAAGTCTGTTTCAAGTTGATGACTGAATCAGTCATTCAGTTTCGTGACTTTTCATATTAGTCTGTCCTCCCGCCACATTCATCGTCTGACTTTGGTTTATTAACTTCAATGATGAAATTCTCAGAAATGTTGTGACATTTTGAATGTTTGGTGTCCATTGGTGTCCAGAGCACGAGAGCTAGACTGTGCCTCTGCGCTGCCGGAGAGTTGGAGAAGCAAAAACTGAGAAATCAGGATAAGATTAATGGAAAGAAGACAGATATTGAGAAAGGACTCCGGGTACTCAAAGGGTACAAAACCAGATGTGAGGTTCGCAGGGTCAGCTATTATGATGCCTTTAAGCTTTCAAAAGACACTGATGATTTTAATGCAAATGTGAAGAGGCTGGAGCTGGCTGGCATATTTGACGAAATAATAGAAATGTTGAAAAGATATGAACTCCCCGATGACTTTGAAGGCAACAAAGAGTGGATAGATATTGGAACAAGCTACCGTCGCATTGTTGAGCCTCTCGATATTGCTAACTATTACCGGCACCTGAAGAACGAAGACACCGGACCGTACATGATTAAGGGCAGGCCAAAACGATACAGACTCTCACAAAAGTGGCTCGAGTATGCCCGGAAGATGCCTGCTGGAACCAGCTGGGAATCCTGTTTCTGGGCGGAGGTAGAGGAGCTTTGCCTTAATCCTACCAGGGAAAGGGTTTTAGTGCTAGAGAAACAAGTTGAGAAGTGGATTTCTAATGGGGAGCTCGGAGATGATGTATTCTTTGAGGAGTCCACCTTTATCAAGTGGTGGAAAACACTTCCCCAACAGCATAGATCAGAATCTTGCATTGCAAAGCTCATCAATAAGTAGCACAAGAGATTAACATGCGGCTATCAGTGTAAGCTTTGTCTTGACCGAGATTTCTGCGTGATTAGTTAAACATAGTGGGACTAGAGCATCAAAAGACTAGCTTCTCTATTTTCTCCGTTGTTACTCCAAGCAGTATGAGGTCATTCATGGAAACTTTTACCAAAAAAAAATTTACATATTTGTCTACATGACATGAATCTCGTAGAAGCATATGCACATATCAACACGAATAGACATACATCAAACATATAGAAATGAAACAGCACACAGTATATTTTGAGAATCATAATGCATCCTAGACTGGATTAGCTTCAAAAGAACTCTCTCGTTCAGGATCTATGGGTCAAAACACACGTAAGTCCTCATCAATCTTCACATTGGAAGAAATAAAACAGAGTGGTAAGTTTCTTTCAGTAAAATCATGTCAAGGCTAGAGAATCTGGCCCAGCTGTCATACCCAGGGCAATCGAAAGCACAAAAGCATATTAGAAGACGGCTCATTCAACAGGGGAGAAGTAATGTACCGGCCAGTGGCAATAAATCACCAATGTTCTCATAATTAAGAGTATTACTGTGAGAAATATGACAAAATACCATGTAACCAATATATAAGTCATCAAATTCTGAATACAAGCAGAAAATGTGCGAGTTAAAATACAGTATAAAAGATATTAGTGAAGACTGAGCTTCCAGATAGAGCATATTCTAATCCACATATACTGTGTTAAAAGCTCGTTAAATTACAACTATCCGTTCAGCAACTAATCACCTCAAACATGAATATTGTTTTTTCTAGAAACATTATAAGTTAACAGTTACCAGGTATTACATGTAGTAATGCAAGTTCAGCAGACAACATTGGACAATGGGTTTGATAGTAATTTAGCAGTTCCACAACCATTTGATCAATTTCAAGGTCAAACTACAATATAAGTCCAGATAGCATACGCCATAAACACCATCAGAACAAGAGAGGCCAATACACCCACTGACTACCTTTTAACATCATATGAAATAGCAAGTAGCTTTGGAACTGCATGATAGAAGTATGTAAACAACAATACCTTGAATAATTGCAATTACTACTCCAGCCTTGTAATGCCTGTTGTACCAGCCATATGATCACAGATTCTGATCATGTGCTCAACAAAACACAGTCCAAATACCATTGGTACTGACAGTATATGGAAGAAAGAGTATTACCCATAACATAAACCTGGCTCCAGATATGCCCAAAATATCGTTTCTGTCTTTTCCAGAGAAAGCAACATCTTTCCGCTCTTCAAACACGTGCAAATTGCCATTGGTTGAGAGTACACCACCCTTGTACGTTGATTGTCTCAAATTAAATCAAAATTAGTCAAGAGTGCAATGGTTCAACATCTATCTAAATTACAGCCCACACCTCCTACTTTCATTTTGCTTTCTATGACAATGAAACATAACCTCTTCTTTTCTATATTTCTTCTCTTTTGGAGAATAACAATGCTTTTATGGTTGAAAACGAGCTACTCAAATGGGACTGGGAAATTAATTAAAAGTACATGTGTAAAAGAATACATACATGAGCATATGAAATGAAGAATGTTATAAATAAGCAAATACAGCCACTTTTTACAATAATTTGACTTTCAGGTCAAAAACATCACAACAGAATCTGGAGTGAACTTTCATAGACATTTAGCATATACAGATTCTAAAATTCTCAATCCTCCTCACATATATTGAAAAACGAAATTGTGTAGAAATCAACAGAAGATTTTATAAACCAGTTGCTCAATTTATACAAGTTCTCAGTGTAAATCATTTGTTATAGCCCCAAATTTGACCTTGACAGACACAAACTTCAAAGACTCAGAAATAGAGGCTTGAACATGGTATCAGTGTGCATTCAAAAGCAGACCCCCAGTAGATTACAGTCTCCATGATGTTTTCCCAGTCTAACCTCAGAATCCAACCTCCTTCAGGGAATAATGACTTCATCATCGGCCAGTCAACCGCTAGTGTATACAAAACAAAAAGACCACAGCAACAAAATAGATGATGCATGCAAAATTAATGATGCATGTGATGTGATCAGTTCATGGTTACACTGTTTCAAACTTCAAATGAAGCAAACCACAAGAAATGGGGATTAAATTTCGTATATAAGCCAAAGCACTGAATTCAACACATTCCAACTGTTTTAATCTTACAATTTATGTGAATCTCCAAATGTAAACACCACAGACTAAATCCTTGGAAAGTAATTAAGGTTAACATACTCAGTTATAAAACCTCCTTTTAGTGAATACCACCCTGGAACGTTAAAAAGTACTTAGGGTCATGACAGGTAATACATTTAAGTCCTGGTAACAGAGAAGGAATGTCCACATGTAAACAACACATGGACCCTTTTAGAAAGAAATTAAAGCTATTGCGTGTACTTCAATCAACAGAGCCTTCTAGAAAGCAAATAGTATTTTTATGTATAACGCATCTAAGAAATACATTGTAATGAAAACACAAAACCAAAATCAGAACAATTGGAAAAGGTAAATACAACACATGTTTGACTAAGAATAAGGTAACCTCCGACAAAATCGACCTCAGATAACAAAGTCCAGGTAATTAGGGTGCACGGACAAATTAAGAACCAAGGAAAATGTGTGGATATTCTGAAGATGAACGAAATTTTGTAATTAACAAATGCTCACACATCATTGAAACAAACTGGAAGCATATGATATATTGTAATCTCTTTTTATGTATTGAATTTCTATATCACCTCATCTATTCACATAATACCAACATGAGTCTTCTACATAATCGCATGTACGATACAGAAAAGAACCAAACTCATGGAGAAAAGCTCAATTCCTGGGTGCAAAAACACAATATGCCTCTATCAACATCTTAAAAAGTCTATGAAATGGATCTTAACCGACATAAGAACACAAAGACATATTAAAAAAGATAGACTCAGCATATGTAATTCACGGAAACTGAAACTCCATCTATCCTTAAGACCTTGCAATCATGCTACAAGAACGAGCTAACCGGAATGTCAGGTTGCCTCCCTGAGCACCTGCCTCCAATTCAACTTGATCATGCTCGTATGGCTTCCTGCAGCCTGGACACCGCCCATCTTCCTCAAGAATCCTCTTGTGACAAAACAAGCAGAGCCGAAAGCCACAAAAACAGGGCAAAAAGCTTGAGTCCGTGAAGTCCAAATCCTCATAGCATATAGGACACGAAGAGGGCACTGGTAAAACATCGTTACAAGCCCAAGGAACCCTTCCTTGACCAAAATTCCTGTCTGTAGCAGGGAAACTTTGCTGTTTAGCCAAATTAGGCAGACTCTGAGGCCTGAAAACATCATCTGGTCTCCATGCCTGAGTATTATTCCCAGAGACTCTAGGCACCAACCTCACACCATCAGGCATGGATTTCGCAGAATCTAAACCCAACACATTCTCCAATTCACGACAAGAATCCGATTGAACACTCAGTTGGCTCCCAGAGGGTGACTGGGAACAAGAATTATCGTGTCCTAGTTCTGGTTTATTGTTATCATCATTGGCTGCTAAAGCATCAGCCACAGCCTCCCAATCGTCCAAACAGCCATCATCCTCTTCCTCTTCGGTGATGCTGCCGGAGCAACAGCCACCACTGCTGCTACCGCTAACGCTGCTGCTGCTAACGCTTCTGCTGCTGCTGCTGCTTCCAATCAAATTTTTGCCTGAATTGGTTCCACCATCGCCACATAAGAGGCTGTCAGTGGGGCTGTTTGATGGCGACTCCGAATCGCTCTCGTGGTGCATCGATCCATCGTTGTTATCCACGTCTCTTTTCCTTGAATTCTCCAACGACCGGTCCCTCTCCTTTCGCGCATCGTTCTGTTCCTCCTTGTATCCTTTGCTCTTCACGGTGCCTAATAGATACCAAACAAAATCCCAAATCCAAAATAACAAAAACAAAACAATTATCAAGTACCGGTATTAATTAAATTATATACAGAGTCAGAACATACACGAACATGCAATACAGAGAGCGGCTAGATCGTTTGTTTACCTTGAGAAAGCCATTGTTCGCGGCGAACATCGAGCTTGCACTGCTTCAATTTCGCCAACCTGTTGGTCTGAAATCCAAACAGAACAACAAACACAAACTGAATTTCCAAAATCGAAAATAACGAGCGGGAGAAAGATGAACGAATATTATATACCCTCTTCTTCTTAGAGAAATCCCTCGGGTTTGGGGCCGATACAATCTG
Source organism: Xylocarpus granatum (assembly GCA_019650275.1). Lineage (NCBI taxonomy): Eukaryota > Viridiplantae > Streptophyta > Magnoliopsida > Sapindales > Meliaceae > Xylocarpus > Xylocarpus granatum. Next base: position 265,442 of record BNST01000228.1, read on the forward strand.
AGAGTTGGTGATCGAATCAGAAATCATTTTTGCAGACAAAACAGACTGATTGAAGAACAAATTCCAACTCCAAACCTATGAAAACAAAAATGAAACCCTAGCTTGATTTCGAGAGATGATGTTCAGAGACAAAACTGTGTGCAGGTTTTTTTATTTAATTATTTATTTATTATTGGCTATTTCAATCGAAAAAGAGAGAAATTGACAATATGGATAACGTAAACTGCTCTGGTCCTCTCGCCGTTGGAAGGCCCAGCTTTGTATTTATACTCTCTCGTGTTTCGAAAATGCCCCTACTTTTTGTTTTATTTTCCGAGTTCAGACAAGGTAATAGGAGTGGGTTTTGATCAAATTCTGTGGGGGAAGAACTAATTTTGAGTTTATGTTTCTGCCCGCGATCGACACCGCAAACGGAGCGATACGAGGTCGTTTAATTCTGGATTATTTTTGTAATTACTTGGGCTTGGAGGTAGAGTGATGTCGTCTGGAATTAGTAAATAATTACTGGAAATGATCACAGTCGAAGATGGAAAAATCAACGGCCATAATTTATTAGATTAACCAAATCGAGTTATATTAATAACAATTTTTAATAATAATAATAATAATAATTAAAATAGAGCTTAATTGACAGGTGATACAAAACGATGTCTGCACGGAAGTTCAATTGAAAAATGGTAAGATGATTATAATACAGCTTAGACCATGTCCATGGATTTAACGGTCCAGATAACTTGCAATGTTTTGACCTTTCTACATCCATCGCTAAAACTATCAAATTAAGATTAACAAACATAACGATTGTAAAATCCGTAGGGGTCAAACTGTAAAAAAAATTATTCTAAAGGATAAAATTGATAAAAAAAAACAGAAACAAACTTTGACGTAACACGTGTACGGTGAAGATGCAAAACGAAGTGGTGTGTCCGCTACGTGAAGGACTCGTGTGCGGGAAATGAACAATGGCAATACTAGTGGGGACGCAGAAAAGTGATCGAAGATAAAGAGGTCAAGGGAGTGGGTCCCGTCTTTGCCAGAATAAATAGTAGAATCTAAATCGTTTCCGTCGGATTTTTACGAGAGTTCACTTGTCATGTACAGATTTTCCTCTCCCCGACAAATAACCATTCATTACGTGGCTTCTTTTAATTGGATGGAATCTGTGGCCACTGTTGCAGTACGAGGGACTGTTCAACAGTCGAATCTGTTTGTCAGGGTATTAACGTTTAGATCCCTATTTTTAGATGAAATAACAAATATTACACAATATATTCGTTCGTAACAGATAAGTCCCAGCATTAAGATCATATTTATTACAAAATAACAACTAACCTCGAGGATTTATTTATCAAAAACAATTAAAGTATATATGAATGGTTGGTTAAAAGACTAGGTAGTCAAAGAGATTGCTTTAGGGGAGCTGCCAATGATTTTCCCAAATCCCGAACAGTCGTTTAATTAAACCTATTGATTAAGGCCACGTCACACACTTGATGATATAAAAAATTTTTACAACAGCCTTTATCCGGGCCTATCTTGACCCACGTGGTTTAGCCATTGGGTTATCCAGGCTAACTAACTTTGGGCCGAATGAGAAGCCCTTCAGAGTCGTTTACTTATTAATTTAAAACAGAAGTAGATCTCTAAATTCTCGGTGAAGCCACCTGGCACTGTTTGGCTACGTCAGATGTAAGGCAAATTAAAGAAGAAGGCAAACCCGATGATTCTATGACAGCATGCACGTGGAATTATGAAGGGTGGTGATGAAAAATTGTATATGCAGTGCAACATTACCTACCATTGATTTATAACATTATAATATGTCACAAACCACCCTTAATCTAAATATTTATTACAAAAGGATGGGGTCTAGCATTACCAATACAGTTATGATCCCTCCCCTCTCATATGGTATGATGAATCACCAATCATCTAAGTCAATGAATTGCACATGGGTTTCGATCGAAGGCCATGTAATATAAGTCAAATAAGATATAGGGAATGGACGAAGTTAAAGTGCTCTTATATTCATGTGATTATGTTCCCTTTCTTCGGGCCTTCCTTGATTAGCTCCGTTTGTTAGTCAACCAAATTCCATCTTGACCAGGTCGTATGGACAGATGACCTTTCCTTCACCAGTGAAAGTAATTAATTCTTCGAGTATGCCCGGATGTGAAAACTTAAATGATTTGGTAAGGGTGGGGTAGAATTTGATTGAACACCACGCTTCTTCCAGCAATCATGATTGGATTAATAATTACGACTCTTAATCACTGTCTCTGAGTGAGTGATATCCCGCTCTGCTTTTAGAACAAGAAGTATCAACTCCAGTGGGATTTGGTTGGCTTTGTATTTCCAGAAGGGTTTCAACTTTTCACGCCTGTTTCAATCCAACAGACAAGTATGCATCGTCCCAAAAGCAACCTCACTACACCAGGCCCAAGCCTAGTTTGTATCGACGGGTGCCTCATTTTCCCTAATCTGGACCATGGAGTTTTGCTTGGTAGGCATTAGGTGAGGAGGGTAGATCTCGGCTCAGCTGAATGACTATAACGTACCACTGAGTATTTCATTCGAGTTAATTAATAACAATGAAGCCTCCAACTTGTAAGCATGCTAGGAAAGGTTGGGACAATCAATGACACACGCACACCCTCTACACGGAGGATAGTCCTATATATATTTTAACGGGAGGTTCCTCTGTCACATTCACCGTCGGTGATAACTCACTTTGAACTGCAAATCACATACTGCGCGTAAGCAAAAGCCAAAAGCCGGTGCATAAATTAGATACATTGGATACAGTTTGGTTACGCAGGCACATCAAATGGTGGGTACCCCCAGAATATCAAGCGGTGGTAATTGCCTTCCCACCACCCATGCTACCAACTCATGTTGCTGTTCGATTTGATTGTTGGTTAGCAAACTGTCACCCAAATCTTCTCCTACTCCAGACATGACACCGTTTAACACTTAACGGTCACATAAAACAGGAGCTGCCCCGTATAAATCCCATCGGGTGGAGCAAGTCACGACTTGAATGCATGATGTACGGGTAATAATTAGAAGGGTAAAGACTGAAGCATCTTCATTGCGGACACAGTAACTTTCATTATAATCCATGAAACAGTCACGTGACTCCTTAAATTTGGCGCTAATTTCATCCGTTACACGATTTACTTTCACATGCTCGTTCGCTCCACAGTTAATCTCCCGTACTTTCCTTTCATATTATCACATGCTTTATGAATAAAATCAAAATCGGATAATAAAATACGTGGCAGGATTTGGAGAAGTCGGTGGTGCATGCTATTTAAGTAAGCAGCGGACCACCGGAAAAGACTTAAAAATAAAATTAAATAAATGGAAATTGGATTATTAAATATTATATTAATTAATCAAGAAATTATTATTATTTTTTTTAAAAAGCAGGTATTATTAACATTTCGTTTACGATTCCATTTCTAACTCCGTCACATGCAAAAGTCGAAACGACGTCGCTCGACGCATAACTCCCGTGACACCCGTCTTTTTATTCCCTCCTAACTTTCGGAAAGCACTCACGCAATGCCCTCCTTTCACTGACACTCTCGTCACCACCGCCAATGTTACCGGCGTTACCAGATATTCCGGAGGCGCCACCACCGAAAAAGCAGCAGCGAGAACCGCTAAACTGAAAAAATGACTCAACCTTTCAAAATCAGAGTGTACGATCTCCTAACCAAACTCTCCGACCGGGACACGTACTCGCAAGCGGCAAGAGAACTGGACTCCGTTGCCTCCACGCTGGACTCCGCTCAACTCCCGACATTCCTCTCTTGCATTCTCTCGACAAATTCCTCCGATAAACCGGGCGTCCGCAAAGAATGCATCCACGTCGTCTCCACTCTTTCGTCTTCCCACAATCTTTCCCCTTTCGTCACCAAAATTCTCAACAGCCTTACACGCAACTTCCGTTACAAGAACTCCGCCGTACAAGCCACTTGCATCAGCACGATTTCGTCTCTCTCGTCTCGTGTCAGCGCATCGGCATCTGCCACTATGTTGAAGTTGCTGTCCGAGGCGCTTTTTACGGAGCAGGATGTGAACGCACAGGTAGGTGCGGCACTGTGTTTGGCGGCGGCTATTGATGGCGCATCGGATCCGGATGCGGGGAGATTAGCCAGGATGATAGTGAGGTTGGAGAAGTTGTTGAAGAGTGAGGTGTTTAAGGCGAAGGCAGCTGGTTTGGTGGTGATTGGCAGCGTGATCGGGTCTGGTGCGGTGGGCGGGGCAGGTCTGAAGTGGATAGTGAATAGTTTGTTGGGGTTCTTGAGTAGTCAGGATTGGGCGGCTAGAAAAGCTGCGGCCGAGGCGCTGTGGAGGTTGGCGGTGGTGGAGAAGGAAGCGGCGGCGGAGTTCAAAGGAAACTGCTTGAAGGTTTTTGAGAGTAGGAGATTTGATAAGGTTTGCATTTTGTTTTTCTCTTCATTTGAGTTGATTATGTGATTTTCTTTGCATCAAAATTTAGATTTTCTTTTTCTTGTTTTTTGTAGGTGAAGGCAGTTAGGGAGGTTATGAATCAGATGATAGAGGCGTGGAAACAGGTCCCCGATTTGTTTGAGGAGGTGTCTCCGCCACCGCGATCACTGTGTTCTTCTAAAGGTATTGGAGATGATTTAATTTCTTCTTATAATTTGCTGATAGGTCCATTAGGTCGGCAGATCATCCGTTTTTTCTTTTTGAGGAAACCAGAGGATCTCAAGTTGGAGTTTCTTGCTCAATTGAGGACATTTTTTTTACGTGGATCGGCCCCTGAGGATCACTTTTGGGTCGTGTACTTTCCTTTTTTGGTTTAGATTCATTCACTTTGATCAACTGTGAATATGTTTGTTACACTTGTTTGATGTTGTTTTATCTCTTTATTTATTTGTTTTGTTTTTATAATGAGGACAGAGGATGCAACTGATGGACGGCCTGGGTGCAAGATTTCTAGCACTGCAGGTCTTGAGTTGAAAAAGAAACCAATTTCAGCTGGCAAGTCAACTCCACCTGATAGTTCATTTGCGTCTGCTGCAAGGAAGAGAAGCTCCTTAAAGAAAACGAGCCCGGTAATGATTCAAAAGGTCGATCATAAGAGACCATCTGACTGGAGAGTTGACATTGCTGTTCAGGGTGCTGCATCTTTGATGGATTCTCATGAAGATGATGTCAAGGAGAGAGATGACAATGTCTTAGGAAGCACAAATAATGAGAATACTCGGCTTCCAAAGCCTGAAACAAAACGGGTCCTTTTCAACAGGAGTTCTGATGATAAGATGTACAAATTTGGGGGATTAAGGTCTGGATCCCGTGTGGCTCCATGTCACATGGAAAGCTGTGGTTCTACTGTTGTAGTCAGTAATAATACTGAGAATCACCATGTAAACCACATAGACTGTGAGGACTTATCTCTGATCCGCAACCAACTAGTTCAGATTGAAAAGCAGCAGTCCAGTCTACTAGATCTACTTCAGGTTTGTTTTTATGCTTAAAACCTTGCTTCATTCTTACAGTAATTTGTTGCTATTTTATTAGATTTGAATAAGAAGTAGTGATGTATGGGCCAATTTTGATGTAACTACTATGCGTGTAGCAAATTGTTCATCTTTTCACTGACCTACCATACGCACTGGATAAGCTTAAGTTTAGTTTGAAGAAGTATTGAAAAGTGAACAATTGCATAAAACTGTTATTGTGAATAGTCATTGTACTTGTCACAATTTGTTTCTAGAGTTTCATAATTCTTCATCATTGGACTTGATGAAGAACAGAAGCTGGAACACAAACTTGCAAGTTACCGTATGAATGATTTTATGACAAATATTTTAAGCCCTCTTTTATGCTTTTACTGTTCTGAATGAAATGGAAGACAAATTCATGATCTGCTGGTGCATACTGATTAATTGCTGTCCAGTTTATGATGTTTGAACAACTACAAAATCCATTCTAACTTCATGCTATTTAAGAATGCACTTGTAAAAAATTAAAGCTTGAGATCATATCTAAGAGTTCAATTTCTTGTTGCTCAATCAAGTTTTTAGTTCGCTTGATCAACGTTCTCACTTGTTGGTGCTATGCCTTTTCCCTACTATGTTCAGAGATTCATTGGGAGCTCACGAAGTGGGATGCAGTCTCTGGAGACACGTGTTCATGGCCTAGAGCTGGCACTGGATGAGATCTCATATGATTTGGCTGTATCAAGTGGAAGAAAGGGTAAAACTAACTCCCATGCAGCCACATGTTGCCTGCTACCTGCTGCAGATTTTTTGAGCTCCAAATTCTGGAGGAAAACAGAAGGCCGATATTCAGCTTCACGATTTTCCACTTCCAGTGGCACCTCATCTTTGACTGCCATGCATTATAGGACTGATAAGGATCGAAATGCAGAAAATCGAAGGTTTAGGTTTCAGGGTAGTGGTGGGTTCATTGTGAATCCATTGGCAGAAATTCACCCTGAGCCAAGAAGTATCTCAGAGGTGGCACATCAATAACTGGTGGAACCATCAGGTATTGTGTAACTAATTTACATTACGAGCTCGCGAGCACACACACACCCTTTTCAAAGTCTTCCCAACCTTCCTTCCTTTAAAAGGCTTAGCCTGATATGCATTCAAGTGCATTCCCCATAACAAATTTGTATACAATTATAAATTAACCAATGGCAGAACTGACTTGAATGTGGATATATGAAATGTAATCTCGGCTCAGATATATACCTTGCCCATGTCTTATCTTTAGCCAAGGCATGTTAACGCCTGTAAAGTGGAAAGGACAGCAAAACCATGATCATGGTTTATAATATTTTAAGAGTTTTTCTGTTTGGAAAATCACATAATTAGTTCAGAAATTGCTTTTCTACACGAGCTTAACATTTTCCTAAATTTCATTCTGCTGTCCAGCTGGCTTATTGTTGTTGTACTTTGATGTCCCTTCCGCGAAGTTTCTGCCCTTAGCCTTTTAGACTGTTATGTTAGGGTTCATTGCATACATAGAGATTTGTCTTATCTTCTTTCCTCTTTATTCTTATCAGTTGCCCCTTGTAAATTGAACATTTGTGGTTAATCCTGCTTCTCCTTCTCACCATTTTATTTGCAATTTACCCCATTGTTTAACAGATCCTGCTACAGCTGGCCATGGAAGAAACCATTTATTACATGTGTGATACTAGGGAAGTGAAAGATGGTTCATGTATAGGGTATATACTATATAGCTGCCGCATTAATTAAGTAAATGTATGTGGTCTTTTTTGACTTCGCTATCAAGTTTGTAGTCCTCCTTGTTCCCAATAGGGACCACGAGAAGCAAGATTCATTACATGATTCTTAATCTAGCTTAGCATTCTCTTTTGTTCTTTTTATTTTTCAAGTAAACTGAAGCTCGGAAGAGGAGATTCGAGTCCAGCACCAAATGCTTCTACCACTCTATTAAGTATGAAATGTGTATATAGTTGTAGGCCTTTTCCCTAATGTTACTCAAAAAGTCATGTTCTGTTGTTGTCATGCTTGAATTTTACTCTGATATGAAATGGAATGAAATGATTGATTATAAACATCCATGTACAATTTTTAATTTTTCAACATCTTTGCGAGAAACTGTTTCAAGACAGTTGTATGATAATGATTGTAAATTATTATAATCTAATCTTTAGTTGCATCACATTTGCCTAGAAATGAATGAACCAAATCCAATACAAAGGGGCAGGTTTCTTGATGAAAATTGGAAGAACAGCAGTCATTTCAATATCAAGATAAACCACAAAATTTCACAAATCTATGTTACAACTTTGAACAAAAATCACAAAAAAGAAAAAGAAAAAAAAACATAATATGAAGGCAGAATTGAAACCTTATAAAAATGCAGACTTATTCAGGGTTACATACAGCAATCTTACAATTCCAACATGAGGCTGTAGGTAACATAGAAATACTCAAAATTTATAGAGAGAAACTATGAAAGAGTGTTAAATTAATACATACAAATAACCAAAACCTCTGGACCGGACTGTTTCGAAACTTCATCCCAGTAACTGAGGTCTATTTGCTGGGGATTTTAACTCATTCCACGATTAATGAGCATATTAATGACAAGACCAGATGTTTAAATTCTAATTATATAACTCAATATGTGTAATCTTTTTCGATTTCAGAGCGCAGAACAAACTCAAGAGGATTCCTGACTAGCACCCGACTCTTCAAGTTTCTGCAGAAAAATGCCAAATGTCAGAGATAACCAAAGCTAAACAGGCAACCATTGATGCAATAGTAAGCCAAGATGCTATGTGATAGAACATGCATATAATTTACAGGGACAAGATGCCGGTATTTAACATTGACTAGCATAATAAAAATGCCATAGTCAAGTGATTCAACAAGTATATGTCTTGTTTTTCAACGTACACAATCAAAAGTTGATTAACAGATAATGGCAGTGTCTTAACGGACAGAGAGAGGAGGAGTACATAGCTTGATATTCTTGCAAACTAGTACATAAATAATTTAATATCTATAACAATAAAACTAATGACACTGGAGGCAAAAGCAAGAATGGATGCAGAGGAACGACAATTTTACTCTGTAGTCAAGCACACACATCAGAAAGCATTGCAATTCTTCATGTTATATAGTTACAAACTTAACCATTTAAATAGATTTTTCTCGTTACAAAACTGATGAATTGAAAGAACCAAAAAAAATTGCAAACTGTAGTATATTTATAACTCTGATAGTGACCAATATCAAAACTTAACTCAAGAAAACATTCCTATAGGAATCTGTTTTCATCCGCTGGGCTTTTCTACTAAGCTTTTTTGACAAATATACAGCTCATACTTGAAATGAAATCTCTAGTAATCTATCAAAAAGATGCTTGCACAGGTCGATAACCGTCAAGATGGATTTATTGCACTGATTCTTCTAAAGTTGCTCGGATACTCATTTCATGAAACAAAGTGCTACTGTTGAAATGTTACGAGAACAAAACCTGGTAAAATCAAGCAACCGATTCTACAAAAATCACATCTTTTCATATCCAATCAAACACCTCAACTGGGAAGCCATTAGGTAAGACCCAATTTAGAATTTTTCCTTCCAAGTCTATATACCGTATCTTTATCCGTTCTAACAATTGATAAGGGCCTAATGTTGTAAAAACTTGGCCTCTTGGCTTACTGGATCATGCAACAAACCAGTACTAAAGCTTCCCATTAAAACATACAATTCAGCCAAAGATGACCACAAAATACAATACCATCCGATTCATGCCAGCACCACTAAGTACTACTTAGGGCTTTCGTACTTATATAACACTATGAAAGGAGGTAGCGAAACAGGATAATTACAGATTGAGCTTTGTGCCAAGCAAGGCCTCTGCAGACATTAACAGAGAAAGTGGCGGTGAGATAGATGGTGGCGACGCCGAGACCAGCTGTTAGAGCCTTGAATGCCCAATCTCCTGCTTTGCTCGCTAATCCCATCCTCAAAACCCGAGACGAAAGGAGCCCTTTTTGCTTCCGAGAAAAGGGTTTTGGTTTTCGGTAACTAGGAGCACCGAATCTTGGCCGTATCGGGTTATTGGAGCTGAACAGTGAGGACTAAAACTGTTTACCAACTATGGCCGAAATTGCTTGTACCTTGAGCGGGCTGATGCGATGTTTTACGTCGTTTTATCTTTGAGAATTCAGATTTAAGAATCAAAACCAAGTGTCGGCCCAGTAAATGTTCCCCAGAATCCTATCAAACACACGGGTTAGTTTACGGCCTATGGCGTACGGGCCATCGCCCATCTCCTTTACATGCTCATGACGACGAGCGGCAATGAAAATTCTCACGGGTAATCCTGGTAATGACGTTCTGCAATCGGAAAGTGCATTTAGAAGCCAAACTTACATTGTATATTGATCTCAGAATCAGTAAAGTGCTTCCAAAACGCAAGCCAAAGGATACCTTAACTGAAAAATATAGGCAAGGACTGCAGTGATCACATTAATAAAACTGACTAATCACAATTTTTTTTTAATTTGATTCAAGGAGAAAAACAGAAAAACACATAGATGTTGATAACTTGATGAATATAACGTCTACATATATAATTAAGCCTTTCTTGTTAAAGCAGCTGCCGGTTCATGGGGGGTTTAATGCCGAGCACCTTCCTCAAAACTATACCGCAGAGGGTCTGAGGTCAACTTTCTCTCATATCAGGCAAATCTACTACAGTCCCTTCTTCTCCGACAGTGATATAAGCTGCGAGGGAACTTTTGATGTAAGTTCATAACTATGGAAACTAGACATTGAAATGATTGCATAAGAACTACCATGCAGCTGAACCATTTATAAATATCACACATACCAAAAAAAATACAACAAACAGAATTGGACATTTTCAGATGGTGAAATGTTGGGAGAGCAGACGAGTTATTTATAGCTTGATTGGAAGCATCTATAGCAAACAGATGGGGAAATTCGAAGTCCAAAGCTAGAAACAACCATTTGTTTATTCTGCATCTTTTCCCAATGGTAGATGCTTCTGTACTTTTTTTCATAAAAGAAGAAAGACTTCCTACAAGCAGCTGCTTGCTTATATCACCTGATTCATGCGCAACAACAAATCCGAGATGTGTCTTAGAGTTTTATACTAACTGTCCCCAATTATCCAAAAACACCATACAACCAAATAGCTTCCCTGCTCTGCCTTCTTGTGCCCAAAAAGATTAGAGAGAAAAAAGATGATAAGAGGGAGAATCTAGGGCATTTACCCCGTACATAGAATCATTTAACAAATAAAATAGCCCATAGAGCAATAAAAAGCACAATAGAATCAACAAAATATATATAGATGTCATTAGAAAGGCCCAATTAGGTTAGCACACATCATATACCAGTTGAGCCAAAGTTCAGCACAACACAACACCTAAAAAGGTTTCTAAATTTGTTAAATAAAGATGTCATTATCCTTAGCCAAGCACCCACGTGGGTAAAAACACCCCAAATGCATGTGCATAAACACTTGATGCAGAAAAAAGAACATGGAAATAGATAACCAACCTGACAAGCAACCTGCACAAAGCTTCTAGTATCTAGAGGGGATTCCGTTATCAAGCTAGATTCTGCTGACCCCAAAGAACCATTTAGATTCTCCACCATCTTCCTCTTCATAACACCTTCCTCGAAAGAGGAATAACCATCAGGACTGTTCAAAGATTCCTTCTTTCGCTTCCTTTGGAACGTGTACTTGAGAAATTTAGCATCTGGCGATTTACTAATCCCTACAGTTAAATTAGATGATTTAACATCCGAGTTTACTTGAGACATATTAATGGCTCCAAGAGCTGTTTTGCAAGCTGGAACTTCAGTAATCTCAGCAGGTCCACTTTCTGGTCTTGTCAACTCCAATGTATCTATCAAGAGGTCATCATTGTTTGTTGCAATTTGGACAGTATCACTTTTGGTAACTTCTCCATGTCTCGACTGAAGAACCATTTCACTCCTATCTGAGGGTAAGTTCAAGGTCAACAGTGATTCTGGGTCCTCCCCAGCTTCATTTTCAGGAATCTTACACTTATCCTCATACTCAACATTGTCATTAGCTACACTCAGGAAAGTCCTAGAAGAAATATCAGATTTTTGAGTTATCTGATGAGGAAGATTCCCAGTCAAGTGAGTTCCACTTTTCCTATATCGAGCAGCTCTCTTCCTTTTCCTGTGAGAAGACTTGGACGCATGCACTGAAGTACAGTTGCTATCTTCCGGTGTCAATTTGATCTCATTTGAGTTATTCTCTGCCCCACACATCTTGTCAGCTTCAGTCTCAAGGTTTTTGCACAAATCTTTTTCATCTTCTACTGTACAAGTTCCATTTTGTACATCCTCTACTTGCCCTGGAAGGGACAAATTTCCTTCTAAGAGGCTCCTTTCGAAGGCATGAATTCTCTGAGTGCATCCGTTTCTGTACAGTTTAGGCTCTTTTCTTCTCATCACTATGGAGGCAAAATCAGAGTTACAGAAATAACAATTATCTTTATGAGAAACATTTTCACCATAGCACTTGTTGCTCTCAAATGTGCTATTCAAAGTTGAATTCCTCACATCAGAAACCATGAACAGTTCAGATCGTGCATCAGGTAGAGAGGACATCACGGTCTTGGAAGGATCCAATCTGTTTCCCATGGATGTTGTCATCAAAGAGGTGACATCACCATTAGAATTTTGTTCATCCAAAAGCTGTTTTTGATTGTTTATTACCCTTTCCAATTCATCCTGTGCTTCCCTCAACTCTGCTCTAAGGTCTTTTACAATATCTTCTGCTTCACCAAGTTGTGCCTCAAGCTCTTCTATCTTTTGTTGTTGACACATGGATGCCACCTGGGCTTCATTAACCTACAATTACATTGCCATTAGGCAGTACTTTAGTTATTTCACACAGCTAAAAACAAAAGGAATTGTGACAGAGAGCAAAAAGTGCTGGAACTATCTAACAAAATTTTGATGTCCCCATTATGTAGCTTAATCTCACTCACATCAACAAGCCTGTTTCCCCACTACTTGGTCCTGCTACATTAGGTAGCTGGAACAGGTAATATTCAGGATAATAGAAAACATAGGGATGTCAAAAGATAGCAAAATGATTGTGTGGAGCTTAGAAAATTTAACAATAAGCCATTGTTCCTTTCTGTCAATCCAGTGCCTTTCTAACCAAGGTTGGGACTAAAAATATGATTTGGTGATCATTTCTATCATCAGAATGAAAAGCCGTGTTTACCCAACTCCTAACTTCACTTGTCCCCTAAGACACATAAGTAAACTCCAAACAAAAGAGCTCAACAGAAGAACATTGACAACCATGATCAAGCTCTTAAGATGACAATTTCAGTATAATTGGATGCTTTTATGAGGTAAAATCTCATAATAATAGAATCAGCACATCATGTAACATTCTCCTCAGGAAAATACAGTCAACACACAAAGGCATCTGTACCAGTTATAACCAATTTATCATCACTCAGACACCAGTGCAGTCGCATCTAGTTTTGCATGGAAGGAACACAAATCTTGCCAACTAATCGGTGATTGCATTGAGAACCTCAAACAAGATATTGGTAACAAATTCAAGAGTGAAGATCAAGAAGTTAGGGCCTATATCAGGACATTACAATACCTTGCTAGGTTTTATAAAATATGAACCGATATGCTTAATTAATCAAAAAGAAACAACCAATAATATATTCCTGTATTGTCTTTCACTATTTCACTTGTTTAAGAACAACAAACATGTATTTAACCAAATGAACCTACATTACAAGTTAACCAAATTTGGCAAAAATTTTTAGTGTATAACATACCACATGGTGGTCTATCTCTCTAGATTAACATGTAGATAGTTCACACAAACACATATATTGATTTTATTCCTTTACATGCAATTCTTTAATTCAAAGAGGATAGGCCATATCTTTAACACACTGACTGGACAATGTACAATCCATATTTAACTTACAATAATATTATAAAAAACTCAACAAAGTCCATACCAAACTTACGATATGTATACAAAAACCATTGTCTCATATTACACTGTCAATGAATTTCTAATGGACAATTGCAAAGTTGATTTCTTACAATGTTCTTGGCATCCTCATATTTGAGCCTTGATTTTAAAACAAACTGTTGAAGAAAACATTACATTTTATGAAATTTACCGTTGAGGCATACCCATCTGCCAAAGCAGTATCCTTTAGGACTATGAACAAACTGAAGGGAAAAACTTTATCAACAGAAAATAGAAAATTTAATACCACATATTGTCCCGGATTGATGTTTTGAGGAATTTATGATCACAATGTGCAAACATACACTCTCTGTAATGTGTTGCAAAAACATCAACAATTCTATGAGAAACTCTGAACAATCCAAGCAAAAAGGAATACCAAAAACAGCCCGGTAAAACCATAAATTCAAGGACAAAAACCAAGCATTGGATCACCATATAAACCATACTCAACAAACCCACATCACAAAACACAGCCACCTAAAGAACCAAACCATTGATCAGCCCCCAGAAACAAACAAAACAGTAAAAACATAACCAAGACAAGATCAAACACTATCCCATTCGAGAAGAAAAGAAAAATACCTTAGCATCCAACTTCTGTTTCAGCCTAATCAGCATACGCAGCGCGTCTTCTTTTGCCGCAAACAGCTCCTGTTGATAACTAATAGCCTTCCTCTCTGACACCATTATCCTCGCCGCCGCCTCTTTCGCCGTGTTTAAAATTATATCGGCATAGGCCTTCTTCAAGGCCATTAATTTCTGCAACAACGAAACCAAACACCACCAAATAAGTATTTGAAAAATCAAGCAAAACCCGTGAACCAAAACCCGCTAGCCACAACATAGCTTCCGCAAACAAGATCAGAATCAACCGTCGCTGTACACGCCGTACAGACCAAGAATAAAAACAAAACGGTGGAAGAATTTGAGAGTAACATAGTTCAAGCAGGGCAACTAAGCAAAATCTTACCTCGGAATCGGACATTATCCGTGTTTACAGAAATGCATAAAAGTGATGTGCTGCTGGTCTTGGTTTCAGACCGAAGTCTCTGCAAGGAGAAACGAATGGAGGTTGTCTCGGTTTTGTTTTTTCGCTTTCCCTTGTAGCTGTCTGTTAGCAACCGAATGTTCGGTCCGTATGACCATATTACCCTCACAAGTTCACTAAAACTACGAGAGTACCACGTCAGAAGACAAGCTGTTACAACCGGTTCGGTTTCATGGGCGCGAGCCGTGAGGGCGGCTGGGCGAGTGGGGCTGACGCAGAAGGTTATGTGGAGTGCACGTGGCGAAACACCCGTAGTTGTCTGATTAAGATTTGGGGAAGGGATGCATCGTGATGTTTGACACAGTTGGGCAGTGGTGATTGAGGCCTACGGTGGGGCAACGGACAGGGCATTGTGGCCTCGTGGGAAAAATCGCGGTGAGGGTTTGAGTTGAAGAATCTAACAACGTTAGTTATTCTTCACGTCATGAGTTGTCAACGTCGTCACTGTTTTTGAAAGGATGGAAACGGAGTAAATGATAGGCTGACGTGTCAAAATCATATTATCATAATAATTAATTAATTAATAAGTAACCAACGTGTAATCAAATTGATCGAAGATGAATCATGATTCACGAATGAAATCCTCACCGTTCAAACATTCTGTTGCCGCCAAAACCAGGTTATTATGGGCCAACTTGATAAGAATCGGATTCGGATCAGGCTCGTTAATCCCCGCCCCAATATCTACTGCTGTTATCCAATCCACAGAAACTACACGTGTCTTTCTTCGAAAGTGAGCGCTGACACTTAAACAGTTGTACTTAAGTGTCTTGGGTTGCTCCTCTCTCTCTCTCTCTTGCTCGCTTTCTGCAACTTTCCCATTGAGATTCGATAGAAAACCAGAGCAATCAACCTAGTACATCCGTTTTATTTATTTTTCTCGAAGCTCAAGAATGACCCTCTCAATACCCAATCCTTGGCTCCTTAAACCCAACCTAAGCCTCACCGGTTCAGTTTCCCCTCTCTAACGGAGATTCCTCTTCGGTGGCAATGAATTCCCCGCTTACACAGAGTATTCTCTCCAGTGATCGGAGATTCCCGTCCCGCTTCGTGCAAGTCCGTGCAAAGCCGAAAGAGCTGGTTTTCGGGAACCCCTCTGTTACCGTTGAGAAAGGCAAGTACAGCTACCACGTTGAAACGCTAATCAACAAGTTCAGCTCCCTTCTGCCGCGTAGCAGCATTGCACGCTGCGTCTACATTTTCAAGAACAAGTTATCTCTGAATGACTTCACTCTGGTTTTCAAACAATTCGCCCAACGCGGTGACGGGCAAAGGTTTTTTCGGTTATTCAAATACATGCAAAGACAAATCTGGTGCAAACCTAATGAAAAAATTTACGCGATTATGTTGAGTTTGTTAGGACGTGAGAATTTGCTTGATAAATTGGCGGAGATATTGGAGGAAATCGGAGTCAAGGTGTCCCGCGCAGTGTTTTCTCATTCACAGCATTCATAAATTTATATGATCGTCACGTTCAGTGTGAAATATCTCTTGAGCTTTTAGATAGAATGAAAAAAGAAAAGATAATACCCAACATTTTGATATATAATACAGTGATTAATTCATGTGCAAGCGAGGATTAGATTGGAAGGGTCTATTGGGATTGTTTGCTGAGCTGAGACACGAAGGGATACAACCTGATATTGTGACATCTAATACATTGTTAAGCGCTTGTGGTAGTGGAGGTTTAGGTGAGGAGGCTGAGATGGTTTTTCAGACTATGAATGGGGGTGGGGTGTTGCCTGATTTAACCACGTATAGTTGTCTTGTTGAGACTTTTGAGAAATTGGGTAAATTAGAAAAGGTTTCGGAGCTTCTTAGGGAGATGGAATTAGGAGGGAATTTACCAGATATAACTTCGTATAATCTGTTGTTGTAGGCACATGCTAAAATGGGGTCAATAAAGGAGTCGATGGAAGTGTTTAGGCTGATGCAGGCAGCTGGTTCTGTGGAAAATGCAATGACATATAGTATTCTGTTGAATTTGTATGGGAGGAATGGCAGGTGTGATGATGTAAGGGAGCTTTTTCTTGAGACGAAAGTGAGTAGCACGGAGACAAATGCAGCTACTTATAATATTTTGATACAGGTTTTCGGGGAAGGTGGTTATTTTAAGGATGTGGTAACTTTGTTTCATGATATGGTTGAGGAAAATTTCGAGCCTAATATGGAGACATATGAGGGGTTATTAATTTTTGCTTGTGGGAAGGGAGGGCTACACAAGGATGTCAAGAAGATTTTGTTTTACTGAATGAGGGATAGTGCCAAGTTCTAAGGCTTATACTGGGGTTATTGCAGCTTATGGGCTGGCTGCTTTATATGAGGAAGCACTTGTTGCATTCAATGCAATGAATGAAGTGGAGAGCAAGCCAACTGTTGAAACTTACAATTCTCTGCTTCATACATTTGCCAGAGGTGGACTCTACAAGGAGTTTGAAGCAATTTTGTTGAGAATGAGTGACTCTGGGATTGCGAGGAGTGGGGATTCATTTAATGCTGTGATTGAAGCTTTTAGGCAAGGTGGCCCGTTTGAAGAAGCTATCAAGGCATATGCTGGGATGGAAAAGGTGAGATGTGATCCTGATGAGAGGACCCTTGATGCAGTTTTAAGTGTTTATTGCTATGCTGGTCTTGTAGAGGAGTGCAAAGAGCAGTTCCAGGAAATTAAAGTGTCCAGAATACTGCCCAGTGTTATGTGCTCCTGTATGTTGCTGGCTGTTTATGCAAAGAGTAACAGATCAGAATTCATTCAGTTCGTTCTTTCAAGAAGTGTAGAGGAGTAATTTATGTCCAAATAGTTGCATTCATTCTCATTCAAAATCATGAATGTGAGAACTTGGACACAAGGGATATTATTACATAAAAGATTTGAAATATAACATAAGCTATGCTTGACCATCACAGATTAACACTTTGATATTAATCACATTGGTCCACAGAAGTCAGGTAGATTGCTAAAACATAAGGAAGGTCTTTATGTAAACTTTAGGAAACTTGAACTAAGGTTATTATTGTTAGAATATTAATGGATTAACAGACTCTGCATTCATCCTTGGATATTGTCTGGTTCTTCTAATTAATCACCAGGAAATTCATTGTGATGATGCAAACTGTTGATAATCAATCCAAACTATATAGTGCCTCAAGTTTTAACTTCTATTAAACTCAGTTTTTGTATGGAATATATAGAGGCCATGGTAAATTGTAATTTATTCATAAAAATTTATAGATGGCACAGAATGAGATGCAATTGACCTTCCCTTTTTGTAATTATCTCATATTAGGAGCTCCATAATTTCAGGCGGGATGATGTCTATGAATTATTGGAAGAGATTGACAACAACAGAGTTTCAAATATTCATCAAGTAACTGGGCAGATGATCAAGGAAGAGTTTGATGATGAGTCTAAATGGCTTAATTCTGGAGGGTACGGCTTGGGAATGAGGTTCTACAATGCACTTTTGGAAGTGCTTTGGTGGTCGGGTCTGAGAGAATGAGCTGCAATAGTGCTTAATGAAGCAACAAAGAGAGGCTTTTACCTGAACTTTTCTGTAATAACAAACTTGTTTGATCTGTGGATGTACACAGCTACCACAGAGATCAGTTTTTCCAAGTTCAATTTTCAATCAATTTTCTTTCAATTCTGAAATTGAGCATTTTGCAGGATGTGGGAAGGTGGGGCATGTACAGCAATATCAGTTTGGCTCAACAAAATGTACAAGATGTTTATGGGAGACAAGGATCTTCCTCAACTTGCAAGTGTTGCTGTAGTGTAAGGTGTTTTTTCGTCAGTGCAAATTTTATTTTCTTTCTTTTCCTGTTTGATTGAGAGAGAACTAAACTGTGTTGGCTGAGCCTTTTTTACTCAACTGACCTCTACTTCATGGTATTTTAGAATACACATGATCATTATCTTATTTGTTTTAATAAGTTTTGGACCATATTATCTCTGAATTCACCACCGCCTAACCCAAGGTCTTTTCAGTCTCCCTTTTGTCCTTGTATCATCTTTAATTTAAATAAAATGTGTGGTCCTTTCTGCTGCACTATACCAGTTGGCTTTCTTCACTGTTAGGTGAAACATCTTGATTAGCTTTGCCTCATCATGCCTGTTCACATATCTATTTATGCATGTAAGTTCACATATCTATTTATGCAGGTAAGTTATACACAACTAGAACTAAAGTCAGACCAAGAGGTGCACATCGTTTGGCCTTGGGTGGTGTTAGAGTTGTCAAAATTTAGAGTTTTGTTCTAGATAGATAAGCCCCTACTTTTTGTCTATTTCCCATCTCCATCAGTTTCTTCAGTCACAGCCTATGTTTGTGCAACCCAATACATTCATAAAAGAATTTGAGTACAGACCTGTCCACGGTTGGAGGGCATCCATATGATTTCAAGCTGGGCTCTGGCTATTCCTTCATTTGTCAGAAATCTTAAATTTGAAATTAGCATTAATTGTCAATATAAACAGTGAAGTAAAAATTGTTGAATTCAAAATTCATAATCATCCATCAAATCATCTTGGTGTCCAACCAACTTTAAAGTTGCAAATATATGCAAAAATTCTGTCATTAAATGGTGATCTAATATATCAACCAAATTAAGAAACTGTACTGCCACCGCAACATCAACGAAAATCATAGAGAGGATTTAGCCTCTTATTCCTAGCCAAAGTGCCTTTAGCCAAGGTATGCATGGAGAGGATTTAGCCTATAATTTGAAGCCAAAGTATGTTCTTAGAGGGATCCTGATCATTTTATATGTTGCAGTATGCTTTCATTTTGTGTTCGTTGTGATTTATTTATTGTTAAGTTTCCTGCTGATGATATATTTTTTGCTGATTAGTCGGGGGTGGATGTAAAGAAACTCAACTTCACAGGATCTTCCCATTGCAAAGGCAGCTGACACATTCTTGCAGAATAATGTAGATTCGTTATTTAATTTCCCAGAATGGAATAACGGACGAATTATCTGCCAGCATTCTCAACTCAAGCATTATTTGTCAGGCACAGAATCTGCTTCAGATTGCTCCAAAAAGGATAACATAATCACTCTTAAGTAATTCACCATTTTTTCGACCAGGAACAAAAACATCCACAACAGAAGTAAAGAATGGTGAATATGATAATGCCAATTCTAAAACAAAAATGAGGACGAGAATAGAGCTTATGAGCAACACAGTATAAGTAAGTAGACAAACAAAATCCATTCTTAACTTCCGGTGCTTGGAAGATCTGTCTCCTGACTACTGTAAAAGAAGGTGAAGTGTCAACTGTCAATGATTGGTTTCAGTTTGATCTTCTGATTCTTCCACAAGAGGAAAGTCAGTAGTGCATGGCCTTTACCAATTTTAATATCTCTGCTTGTGAAAATGCCTGAGCCAGAGACAATCTCATAGTGGGACTAAAATGCTGCTGCAGACTGGTGAGTTGTGCATGGTTGCATGCTGGTTTGAATTATATTATTTCTGATCCCTTGATGAAGTGTTGGGGAGATCTCAGATGATGTAGTTGTAGATCATTGTTTTTGCATGTAAATGTACGTTATATGTTAGATTACATCTGCATAATGATTTTTAAATGACAAATAAGATTTGTTTTCTGTGAAGTATAGACAGTATGCAGGGTCAACTAAAAATGCAGGATTTGAAGCTTAGGCTTTATAGACTAACGAAAAGATTCCTTGTCCACCACCAGCGTTCTATTGAGAGATGCAGGTATACTACAAACTGTTCTGAACTTCTGTTGATCAATAATCTGAAATTGGTAGTTTTATGTTGAATGGGAGAATTTTTGTTTCTCAGATAGATTGCAAAGATTAATTTGTTGGTTGAGTGGCACAATGGTTTACAGTATGTATGTTTTAATGGAAATGTCATCCTCTTGGTAATGAAGTTTATTCTGTGGCACTAAAACATAATATTTGTTTCCAACACAAGTGGTAGGAAAGGAAAGGCCTCAAATAATATAAGCTCTAGACCAAACGGATATGCGGCACCCATATTACTAAATCTGGAAAGCATGACTTGTAGACATAAAAGAAAGGTTTGAGCTTAAACAGAAAGGTATATTCATCATCAACTACATGACAGGCTGCCTGCATGATGTATTCACCCACTTTGCTTTCAAAGGTCATTTCTCCTTATTTCTCCTTTCCCATTTCAATCTTTCTTTCCCTTTCCCCAGCCGGGCACATCATAATTTTGGTTTACCTTTGCCTCTATTGACATGCACACCTCCTTTTGCAAATTCACCCACTTTATTTTCTACTTTCTATTACCAGCTGCCCTTACAGGAGGATTAAAGAGTGCAAGTTTCCATCAATCAAAATCTCCTTTAGATTAAAATGGTCACATTTTGATCATCTTGTTCTCATGCTAAAGATGCAATGTAAGCATGATCCATGGCTGCTGATATTTATGGCCTCCTTTTGTGGAGGCTAGCTCAACAATGGCTTAACTTCTTTACCACTAAGAAAACGCTGGGTGGGTTGTATGTAGAAAAGAGATTCGGATTCATTGGATATAAAAAGAAGGAAGTAAAATTACAATGCAAAAGCACAAATTAGAGAGACTATTAACAGTAGACTAAAAAAGGAAGAAAGTCATAACACAGAGATGAAGAAAGATGAACAGTGAAGTAATTACTTGAAAATGTCTTCTTCTCTTTCTCTTCCATGAAAAAGTTTTAAGTGTGACGATTTTATTAAGTTAGCACTCTTTCTTATTTTTAATACACTCTAGTTAGAAATGTTTGAAAATTTATTAATTTTTTATATTAAATTTTTAATTATTAAATTAATTTTTAATAAATAAATTTAAATTTAATACGTGTATTAATTACATAAATTAAATTAATTTTTTATTATTATTAAAAATATATTAATTTAATAATTAAAAAAATAGTATAATAAATTATATAAAATTAATAAATTTTTAATTTTTAATTTTTTTTTATATGTGTGTTTGTGTATTTTTTTTGATGGCTGGGGAACAATAGAATATAAATTGTGTTGATTAACGTAATTAGTGTAATTAACAGCATAAAATGTACTTTTAATTACGTGATTAAGTTAAATGTTTTAAGTCAAGTCGGATGGTGAGAGGAGATAGATCAACGAATTAAATAATGCCACGTCATATTGCCACAACAACTTTCCTTACATGGCTCCAGTCGTCATTTCCCTTTCCTGTCGTTACCCCATACCATTCCCATTCCCCCAACACTATATAAGAACTTCAACACTAAACTCACAGCACACCACAACTACGCCTTCCGATTCCGAGCCATCGCTATTCACCTGACGCGCTCTTTTCTTCTTGCATCGTGCGGCTTGGTTTACCGGTGGCGGAAGACGAATCTTGATTTGATACTTTCATTGGGGAAAAAAAAAGGTGGTTTGAGATAAGATGTCGTCGTCGGCTACGACTGACTCCGCCGTCGCCGGTGGTGGTGAGATTATGTTGTTTGGAGTTAGAATGGTGGTGGATTCCATGAGGAAGAGTGTTAGCTTGAATAATTTGTCTCAGTATGAACAGCCTCAGGAAAACAGTACCAGAACCAACGGCGGAGCTGGTGGTAATAGGGATGAAGTGGCTGCTTCTGGTTATGCCTCTGCTGATGACGTCGTTAACAACTCCAGAGCTAGTCGCGAACGCAAGCGAGGTTCGTTTCAGCTCTCGATCAAATGATTTGATCGAATAAGAATTTTGGATTATTTTACTCTAGTTTAATTTGTGGTAAAAGAGTAATTATTATTTTTAAAAATATTATTAGGAGTGCCGTGGACGGAGGAGGAGCACAAGTTGTTCTTGTTAGGATTACAGAAGGTAGGGAGAGGAGATTGGAGAGGGATTTCTAGAAACTTCGTCAAGACAAGGACTCCGACACAGGTGGCTAGTCACGCGCAGAAATACTTTCTTCGCCGGAGCAATCTCAATCGTCGCCGCCGCCGCCGATCGAGCCTATTCGATATTACCACTGATTCGGTACCTTTTGTTCTCTTTTCTCTGTTGCTTTGATTCGTTAAATCTGTTTAAGTTGAGTTGCACGATGTCAAACAATGAAGATTTTTCGTCACTTGTTTTTGAACGATTTTGCTGTTTCTATTTCTGGTACAGTATTCTTCTCCGAACTCCGATGCTGTTTAGTAATTATGTTTTACGAGTTAGTGTTTGGTTGGGATTTCAGAAAAATTGTCATGCAATTTAAGATATAGTTTTTGTGGATTGCGAGTTATATTATTGGAAAATGGCTTTCAGAAACTCCAACCCAATCCATTTTTTTTGGAATGCAAAATCTAGTTTCTCAGGTAAACAAATGTTAAAGCTCCAATGTTTAAGCCTTCGAATCGTCGTATTTTCTGTTTATTTTTGTTGTTCTGTTGTTCACCAACCATATAAGAGCTAAGATATACTGTTTGCCCTCATGCAGGTCACAGCTTTTCTAATGGAAGAAGAGCAAGTTAATCACCCAGACAACAATCCATTGCAGTCGCATCCATTATTACCACCTCTACCGACTGAAACCAACAGCAGTATGAGCGGATTTTCAAATATGTCTGCTATGCCTGGAGTTCTACCAGTTTCAGTTGAGAATCCAATGGAAAACCTGTCATTAGGATGAACCAATCAATCAAATATCGATGGAACAAAGCTGGTCCGTCCAGTTCCTATACTTCCAGCTCCTCAAGCCCCAAAAGTGTCTGATCTTAATTTAAATTTGAAGTTAGAGCTGGACCCATCGCCACTGTCCCTCAAGCTGTCCTTTCCATCCGATGGAAGGGAATCATCATCAAAGCATTCAGCTTTTCAGGTGATGCAAAGCGTCAACAACGGGGATAACAACAACATCATCAGTGTTGCTTGAGAAAGGGAGTAAAAGTTGAAAATAAGGTGCAAAATTAGAGAGGAATATAAGATATTTAGGTCACTGAATTTGACCCTTTTGTTAGTTTGTTTTTACTGTACAGACCAGGAAATAGACTTATCATGTCCTGATGCTCTTGTTGTTTTCTGGTATGACCTTGGATTCTTGCTAGTTTGTC
Source organism: Xylocarpus granatum (assembly GCA_019650275.1). Classification (NCBI taxonomy): domain Eukaryota; kingdom Viridiplantae; phylum Streptophyta; class Magnoliopsida; order Sapindales; family Meliaceae; genus Xylocarpus; species Xylocarpus granatum. The sequence goes on from BNST01000228.1 coordinate 289,101, forward strand.
GGCTTGCTCTCATAATTAATAATATAACTAAAAACAACCCACCTTCTTTCTTCTCCTTTGTGGGTTGTGGTGGATCTGATAATGAACATCTAGTGGTATTCATAGCTTAACGAGGAAAAAAAAATCCAGTTGGGTGATAGTGATAGAGAAGCAATTTCTATATTTACTCGTGTGACATGAGTTTGTGAATGAATGTGTACTGAGTATGGTCCTCACTAATGGATGAGCCATGAGGATGTAGATATTAGATAGGTTGTTTGTTTTTTAATAACTAGTGGAATTGTGCATATTCCAAATACCTTATCTTTGTATTTAAATATAAATAGCAAAGGTGGATGTCATTTCTGTGGTGGGTTTGCATCCATGCCTTGATTGGTCCTTAGGCAAAAATTATGCTGTTATGTCATTTTAGGCACTCCAATTTTACAGACTTTGTTAGCCCTTTGCCGTTGGGAACTATGATTATTGTCTATTGTGAATGATTTTGCTTGGCAGAGGCAGGGCTCTTTTGATTAGTAATAAACTAATGTTGTTGGGAGAGAAAGAAAGGGCAACCTTATGATTTCCCTTGTTGATTTATTACACACTTGGTGTAACACTTGATTCAGTCACGCACTTAACTTACAAGTAATGGGTTGGAAAGAGTGGGTGCTCTGCTTATGATTAACACATGAATATAATTTCATTACAGTAGGTTTTATAAGTTTTTCTCAATTTTGAATGTTGATAAATTTATGAATCTTGAATACTAACTATTGGATAATTTTAATGACTAATATTCATTGATGTTTGGTAATTTTAATACAAGTTAATTTAGAAAATTAATTGAACTATTTATTGTATAATTAAAATTCTTCTATAATTTGATAATTTTATGTTGGGGCCTCCATTGTTCATTGGTGGGTGGTCTTTGCTGGGTTACGAACGATTTGAATACAAAGTAGAAAATGCGCTGGAAGAAACAGGGAAAGAGCAGTAGCATAACGTGGGTATTCGTTGCTTTCTTAAACTAGAACTCTGGGCTTGTTCTTGACGGCATCGAGAAGTATCCTAGCCCACCAAAGTGCAGCGGATGCGTTGAAAAACATTCTGTAGGAAAGACGGGTCTTTTTTTTCTTGAGGTTTGAAATTCAAAGCTAACTTTACCGTGGAAATGACCCCGAAAGGAAGCTCATAGAAGGGTCCGAGTTTTGAAGGTTGAAATGTTGGAAGATGGTTTTGAAGAGCTACAAGTTGTTGATGAACTTGGCAGGAAGCAGCAGCTTAAAATGGAGTCTGATCGACCCAGAAAGGAAAGATTGTAAAAATTAGAAAAATGAAGGAATGTTGACTGATAAAATAATTGACACCAGTAAAATGGGTTTACTTTCCACCGAGAAATGAATTATAAAACTGAAACAATCTGTCAAGATAAAGATGCCCAATACAAAGCAAAAAGATAACTAACAATATTATTCTTCAGTCTTGCAAATTGGCATGGAAGCAAATGTTGGGGAGAATCTATCTTTGCTGGAAATGGAGAGACTGCCGCCGTCTAGCTAATTCCTCAGAGATGATCCTCACTCTTATGGGTTGCACTGTAATTCAAGACACACTACACTACACTACAGTAGTTCAAAATCGAGAATCTCGTTGAGCCTTATTAAATTACGTTATCTCACATTGGGTACTCTTCAATGATTCTCCTTTTTGACAATATTTGCTTAATCATGCAGTACAAGATTCCCAAGTTATGTGATCTTGCTCTTTTGTTATTAATGAACGGTTACCAAGCAAACAAAATTTATGAAAAGTACATGATTCTTCCTGCTTGCCTTATTACTCCATCTACTCAAAATGGAGTCTCTAAAGCTCTAATTATCCTCTGTTTCTGAATTAACAAATTATCTTTCCTCTTTCATCTTATCATCCTCTTTGAATATAAATGATGGAAACAGCTATAATGCATGTATGTATTCTTCTACTTAAAAAAGTTCAATTTTGTAATTTGTAATTGTTTTTCTAAAACTTGCAACAAAGAAAAAAAATTATTAAAATATATAAAGTAAATGAAAAATAATATTTAAAGCAAAAACAAAAAAATTTGAAATATATAACTAAAAATTCAAAACATGAACAATATTTCAAATATAAGTAAAAAATTTAAAAATATTAATGCAAAAATTAAAACAAATGAATACAACAATACAATACCATATATGTATCATAACAATCGCGTAAATGATATTTTCTGTTTGATATCACTAAAAAAGAGTTTTGAATTTAATTATTAATTAAAATAAAATAAAAAATTACTAAATTGAGCTGAAAAGAGTGTCATAGAGAAAATTATTTTAAAATCCAAGATATCTGTTGTTAAGTAAACTAATCCCAGATAAAGATGTGACGTTTAACATATGATAAGAAGATTAACTAGGCTGTGAGTTTGTGAAGAAAAAAACTGATCTAAATAAAAAACAGTAAAAATTTACAGGCACTCTAGTTTCCACCAGATTAGATCATGCTGCATAAGCTTCAATCAAGAAGCTTGGATTCCACCCATTTGATAGAACTGTTAAGCAAGCAATATACTAAAGATGGGAGAATCTATACTTCTGAAAACAGAGATAAACAATTAAGAGAAATTGTTAAAAATAAACTTTGTTCAAGCAAGCAAAATATATTGTTTTATTTATTGATTATAGTAATCGGCACTGCTACGATGCATGACAAAGATTATGCAGCCCTGTTGGTGGCTGCACGAGGTGGAGGTGGCAATATGTAACGTTGAAGGTTTGATGTCTCAGAAAAATCTTTAAGATTCTTCTCATGCACCTTCCTGATATAGGCAGTAGCCTTCCCGTCGACACTTTTCTGGTTTTGAGCCACAAATGAAGACGCGTTCCCTTTATCTGGCTTCATGCTGCTCTGTGGCTCTCTTGAGCTGTGGCTACTGGAAAATTGAGAAAGCAGAGGTTCACTGGCAGGCACGACAGAGTCTGTCACAGGTCTACGGTTTTTGGTGGCTGCTGAAGCTCCAGCTGCCCCAAGACTCATCTCCGAAATAGAAAAGGATGACTGTTTGATGAGGCTCACTATCATCTTCATTGATTTGTCACAGAGTGACTTGTTACTTCTGTCCTTGCTATTCATGGCTACTCTAACCAAAGTCTAGACTGTAACCAAACTCCTAGAACAAAATGAAATGCTGGAAAATTAATCGATCAACTGGGTATATAAATAAGCTTATGATGCTTGCCCCTGAAGCAATGAACACAGTGGGCTTAAATAATGATTTAGCTTAAGGGCCAACTAGATTTGTGGTAACTCTGTTAAGGCGCAAGAAATATCTATTTTCTTCTCTTGAGTGGATCCCTTTCTCATTCCATGAGACGATGTCCTTTTCCAGATCCAATCAGAATCTATCGTCCCTAATTATTTGTGACACGAGGAGTGCACGCAGCACTGTATGCCAGCGATGAGGGTGCCAATCAACTGATCCACACTTATTTTGTACATATTTCGCTCCAGATGCCCAGCACATTTATATTGACAACGATTGATTCAATTCACATGGAAGCTCAAGTTACATGGTGTACCTTGATCTAAATTTCTAAGCGTCATACAGTATTATGTCACTTATTTCCATGTGGATGGAATAGGTTCTTCCATACTATCCTCATTTTAACTTTCTAAATGCTTCTCTCCTTGCTTCGCCACTGTTTTACGTCACCTTTGTGAGGTTGCTAAGGTGATGTTGGTCTCTGTAGAGAATTTCTTCCCTCTTTCTTTCCTTAAGTACCAATAGGACAGTCGTTTGATGCCTTGGATGGATATTCTTATATGCTTTAACTAGTAACAGAATTAAGACACTTCTGCAGTTCCCATGCTCTTCAATTCATATTTGAGAATAAGTGACTAGTTTGAAAATCTACAAGAAAGACAAATCTATTCTGCCAAGCCAATGATTTCCCTCTCTTTCCCTCTTTCTGTCAGACATGATAAGAAAAATATGTACCATATAAGCTCTATCTAGAATTATACCTTAGGTTACACCGCATAAAATCATTTCATATCTTACAGCCTAAAGTAGAATCCTTCCAGCACATTCAAGTTGAATCATGCCACTCATACCACTGCAACAAAGTCTCTTTTGCAAATAAACAAACAATTTCAGCCAACCTCCTCCATCTTGTTGTCAATTGCTGCTACATCAAACTTCTAATTACTGTATTTTGCATTGCCTCTCACTCACAAGTCACAACAAATTCTTGGTTTCCATTTTACAAACAACTTTTGGCTTCTCAAGAATAATATATCATGATAGGATTACAAAATAGGATTCAGATTAATGCAAATCATAATGCTAAGTTATTTTCAACAACATACAGTACTCAAAGTAATACTTCTGTCCAAACTAATTTACTTCAACCACAATATGTGAAAGAAACAGACTAACTTAAAAAAATGATCTGGAATTACTGGAATCTTTCTTATGGAGCAGCTCAAATGCAGTCAAAAATACAATCACATACTATTGTGAGCTGATCAGTCTTCAATCTGATTATATTCTTCTACAATTATAAACTTTTTGCAGCTTGGGACCCCAAAAAGAAAAAGCTTATCTTCCACAACAGTGTCGAGGCCTAACTGGCTGGAAAGCATAGCAACAAAACCAAGAATGGATGTAGCCCAAAACACCAAATTACAGCATTCAAACATTTCTTGATATTGGCTAGTGGCTTGCATGACAATCCAAGCCACTCTTTCAAGAATAAAAAAGATATACATAGAAGGTAGACATTTATTTTAGTTATCTTGTTTTCTGGTTAAAAAGTTAAAAACTTACAAGTAGTTACTATCACAATATGAGATGTCTTACTGTAATCCACCTTTCAATTCCCTCTTTTTTTCCATTTAATTTTGTTTTTTAGGTTGGAACCCTTTAATTCATCCTGATGAAAGCCATGGGTTAGGTGCCACATAAGTATAACCCTGAAAATGCTCATCTGCTGTTGGTGTGGGAGCTGGTGAGTCATCCGCTGACATTGTTGTCCAGCATTTGTCGAAATTGGCTATACAGTCTTTTCCGCTCACATCTGGCTTGAACTTTGGTAGCATTTCTCTGGCCTCTAACTTCTTCCAGTTAATTGACCGAAACCATTTATGGTGTTTGATCTCATCCCCTGCACTAGGCCCGCTACCTAACCTTCTAGATGGATCCTTTTGCAGCAACTACAATAAAATATTCCATTGTTACAGCCGTCAATTTGGAAATATTTTAAAAAACAGGAAGTACAGGAAAAAATCTATGTAAGCATATTCTTACTCCTTTGAGCAAAGAGTGAGCTTCACTGGTAAGAAATGACGGAAGTTTCACTTTCTCATTAATAATTCTCTGCTGAAGCTTCTGTCTATTTCCATGTGTAAATGTTGGCTGCAGGAAGGAAAGAGAAACAACAAATTCAAAACAATAACTCAAACATTGGCATCTTGAGGTAACAAATTTGTTGATCCTTGATGATTTTGCTATATGACAATTGATTATAGAGCGTAAAATCAATTGGCTACTGATTTAAACTGGGAGTCTGGGACTGGGCAATTCTCTGGGATAGGTAATCTGTTTTAAAATGATTCCTGACAAAGAGAGGTAAAGAATAGAAGCAAAAGCATTCTTGTACATGCCATTGTCAGCTAAAATTTAAATTCTTAATGATTGCTATTCCACAGATACCTGCCCAGTTAACATTTCATATAGGAGTATACCAACACTCCACCAATCTGCATCCTTGTTGTGGCCTTTTGAAAGTAAAATTTCTGGAGCCATGTATTCTGTGGTTCCACACATTGAATTTGATCTGCTTGATTCATCAATTTCTTTTGCCAGTCCAAAATCAGTTAGCATAACCTGTAACACCAGTACCACATTTAGGAATTAAACAAATATTCTTCATAAATGTGAACTAACTTCATGCATATATTAAGAACTTTGTTTTTGGTTATGCATGTTCCTCAAACATAATCAAGTGAATGTGCGGTCATTACATGCCCATCAGCATCCATGAGTATATTTTCTGGTTTAAGATCCCGGTGCACGATCCCGCACTTGTGTAGATGTGAAACAGCAGATACTATCTCAGCAGTATAAAACCTTGCCTGATCCTCACTACTCAAGACAGACCCACAAACCAAAATCAAAAGGGGTGAACATGCATCATGATGAAATTTCAAAACTTTGAAAGAAGATACCTGAAGAGTCCTTGCCGATACAGATGAAAGAAGAGATGCCCTCCATTTATGAAGTCCAAGATCAAATACAGCTTAGATTTGGTCTGTAAAATCACCCAAAGAAGGGTAGGAAATAGTCATTTAATTAAGAAAATTCCATAGAAAGTTCATAACGGAAGGGGTATTCACCAGAATCGACAATCTGCATAACTTTCAACAAAAGATAAACCATGCATAAGGTGAAATTAAGAAGATTCACTACCCTGTAAACTGTTTCAATACTCAACCAAAAAAGTCTCATTTGATCTGTCATGAAATTCACAATAGAAAGCAACAATGTCTAAAGCTTATCACACTTGAAGTTCCTACTGTCAGGATACGTGAGAAGGAAGAACTACTACAAATCATCATATGAAGAACCATGAAACATTTTGTCATTGATTTGATTTAATCCTACATGTTAAATTACAATGAGATAACTATCTCGTCCAATTGGCCCGAACTTACAAAACATAGGCCAGTCATTTTGCTCAATCTAACCCGAAACACTCTCCCGCAGTACAATCAAATCAAACATCAATCATCTAAAATGCCATCACAGCCAACCAAAACTGTAAAGCAAAATTCACACCAACACCATCAACTCCAAATAAACATAAGTTATAGCAAAAATGGGCAATTGCTCTTCACAATATTTATTCCCAAAAAAAATTTCTACTTCATTAATCCTACACATGAAACAGGATAACCTGAATAGCCTTACATTTACACGCTATTAAGATGCAGATGCGAGTTTTCGGTCCCACCAAAGAGCGTTAACATCATCGAGAACTTACCGTGAAATTCTCCAGAGACACAGAATTTCAGTCACTTCGAGAAGAAAAGTTCAAGATAGCAATAAATAATCACCTGGAAAGAGTATCGAAGCTGAACAATAAAAGGATGCGTGACTTTGGTGAGAATATCTCTCTCAGCCTTCATGTAATCCACATGATTCTTCTTTATTATTGTATCTTTTCTCATCACTTTCATCGCATAAATCCCATCACCGCTATTATTATTACTGTCATCTCCTTTTTTCCTCACCTGAAACACTTTACCAAACGCACCCTGACCCACAACTCTCAATATCTCAAAATCTCCTGGCCCAATCTTTCTCTCGATTCGTATCTCGTTTTCACTTTCAATTTCGTTTTCATGCTCGAAATCTTCGATTTGGAGAGGGAGGGAGGAGGAGAGGGTGTAGCGCGGAGAAGGGCCAACGAAGGAGTGGGACCGGTTGAATATCACTTGTGGGTCACCCAAAAAGACGGATGTTGATGACGTAGATGAGGGTGATTGGTTTTGGTGGTGTTGAGGTGTCAATGGTCCGAAAACTTCAGCGAAGTCGAAGTCAGAGGATGAAGCGGAGGGTGGTGTGATAGTGACAGTGAGCTTTTTAAGATTAGTTGCTAAGAGGGATTGAAGGCTTTTCTGTGATGCGGAGACCATGTTTGCCTTTTTCGTAGCTTGAAGACGATACTATGATTTCTCAATTATTTGCAGCAAACAGAGATACGGAGCCAGCCGAGAAGGCAGGCTGGGGAAGCCGAGATTACATTTTAAGAGGGAGGGGGAAAAGTTGATTAAAGATCAAAGCTTGTGGCTGACACAAAATCAAATGATCGGATGCACGCAGCGCGAAGAGAAGAGAGTTACGGATGCTCGTGGTAATTGATTACACCAATTATTGGTTAGTGCATGGGGACGAGGAGTAATTCGTTGAACGAATTACGGGAGTGTTGACTGATTTCGTAGGCGCTTATGATGGCCGTGAATGCAGCGGATCATAGAGTCGTAAGGACATCGAATGCCGCGTCATTATCTTAAATACAATACAACTGAAGATAAAAACGGATCTTGAGTACAATACGGCTGAAGATAAAAACGGAGGTGATCGTCTAAATTGGGGTATAGGATTAAGGCATTAACGAGATTGTAGAGAGAGGCAGATTCATGGTCACGCCAAGTTTCCAGCAGGGGAAAACCAGTTTGAGTTGTCTGGTTTGCAGATATGGATCTGAAGGAAAAAGACCATTCAATTACAAACGAAAATTACAAATCTATACCCAAAATTTTACCCCAAAAGAATTGAAGCCAATGCAATTGAAGCCACTCAATCTCAATGAAGATACAACAATCACCTATACTATCCCACCCAAGTACAAACGCCAAGATTCTCCTAAGAAAAAATTGGAGAATGAAAATTAATAAACATTGACGAGTAAAAATGATAAATACACAATCAAAACTACTAGTAGTTCATATAATCAACAGAGAAGCCTTAGTAAAACAGCCCCTTTGTTTCTTTCCGCTATGATAAAGGAACCCTACTCAATTCATGCGGCTTCAGAGCTCCTTGAACAATCTCCTGAACTGTCCGATTACGCCGACAAACATCAGACAACTCTTCAACGGGACCCATCAGGGCCTTAACATCAGCCCCGGATGCTGCCTGTGACAATGCTTGTAAAAATCTTGAACGTTCCACTTGTGCTAATGCTGTGAATGGGATTAATGAAACGCTCTCCTTCACCCACCCTAATGATTGCAGGCCATATGCCCGAGTTAGGGCTAGCAGTGCGTATGTTACCTGGGGTAAGACAACGTTCCATAAAATTCAATAGGCGACATGGGTGTAATTAACTGTATTAACCGCGTGCATACCAATAACATCTTAGGAATTTGATGAAAAAGGACCTACTGTCTCTAATCGAGAACTTGGGAGTGCCCCCGTTAACGAGGCAATTAAAATTCTGGTAATGCTAGCACCTCGAGGAATAATGACACTGTCCCTCCTGGATAACAATTCTTCACCCTTGCTAGACTTTGCAAGATCAAAGATATCAGATAAGAAGGTCAATATGGAATTGGAAGCCTCTCTGCAAACAAAAAGGAAAAAAAAATGAAAAAGAGAAAATCAACCATGAAATATACACCGTTAATTTTTCAGCGAGTGTGTTTACGGAAAAACAGGACAACATGAATAAAACTTCAGCTTGTGAAATGAACAAGAACCAAACAATTTAACATAGGCCACGACACAAGGAAAGAAAACAAGAAAAGAATGAAGGCCCTTCATAAGATAACCTCCACCTGTAGGACATGGATGCACTACAGGCTAACCCTTGCACCAATAGAAATGTTACAATAACATCAACATTATCTGAACCTAAATTACATTCTATTTGATAGATAAAACATTCTAATTGACAAGCAATATGATGTGCACATACATAGGTAAACTGCATAGGGTTTGATTCACAATGTATGGGTGCATATGCTCCTATATGTGTATCTTTGTATAGCTATGTCACCACGTTCCAAACATATTTTCTAATAGCTTCCAGCATTGAATAATCAAAATGCACTGCTGTCCGCAGATCTTAATTTGCCAACCTAACATCATTCAAAGGGCTGGACCATGTGGCAGTCCTGTCTATCCATTTTTTAACATTCTATTTTTTTTTCTCTTGATGCCCCAAAATCCCTCATTATTTGCATGTTCAAAGAGTTCTGAACTGGGGCCTACTGCTGGACATTACAACCTAGGTAGTCAAGACACTCGTGGGATATAGCCTATCCCAGGTAGGTGGACGAATTTTCAACTGCAGACCTCTTGGTTGAATCCAAGGGTCTTTAACCACTCAAGTCAACCACTTGGGGTTGGCATGCTGTTACAAACTTCTTTCTTGGCATGGACAGAAAGGGAGTTATTCATTCTCTATTTAGTAGTTGAAAAAGATAAGCCTGACTTCCAGTTATCAATGTCCATTGATGCATGACTGAAAGCCAAACTAAATCAATTTGTAAGTAAAATATTATTAGGAATCTATGCATTGATTGCCTAATGGCCATTTTAACTTTTCCACCCCTTCTCTGTTATAAACACTTTTTTGTGTTCACAGAATTATCCAAATCTTCATATCTATCTAAAAATTCAAAAGAATCTACACTGCTGAAAATTTACAACCATAAACATGCATGCATGCACATGAATGCACACAGAGAGAGAAGCTAGACCTGTGCTGTACTGTGATTCCAATCATTGAGCAATCTACTAACGGTGGAAATACAGAAGATGGGATAAATAGTTGAGGACAATAGCGAATGCATCTTGATGCCAACAAGAAACAATCATCTGCAACATCTGGCCTTGAAGTGAACTCCTGCAGAATAGATGATCGTGTACGATTATAAGCAGACAAAACTCCAAAGAACAAAAGACAATACACAGTGAATTAAATTCACACCTCAATACTTGTGAGAAGACATGTTGTGCGCTTGAAGAGAGCTTCTATCAAATTGTGTAAGTAACTTGCACAAGATGGGTCAGAACCAAATATCTGTCATCCAGAATATACCAACTGCTCAGGTTTAGAACAGAAAAGGAAATTAACATGACTAATGCTAATATTAAGGTGGGATGGCTACCTTTATCACTTCACTAGAGAGATAAAGGAAGCATGGCTGTTGGTGCTGTTGATATAGGCCTTGTATCTCCTCTAGAATGGCTCCTATTGTGATACCCATAAACCTTTTGGAAGTTCTCACCTAATGAATACATCAAAACATCATGATCCCTTAGGACTGGTAATATCAATAATATGCAAAGCCTGCAATTGCTGAAAGAATGGTATATCTTATAACTCAACACAACAAACAATTATGTAACAAAAAGTTTGCACGCACCATGTAAGACTAACAATCCTTCTTTAGACAACAAATTTTACCAGCTCTAGATTTCAAGATAACTCAGCACCAGAAATAAAGCATGTCGTGTAATTAACAAAGTCAACAGATCTATTTCCTAGATATTACTTAAAAAATTTCCTTTTCAAGCCATAACTTATTGCTAGACACACTCATAAGAGCCTATATCTGTTTTGTTGCCTCCAAACCATTAATTGTTAGTGGCAGAAGATGCAACGAAATTTAAGATCGGTGCAGTAGAGATAGAACTACTGCACTATTAAGACTGATTCATCCCCAGTGACTAGCAATGATGTAAATTCCTTTCATGTAAAAAGCTAATAAGCATAGCATTGGAAAATTACTGTTGACCTGCATAAAATAAAACATAAATGATTACATGATAGGCTGTCACTAAGACAAATAAATGGGTTTGACCATTATGAATAAAAATGTCTAATCTGACTATTAATTTATAATGCAGAATCCATCCAAGATTACTTCCTCTCAACCAGGTTCTTTAAAATTAACCAAGCTAATATAGGAGAAAGTACATTTCGCTATTAAATTTTCAACATGTTTGATTTAACTCACAGCATATTTGCAAGCTCGACAAAGAGACTCCATAGTTCGCATGTCCCAAGCACGACTGCACCAAAAACATATTCAATGGAGATTAGACAACAAAGAAATGCATCTTTACATCTGACGTCCTAATTGGTAAAAGGTTACAAACACTCACAGATCAAATATGGCTTTGAATATGGGCCAGAGCCTTTGTATTGCATCTGCCACTGCTTCAGGATGATTTACATACCTAGAATTGAGAGCAGTTGTCCACTCAGAACATTTCACCAGGTTAAAACCATAACAGACAGAACTTAAAGGAACAGTGACCACACCTAAAGATGTAAGCAAATCTATCAATATGAACGGTTAAGTCACGAGCATGTTTCTTCTGCAATATTTCTGGTCCTTGATTGATAACATCCTGATCGTCAGATCATAAAATTAATCATATCAACAATGAGTGAACAAAGCTTGATGAACCCACTAGAAGTAGCACTAACCTGTAATGGTGTAACAACTGGCAAACACAGCATTTCCAGAGCCTTCTTAGCATCATCATGAGGAAGTTCTGTAATAACCATGCTACAAAATAAATTTAAAGAAATTAATCGAGTCATTTATGCAGAATTTGTTTCATCATGTATTGCACTTATTTTTTCAGTCCTTGAGCAACAAATTACCTTAAGGCTTCAACTAGATGCAATGAGTCCTCAGCAGAAACTTTCAAACTACCTTCCCCATTAATTGCTGTACGGTATACATTATACAGACCATCCAAATATCCACAGAGCTTTTTCCGGCAATCTACAAGTTGAATAGAATCACCACAATTACCCAAAACATATTAAAAAACAATTATATTCTGCAGTAAAATACAGCTGTATAAACAATAAACAAATAAATATAACAAACAACTGAAGTAAATATCAGGAGTGAAAAACCAACTAACAATTAGAAAGACATATTTTAAAATGACTGAAAACAAAGCCAAACAAGAACACAAATGAACAACAGCGTTGAGATTGAACATAAATGCAGAAGAATAGCAAATATATAGGATCCACAGAGGATATATTACCCAAACAGAAAATTTTTAAAGTATGCACGTAAGTTATACTGGAAATGAGTCAAATATCTAGATGAGCCACTCAAGTCTATCTCTTAAACACAACTTGAGAGTGCAAAACCAATAACCTTAAAAACTTCTGGAAGGTAAATAAATCACCAACCTTTTACTATCATTATCCCAGTTAATATTTTTGGGTAAAACATAAATCCTTGGTATGTACAGCACATACGAAACCAGACTACAGCTGGACCGGAAATCTCTGATATGGTATATCCTAGGAAGTGACCCCAAGGGGATTATTTGAACCGCTGACCTCTTGGTTAGAAGAAAACAAACATTGTTACTAATTATAACATGTCCATCTGTTAGAATTTTTGCGATGTCTTAACAGAAGAGCCATCAACAACTTGGCTAATAAGACCAAGCTCAATGCATTTAATTATAAATAACATTTGTACATTATAAAAACAAGAATATCCAGATAGATGAGTTCTTTTTCCATCACAGGCACATGTAATCCACTAATTTTACATATAAGCAACCGCTGGACAGAGCACAAGCAGAACTAGATATTGATAAAATCCAAGCAAGTATATTTTTGTTTTCTTTCTTTTTTTTTCCCCCAATTTTTTGTTAAAACTAATCAGTAAACAATTAGAAACAACTTGGTAAGAAATATTTTATACCATCACAGATGTGTCTGAATGCCAAAGCTGCAGCTGCAGCCGTATCTTCAGTTGTACTCATGCCACTTGTGAGAATACTGAGGACTGAAGCCAGTACAGATGGATCGCTTGATGCAGCATCAAGCCATTTTGAATATGCTCCAATGGTTAAGCAAACTGAGGATTATTAGGAAAGCAAAAGACATATTGATTGCAAATAATAGCATTCAATAACAAAAATTGCAAAATTAGTAGACAGCAGTTTCAAAAAATATACGAATTTCACAAACAGAATACCAGTCTGGAGCAGTTGGGGTTGTTGAGGAAGTTTTGAAAGCAAAGCCATAACCTGTGCAAAACAAACAAGACAATATTGTTTCTTCTTGCTTCAAACAAACATAGAGATTCAGTTTCAAAAATATTAATAGCAATTAACCAACAATAAAGAGAAATCACATACCATACCATGTCCAAAGTGCAAATCACTCAATTAATTATAGCAAACAAAACAAGGAATTCATTGAATTTTTAAAAGCAAATTTTTAAGGTATCAAACCACTAGAACACTAAGCAAGCTGCAATGCACTGGGGTAAAGCTTCTAGTAAATGATATTATAAAATATGATTGAAAAAAAAATGAATCAAAACTAGAGCAACATAGCCATGTACTCACAAACAAGGGTAACCAAGCAATACATTAACAAGGAGAATAGTTGACACCCAACACAAAGAAGCACGAGAAGAACTTGGGGGATATTCAAACCTGGGGCATGACTTCAAGTTCAACAGCTGAAACATAACTAGATATTGCCCGGATACAAAATAAAGCAGCCTCTGCTGGACGCCATTCACTATGTTCATTTCCACAGCAAGCTACACCCTTTGTCAATTCAAAAGGAAACATTTAAACCCCAGGAAAGATGTTGATACACCAATAACAAAAAATAATACTAAGATAAAGAGGATTTTAAAACATTTTAAAAGTTGACAGAAGAATCATAAATCAATCAGACTATGAAAGCTGAGGGCAAGAAATGACAATTTGGAATTGCACAAACATGTCCATTCTTTCACCTTGTACAAAGCCATACAGAAAACAAGCAGTCACGAAATTTAAAATGTCTTTTTCCCCCTTTCCTTTGCCTTTTTTCCTTCAATATTTCTGGGCAACTAGAACTTTCAAGATTGTGGTACTAGGATACAGAGTACGGCTATCACGAGTATCCCATGTCTTATTGGTGTTTTGTGGAGGGGGCACTACTGCCAGGAATTGCACAAAGCTTATATATAGTATTGCTATGACATCTGGTTAATAAGCATAATGAGTCCTCAATAGGTACACAAATTCCAAGGAACAAAAAAAATTTGATAGAGCATCCAAACAAGCAAAATAGTCTATGAAGCAAGATCTATATCAATGGGACTTTAAAACTTCTGGTCATATAGAAGAAATAATGAAAGAGGGAGATTATCCCTTTCATAACAGCAAAATGCTTACTAGCAAATAAAGAAACTTCCTAGAGTGAAGACGCATGAATATAAGTATCATGTAAAGTACCACAAACTGCTTCCTCATTCCAATCTTCTGCAATGAATTTCATACACAAAATTTACCAACAACTGTCAGACCCCTAATCTACATTCCAGTGGCCACTTCCATTAACCACAATGCTACTGTACACATTTTTTGAAAGAAGATTAATACTGGTGCACATCAAATTCTAATATTAAAGCCAAACCTCAGTCCAAAGTGTAGACATCAATTACCAAAGGGAATTTTACAAAATCATCTGGCTAAACACTTTATAGTAATGGAAGAACACAAAATTTTCACTCAATATTATGACACATAATCCATCTTTTGTGTTACCATTCTTTAAATTGACAAAGATAGCTACAACTCTGCTTAATAGCAATGTTACACACCTTGTAAGACTCAAAATTAAACCTTACATTTACAATCCATTTCAAAAGTCACCAACATACTCAAAAGTTTGAACTTTCAATAAAGAAAAAATCATACAATTTTGCAAAATATTGGAGATTAATATCCCACAACAAAGCATATAATACCCACCTCAACAAACTTAATGTAAAGAATTTGCAGTGTTGCATCACCGCCTAAAACTGATGCTGCATCGATTAAGACATCCGCAACAGCTAGCAACATCACAGATTCCATTAGTGTTGAAGAAGAGCTAGACACCAGGTCTCATCAAGATGAAAATTATAAACGAAGAGGCAGATGAACAACCTTCACATTCAAAACATAAACTGTGACTACTCACATAGAACAGCAGATGAGATAGAGAATACCATTTCAACATGGAGAAGAAATCACTCAGTTGGCTACACTAAATGAGGACAAGAATTCCAAATTATTTGATTGTCTTTCATTCACTTTTGGTAGAAAGACATGAGATGGACATACATAAAGGTTCCAGTGCTAAGAATACTTCATGTCCTAGTCTATAAAGCATTCTCTCAAGAAAAATATAGAAAGAATCATACACCAAATTCAGCTTTGTATATGCTCCAAAGAAAAGGGAAGTATAAAGGCATGACTGAAAGGAACTAGAAATCTACTCTAATATAAAATGAGATGCTGAAATACCTAGTATATGTTCATCAAAGCAATGCATACTATGGAAAAAAGGTCCTATATATAAAATCTGAATATCGGAATAAACATCCTATCATTACCATATCTTGTGTGTTTAAAATCCTTGAGATCCTCCAATGAAAGGTCTTGATAATCTTGGGGATATTGAACTCGGAAGCTAACCTGCGAAGAAACACCATGGCAATCTAAGTATTAACCAACAAGAATTCCACACAGTGGACTCTTCTAGTTAGTTAAATGAGTTTAACGAAAAAAATATATATCCATTCTTGGAGAAACAAAGCAACAGGTTGACACAACTGTCAACAAAAGTACTGAGAACAGCCTTTTCTTTTTTCAAATTGTCAAGATACTAATCCAACCAAACTAATACAAGTGCCAGTGTTATTGGACAAGAGCAGAATGAGTAAAAGTTGTATCAACATATCTAGAAACTAGAGTTTTAGAGCATTCATACACAACATAGAAATTTAAAGTTGATAGTTCTGAAGTTGAATTTATGAATTAACCAGCAAACTCACCAGGGATACGAGAGACTCATAAGCTGAACGAAAAACCTGCAGCCTTCTGTTTCTCTCAGCTTCAGCAGATGCTTCATTACCAAATGAGACATAGGAATCCCTGGAACAGTAGAATTATTATACGAGCTTCATACAAAAAGCAAACCATATATCTTTGTAGAGATATTGAGGATTCACCATTTTGTCAAGATGACCTGAAGACTGTGCCAAAAATTAAATGTCATTGAAGCAATATCATATTCTGGGTGTGAAGAAACTTCCAACAATGCATGCACTATCAACATTGATTCATCAGAACCTGTAGAAACAAAATTATCTGCCATGAAGAGATGATCATAGAAAAACAACCTAGCTCATCTAACCAGAAGCAATTTGAATTAATTAGAGTACAAGCCATAAGAAGCATAAAGCATCTATGTCTTTAAAAAGGCTCAACAAATAAAAATATTCCATACCAGTAGCAATCAGTTCAACATATGAATCACCCATGTCAGCAAATAATCGAGCAATGGCTTTCACATCTTCCTCATCCTGAGAGTAAGTATCAAAGGTAAACAAAAAATACCATCAAATTGCAATTACTCCTACCAGTATACACTATTGTTCTGAATGAGAATCATCCAAACAATTATCTCAAACTTCTACAAACAAACAATAATTAAGACAAGAATATTGAACAATTGGAAAACCCTAAGTGGGGAACGAAAAAAGAATAGAAAGACAGCCACATGGATAGCTTTAATTGTTCCATTATTTTCCTACAGTTAAACATTTTAGAACCCTGATATCATGCAATTACAACATTGCTGTATCTTCTGAAATGTAAAATATTACAAAACAATATTCAAAACCAAAGCTAAAGAATATTCACAATTAAATGTAACTGAAACATGATCTATGATTTAGTTTGTATGAGCAGTACCACCTTTGCAATCCAAGGACTGTCCCTACCCCATCACAAAATAAAAGTGAATTTAAATAAAGTACCTTTTTTCCTAACATAAGGTGTAGGGACAATAACTCAGAGCCTTAAGTATAGAGTCATAAGTTGGATATCCATATGGGAATCACAAAGACAAAATGAAGCATACCTTTGACGAGTCTGCAAGCTGTGCCTTCAGACTCATAATTTGAGGCACAATTACTTGAATTAAGGGCATATTTACAGCAGCAGCATCAGAACTTCCGGCTGCTGAATAGTGTATTAATTCAGAAATGACTGCAAAGATGAAAAGACAATTTATTAATGGAAAGAACAGAATCCAGACAATCCATCACAACCCAGAGAAAAAGAGAAAGAGGAAAACAAAAAGAAGCAGAATAAATAATACCATTAACAGATGCCTCAGAAAGTATCTCAGAATGCAAGCTAGAGAGAGCTGTAAGCACCAATGCATGAGAGGCAAGCACAGATCCAGGGACCCTGAAACCAAAAGAAGTTCAAATAAGTTACAGTAATTTTATATTTCCGATTATTCCCTCTAAAGAGGGCAGATTAGCAAGGTTACACAAGTCAGCTTCAACATTTTAATGAGAACCAAACAAGAAATAAAGTATCGACCGCCACAAGCTTTACTATATTAGCAGTAAGTGACATTTTGGTGTTAGACCAGCAATTCCTTTAACAGATGAAATTCTTCATACATCCTTTTTCTCCAACATCACTCCACCTATCTTCTCAATGGAGTGAGACCATATCATGATTTCTTACAAACAAAAAGCCAAAGAGAAACAGGCAAGAAAAAAAGATCACTCCAGTCCCTAGATCAACAAATTAACGTCGAGAACCAAGGGGAAATGATCTGGAGTCATTTAGGGATCAATCATTGTCCTATATACCGCATTGAAATAAAAGAAATTTCTGTTCCATAAGCCTACAACAAAGTTTCACTCAAGTTCCAAATAAGTCCAGGATGATTTTGTGGATAGGTAATGTGTAACTGTCAAACATCCAAACCTATGGTTGGGAAGTAAGGCAAAGTAAGGCAAGAAAAAAGATCACTCCAGTCCCTAGATCAACAAATTAACGTCAAGAACCAAGGGGAAACGATCTGGAGTCATTTAGGGATCAATCATTGTCCTATATACCGCATTGAAATAAAAGAAATTTCTGTTCCATAAGCCTACAACAAAGTTTCACTCAAGTTCCAAATAAGTCCAGGATGATTTTGTAGATAGGTAATGTGTAACTGTCAAACATCCAAACCTATGGTTGGGAAGTAAGGCAAAGTACCAATCAAAATATATATTCAATACATCTGTAATTCACTACACATTTCCTGAATAAAGCAAAGCTTATAACTAAGAAAATGACTCGTACAATTCATCTCTCCAAAAAACAAAGATATGAAAAATGCTTACCTATGCTTTAACCGAAGCCAAGATGCAAATGCCTCAAGAACCTGGCCCAAAAAAACAAGCTGAAATGATCAAAAAGCCACTTGATGAAATAAAAATGCAGACTTTTCTTTTTTGATTTTCTATTGGAGGAATGGATCATATTTCATAAATACTCCCGCAAGTATGCATGTATGTTATTTGGAAATATCAATGACAAAGTTTACATGAGTCAACCAGTTAAAATTTTCAGAAGTGACTAACTAAAATTGATAGCAATTGAGTTAGTAGAAATGGTTTTTATAGTTCTACAAGACCATCTATGCCATGCCAGCTGTAGTTACCATATTTCATAATGGAGCCATGATTATTGTTAATGATAGTACTCTTCTGCACCAGATGATTTGCTATTTACTTTAAATTTGTAGCTAATTACGAATTAGCAGGGTCATCAAAGACATTTTACAGTAACTTGTTAATTTTTAAGCGAACACAGGGCCCTGATATGAAAAAATCCAATAAATAAACAACCTATGCATAAATGAACGGTTTCCTCTTCCTACCAATTAAAAAATTTCAATAGTGCACAGCACAAGTGGCAAACTAACAATCAAAACTTTCGTGAATAATAAGCACATGATATGGAGTTGCATACCGCAACATGGGAAGAAATTTTCTCACCTGCTCCTTGAGTTCATTAATATGCAAACAAACTGTCAATATATTAAGAGCAATCTCCATCTGAGAAGTCAGCTCTTTTTCAAATTGTCGACGTCTCTCTGGACGAGCAGCTATCTTGTAGTTGAATACTTCCTGGTTCAAAGACAAACAAAATATGGGGAAAATGAGATAAGGCCCACAAACAAGGTAAATTATGGTATTTTCTTCTTAAACAGAGATGGTTAAAGCATCCCCATGATCATATGAAGATATGAAGCCATCATGATTGAAGGCTGTAAACCACAGTTAGATAGGACAACAGTGTCCTCTAACACAAAAAGGTGAGCTCTTACCAAGCATTCCCAACTCACTAGCCAGCCAGTTCTACATCTAGTATGAGCATCAAGACTGAACTTAAAATTAAATAAAAAGTCAGATTGATGAGACTTAAGCCAGTATCAGAAATATCAAATGTTACAACTGACCAAAAGAGCTCGGCATGATTTTACACTTTCAAGTTCAAAAGTAAATTTGCATACCAAATTCTTGCATCCCACTGCCATATAACATGTTATATTTACCAATTGAAAAAGTTCTCTTGTGAAAATGAATTTTTCAGGGACAGTTTGTCACAAGTTTTATATTGGTGGCTATTTGGTAAAGCAAAGCAAAAATGGATTGTCCATTCACAAAAAGACAGAAGGAAACAAAATGCTGCTTAAAGAATCTATCTCCAACAGGTGATTTATAGATACCTCAGGCAAGACTGTAAGTAGCTCTAAAAATCCAGGTACAAATTCTGGATGAGAATTCATCTCATCCTGAAGCCAATTAACAATACCACCACTTCCCCAGTCTTCTGCAGGAATGTGTACAGCCAGGGCAGCAACCGCAATGCTAATCTACAAAGCCATACAGTTAAGTTCAAAAATTCTCTTGCTACTGATAAGCTGCAGTTAAAAGGTCTGCAAGAAATGAAATTCTAAGGGAAATACCTGAGTCCTGACTTTAGGGGGCCCTTTATGAAACTTTTTCAATAAGGTCTGCATTTAAAATACGCATGCCATGAAGTTTCAATAGCCAATATAGGAGCAGTCAAGCATTACACATATGTCCACATAGAGAGAGAGAGAGAGAGAGAGAGAGAGAGAGACATCTGTCACAAAGCATGCAAGTTTTTATTTTCTTATGAAAATTGAAACCAGAAAGCAACTGATTAAATGAAAACCTTTTCTGGGCATAGTTTTCGTCATAAAACATGTGAGCCACCTCAAAAGGGTGTTTAGCTCTGAACACAAAACTAAACAGCAACATTGCATTTCTTCTACTACTCTCTTAAGAAAAATATCATCACCACAACCTTCATCCACAATATAGCATTACTTTGCCTCTTGTGACTTCATATAGCAGTAAAGGAAGAAGGTGACAACAAAATTCATTCCCCCAAAACTTTAAGCTTTCACGTGTCAAATTCCAAGCAAATCAGAAACAAGCTGTGAAAACTTTCAAGTATCAAATCAGTATGTCAATAGATTAATAGATCTCCACAGGGAAAAAGAAAGCCATCAAAATGTATAAACTAGTCCATGGATTCCTCAAAGGGAAAACAGATAAATGGCTGCTTGTGTCTCCAATTATGCTGATCTAAACCTACTTTAATAACCAAAGTATCACACAGAGCAAGTTGTCACCAGCAAATTAAGGTACGGGATCCCAGATAACATTTTTGATAGTCCCAGACTCAAGAAATAAATCCACCTTCTATATCCCTTTGAGCATCCTACCAATAATTTGAAAGGGATTACCAATGCAAAGGATAGTGACACTTCCTGGACTTAAATTTCCTACTAGTGATGCATTTCAAAACGACAAGAAAGAAGCCAAAGGATGCAAGTATCCATTCCCCTACCCCCAATTAAAAATCAAAACACTTTGCAACAAGTATCCAAATTTCAACAGAAAAATTTTCTCTATCATGCAGGAATGCACCTTGTCCAGGTCAATCTTGCTCAATCAAAATCAATTTTCATCTTCACATTAGCCAATTTAGTCACCAAAACTCATAACCTCATCAAGAATTTCCTTATGCTAACAAAATAAATCTTGGAAGAAGACATTGTGAAGTTTGTACTGCTTTCAAGCTAGAAAGAAAGCATCCAAAAAGCTCTTATACAAAAATGCTTGGCAAGCTAAAGGAATGATCATCCTTCAAAACACTAAAAACAATCCAACTTAAATATCAAAAGTGATAGATGTACAACTAAGAAAATTTATTAATTTGGCCTCTCTTATATATTTATACTTGCTAGGAGTGGGTAGGAGCCTTTCCTGCTCCCACTTCCCATAATATTTCTACTTGAAACAAGAAGAAATATAAATAATTGACATCTGATCATAAACAGTTGATCTACCGAGTTTCTAGAAGCGTAAAACATTTTTTAATTAGCGTATATCTTCTTCCAGCGAACAGAACCAGCACAACTCATATTAAATCCTTGTTACACAACCAACAAATCACAGCTTTCAGTTTCAGAGTCCCATCAACTATTACAGAACATATATATGCAAATGTAATACAAACCCAAGCTTTTTGAATGCATAGAAGTATATATCTACTCCCACTCACGTTTAAGGAATCCTGTAATGCTCCAACAGCTTCAGAAGGTAGTTCTTCTACATCTCGTTGTACCTATGAATCAACTCTAGAAAATATCAAAATCTTTCTCTGTTAAAAATTGAAAATAACGATACATGCAATGACATGCCAAACATGGTTTTGATGCATTAGTTCTGCACCAGTGTTAATATCTCCCAATATATGAATTGAGGAATAGTAAAATCTACAAGTTTATAAATAATCATGAGTCAAATTAACAAGAAAATGCATTTACTTTGCTCCTTAGTGTCTGAGAGCAAAAGATCAATGTTTCCAGGTTGCTAGTGGCATCATGAAGCAAATTATCAGCAACCTAAAGCAAATAAAAAGGAAAAGAAATGAATGAATTTTCATCTCATAGGGAAAAGGAAGAAAAGAACTTGCATATAAAATTTGAAATAAAATCTACAGGAAGAGTATTAATTAGACTGGAGCAAAATGTAAGAGCATTCCATAGTTAAGAATACATTTAGAAGAATAACATCAAAGAAAAAGGAAACAAATACAGAGCTCAATCCACATTCATATAAACAATGTAGTTCCACGAACAAGATAATGCAGTTTATAGTATGTTGGAGCTCAAGTCGAATAGATTTCTAATATCTGTCAAAAAAATTTTGACATTCCCCTATCACCATATTTTCTCAGCAACATATATTAATGACAACTTAAGAAATGGAACAAGCTGTTATAGTCAACTCAACACACTCAATATTCAAATAAAACCCTAAAATTCAAAAATATTCACACAATTCAAACTTAAGCCACTTACCATTCGAATACAAGAAACTGATCCAATAAAAATAAATAAATAAAGAAGAGGAAACTTATTTGAAAGAAAAAACCATCACAAATACGTAAAATCCCGGCAGCGATTCCAAGTAATTGAACAATAGTTCAAGGAACTTACATACGAATCAGCGAAAATTGACATTGGTATTAACAAGATACGAGAAAGCTAGTACAGATACCTGCCAAGCATCGATGGTGCGTTGGAAATCTTGCAACCATCGATCGGCTTGCATACGCACCGCATCGTCCGGGTGATGGTACAGTGCGTTTAGGGCTTCTTTCACTGTGTTTTGGAGCTCCATGCTTCTTTCCATTTCAAAATCGAACTGCAAGACTGTGCATCGAGGAGAAAACGGACATAGATATTAACAAAAAATTATATACTGATATGATTAATTAATTAATTTTTGGAGGGGAAGCGGAGGAGGAGGGATTATTATATTACGAAAGAGTGAGGCTTTGGCGCCTGCAGTGTGAACGGGAGGGCAGGTTCTAGCCGTCCGATCTCTTTATCTTTGACTTGTGGTCAACACGAGTGGTATTAATAGATTTTGTTCTAGCCGTAGAGAGGTGTGACTCCACCGTAGTCGTACAACTGGACACATGGCTCGTCATTGGATTTGTTAAATTATTGGGCAGACTGTGTGCCAAAAATTTAAAGGGGAGAGAGAGTCCTACTTAGCATATAAATAAATTATCAATACGAAAAATTTTGTTAAATAAAATTATTTAATTAATAAATTAAAAAATTGTAAATTAGCAACGGGCCTTAAACGCCTGTTTTTAGGTCCATAAGCCTTGAAACTTGACAGTAAAACCACAACTCAGTACATGTGTCCGAGTCAACTCAACTCGAACCTCCTCTAACGAACACGGGTAGTTGCCGGTGTATCGCATTCACGCTCTACTTGCCTACACAAAATCAGTACCTTGGGCCAAAGTAACAGAGACGCTGATAATCGTGCATAAATCGTACACTCACGCCGAAGTCGCTGCCGCCTGGTTACAGTAATGTTATGAATGCAAAGAATCCACTACAAAGCAGGACAAAAACCACAGCACGAAATCAAAACAAAACAAAGAGCAGCATATAGGTTATAGATATGGCCTCTTATCTGCCAGAGACTGAAAATGCATATCCAGGCATTTACATACCAGAAGAATGGTCGGATGCCGCAGATTCCATAGCTTATGATTCAAGCACTTCCCCTCCTCCTATTGCATTGGTTTGTGGGGCTAAAAATTGTGGCAAAACCACCTTCTCTCGCCACCTTGTTAACGTTCTTCTTCAGAGGTAATTCCTTTCTGTCTTTTTTTTGTGAGTGATGATGTGAAGGATAATTTTAGCCCTTAGCCCGTTTTCTTCTTGGTGAATACTGTGTGGGTTTTATTGACGTTATTTGTTTCATTGTGAATGTTTTATGTAACGTTTGATTAGCTGTTTGTTTCATTATTTGAAACTTTTCCTGCTGGGTGTTGTTAAAAGGAACCTGACTGGGGTTTAAAATGCGTCGGTATAGACCTATATAAATTCAGAACAACTTCATGGTCACTTTATACAGTTATAATGATTTTTTTCTTTTTTCTTTTTAATTTTATGTACTGAAATTTTGTTTGCTTGGCTTGTTTGGGGTTAATATTTCTATAGAGGCTTGATGATTTGGGTTATGTTATAGAGTTTGATGTCTTGCAAAGACACATTATCTTTTAAGTTAATTGGATGTTCTGAATCTGAATATTTTTGTATGCGAGTCTGCAGATATAGGAAAGTAGCATATTTGGATACAGATGTTGGGCAGCCTGAGTTTACTGCTCCTGGATTTTTATCCCTCACTGTGGTTGACAAACTGACTCCAGGTTTTTGTTTAGTCTTAATTCTCTTCACTTTTGTCACTACCATATGTATTTGTTGGTTTTCATACTACTTGTTTTTGTTGTCAAATACTTGTTCCTTCTATTGGTAATCAAGGAGTTGTTTTCTTGTTTCTTTTTCCTAAAATTAGATCTGACAATTCCATGCTTGAAGACGCCAGAGAGGTACAAACTGTTCTACTCATCCAGCTTCAAATAATTTCATTATGTGTATTGGGAATTTGAAGTTTTGCTCTTGGCATCTATTAATAATTTGAATTTGTGTTTCAGAATATGTTATACTTGTTGTTAATGAAAACATATGAATATGCAATATCATTGCACCAAAAAATCGTGGCATGAGATGTGTCACTTACAGTTTGACATTTATTTTCTACAGTTGCTTTTTCTTTGGTGATGTTTCTTCAAAAAGGGATCCAACAACATATTTGAAATATATCTGCGTCCTCTATGATTACTATCGTAAAGAGTATTGCATGTTCAACAAGAGTGAAAGCTGCCCTGGCAAGACTGAGTTGCCTCTTGTTGTGAATACACCTGGTTGGGTTAAAGGTGTGCTTCTTATTGTCTGCAGTTGCATTTTGTTTCTCTGTTTTGCATTAGGAAGTAATTTCTCTTTTGGTATATTGCTCATTTCCCTAAAAGTCTTTTCTTTTGAGAACATTTAAATTATTTGATAAAACCATATTATGATTTTCATTTTTCAGGTATTGGTTATGATATATTGGTGGACATGTTGAAATATATTACTCCTAACCATGTAGTTAAGATAAACATATCTTTTGAGAGAAAGAATCTACCGGCTG
Organism: Xylocarpus granatum; assembly: GCA_019650275.1. Taxonomy (NCBI): domain Eukaryota; kingdom Viridiplantae; phylum Streptophyta; class Magnoliopsida; order Sapindales; family Meliaceae; genus Xylocarpus; species Xylocarpus granatum. Next base: position 314,610 of record BNST01000228.1, read on the forward strand.
GCGCATTCTGGTTGGACGGTTGTCTTGATGGCGATGTTAATCTTATAGAGATCAATTCCGCTCGTCGGGACTCTTTTAATAGATCGTAAGTTCTTAGATATCTTTAAGTTTACTCTGCAATATTAAATCCTGGATATCGCTTGCTCATGTAAATATTTTAGTCAATTTTTTTTTAATTTCTACTTTTGTTTTTATCTTTTCGCAACTATAAATCAATGCCGTTGGTAAACATGGGTTTGTTGATATGTGGACATTGCTTTACTATTGTATTCTACCCCTCCTCATCACTGGGTGAAGTCCCAATCCAAATTGTCCTTTATATGCAAATGCTAGTATTATTAGTAATGGAATTAGTGTGGTGCAAGTGGCAAACTATTTCATTTTGTATCTTGTGAGTTTTGGCCCCAGCTCTGTGAAGATCATATAAATCCAGCGCTTAGCCACATTAGATACTTCACCTTAGATATACTTTGGAATGTGTTACTAAATCTTGGATGTTAATTGTTTTTCTTCTTTGATTTATATTTTGAGATGTATTACATTATATATCTGTGGTGCTTTACAGAGTGCTTGTACGAAAGGATGCACGCCTTTTGCGGGATTTGCGTATAATGGCTTATTTTAGGCAATGCTTTCCTAGTAACCTAAATATCACTACAATTAAAGAACTTGCTCAGGCACTGGCTTCTCATCCTCCTTATCAAGTTCCAATAGCAAGCATCAAGATAAGGCATCTCTATTGTCAGGTTGGTTTAAGGCATCAAATAAATTGCTGTAGGTGTTCTGGCAATTTTTGTTTCTGCGGCATGTCACACCAACACCACTTTAATTTCTCTGTCTTGTTCCTGCTCTTTGTAAAATAGTTGGAAGATTCTAAGGCTGATCTCGGTTATGTTGGCTTGCTGTTATGCTTCTCTACTTAGTGCCATTGTGCATGGAAGACTTTAATTTATGGTTCATACACTTTTTGCAGGTACCTAGTACTGAAATCTTCTACAGTTTGAATGCTACCATTGTTGGCTTGGCAATTAGCTCTGATGCATCTGAAAACTTGCCTCCGTCTGTCGGGCTTGGTAGGTTACTTTCACTTCTCTGTGTTGCTATGCTTAATTAATACTAGTTTCCTTTCCTTGATCATATACCCTGTTGTGTTTGTATAAGTATTTTATTCATTCTGTTTGTCTATTTTGAGATGCTAGAATCTGAATTTTTTAAACGTTTGGACCTGACATTTAGCTTCCTCTATTTGGATCACTAGTGACTTTTGTATTTGTGTTGAATGAGGAGCTAAACTGCTTGTTGGTTTGATAGTACATCTGTGCTCGAACTACTTTGCTTGGGCCCTTTAAGAAATCTGGATGGTAATTTTAATTCATTAGCATCTGAAACACATCGAGAATTGTAGCATCCTGTAAACTAACTCATTAATAGATGGTGATGATAGACACAAGTAGGATGGTTGGGGGTATGCTGGGACTCGAATTTTGTTGTTTGTGTGGGAAATAATGCTTCATCCTTTTTCTGCAGTATGCTTAACTACCATGATAAAATCTTAGCTTTTAGTGCAAAAATGTAGAAAAGAATTCAATATTTTCAACTTACATGGTGCCTCTATTATATAGGGATTGTTAGAGGGATTGACACGTTGAAAGGTTTGCTCTATGTAATCACGCCTGTTGCACCAAACATCCTGGAAAAGGTTGATCTTTTTCTGCAGGGTTTCATCCAAATTCCTACTTGCTTGTTGCAGGTAACTGATTAATCTGGTAGATTTTCTGTTCAAATACAGATCCTTGTAACTTGACTGAAGTTTTAGTCTAAACTATTTATTCTTTTCCTCCACAGGTACAGGGATGCATATCACCTTACATGTCTGCGAATGTTTTACCTACAAGCTAGTTGATACTCAAGAACTATATTTATACAGTCTAATTTACTGGTTTTCAGCTAAGTTTCAATCCAAGCATACAAGATATTGTAATTTTGGTTACAGGGTAGCGACCAGTTTGTAGTTTGAATAGACATCATAAACTGTCTGCTCATTTGAGCTTGAATAGGAAAACACCATGTAAACATTTCATTCTTATTCTTAATTTTAAATTAACAAAACATCGTATGGAGCATATATAAGTGTTTATAAGTATTTTCTCAGTCTGACACTCAGAAGTGTTGGCAATTCCAGACCTGGAATATTCATCTTGTTAGTTCGCAAAATACTTCATATCAATACATCATCTGTTGTGCTTGGTAGAGCCTAAGTTGATTAGTTGAAGATGTCTATTTGAATGAATTCATTGCTTTAAGCCATGGATACCGTTTTCTGCCCTTTATGTAACAAGCATAGTCAGCGTGGTTGGTGGAGTCTGCATTGCAATGTTCATTGCCAAAGTGCCTTAACTCTGTGGATAAATTGTTCAACCTATTCCTGGATGTGGCAATGCTTCAACCATTTTTTCTGTTCTTCTCTTGGTGCACATGTGTGTATTCTGGTGGGAACTTGGACTGCTGCAAGTTAACGAGGCTGATGATTGTGATAGTGGAGCTAATATCATCTTGGAAGCCAAGTTATGTACCTGGGCTCAGCTGGAAGAATCTGTCTCAGTGGAGCTTATTCCAAGCAAAAGCTGCATTCTTTTGTTAACCATTGATCAGTTTCCTATTGGGTAATCCGAATCCTGTGCGTATGATATTATGTAAAATTTTGTTCCCCACAAATACCTAACCGACTTCTGGTAATAAAATGTTCTTAACAACATTGTATTCGTCATTACAACCAATTCATACAAATTCCAAGGTTATGTTTTCTCACAACAAACTCCCCAACAAATAGCGAAGCAACACGATGGCGTTTTTGTTCATGGCTTGGTTGTTTGGACAGCGAATGATAGACCGTTATTTCCGGTACATTCTCCACACCCTCCCTTCCCCCCTATAAACCTCAAATCTTTCACAATGATAGTTTTCTATTAATAGCCAACAGAAATTCACCATTCAACTTTGAACCAAAAATTGAACAAGACCTCTCCGTTCTGTCATTTTCTTCCTCAATCACTCAGACAGAAAGGTCATGATCATGGTCTGGTTTATCCTCCTCAGGTCATGATCTTTCGCCTCGTCATACTTGAGCATTTCTCCCTACACCTACCACGGTTTTATTTAAAAGCAACTTAGAAAAGGATTTTGTTTATTTATTTTTGCTACGAGTGATTATTTTTTGAGGATCCAAAAGATTATGGCAAAGCGATCGTTTAGCTGTTATGTCGAACAAGAACTGGGAAAATTCCCACATTTCTTTATTTATGCTGTTCTTGAATGGGTGTTAATAATTATGCTTTTCATTGATGGGTGTTTATCGCATTTGCTGCCATGATTGCCAAGTTTTTTGAGTTTGAAAATTCCTTGCTTGCTTTGTACAAGAATCGATCATTATCTTGTTCATAGGAATCCTAATTGTTATTACAATGAATCGATATGCGCGACTCACAAGAAAGACGTATCATCCCTTGCATATTGTCATGTCCATAAGAAGCTCTCTGATACAAGGAAGATGTGCGAGACATGTCTCCTTTCGTTTGCAACGGAGAAAGAATCCGGGGATTGTGACACATACAAGTCTCTTGTGGGGATTTTGCACAAGGATGTGGAGTTGCTTGTGGATGATAATGAAATGCACTTGACATTGCCTTCTACCAAGAAAGATGAAATGGTGCACTTGGAGAAGAGTAGGGTTCAATGCTGCTCGTGCTGCGGGGAGCCGTTGAAGGTTAAGTCCTATTCAAATGGGAAAAATGCTGGCCTGACTTCACAAGCGCCTGCTCCTACTCCACGAGCATCATTCACTTCGAGGATCGAGGAGTCTCGAAATTTGGAGTTGCCTCATATACGGTACACAGCACTCAAGTTTATCACAGATAATGAAACAGAGGTTCCAGAGGATGAGAGCGGATCAACTGCATTCAGCGTCAGCAAGCAACGTGAGTTTTGTTCCCTCTTTTATACAATTTCTTGCATTTCCTGAATGATTCAATTAATCAAAACTTCTGAATTGTTTAAACCAAGTTTTTGATCTAGTTACTTTAGTGTTTCCATGTAAGATTTGGATATATGACAGCCGATGTCAGAGATTTCATATGTTTCCAGTTCCTAAACTTTTTTACTCTTCATTGTCTGCATCACTGCCCACCATTTTAGTTTTTCTATGTATATAGATTAGAATCAGTACCGATCCTTAATAACAGGCCCCGAATGATTTGATATCCACATGCTTAAAGTTTTGAAGTGCTTATGTCCATGATTATGTCTGTTAGGCTTGTTACTAATCTGGTTAATGAGTCTTTTGACCAGTTAGGGAAGAAATGAAAGCTGCTGCCGTGCCGCTGCTAACAGATGGCGAAGATTTTAATGAAGATAAGACCCCTACTTTTGTCAGAGGGAACAAGTTTTTTGGAATCCCACTTTCAGATTCAGCTCACAATAGTCCAAGGTGGAGCACTAGATTTCTGAGGAAATCGCCGCTTGAGAAAACAGATGATGCTGAAGGGAATGTGTCCAGTGAAGCATATAGTGATTTCATTTTGCACCATTTGAATAGACAGTTTCGTTTGGATCGCAAGTCATTGATGGCTTTGTACATGGAATTGGATGAAGAAAGAAGTGCTGCTGCTGTTGCAGCTAATAACGCAATGGCTATGATCACCCGATTGCAAGAAGAGAAGGCAGCTGTTCAGATGGACGCCTTACAGTATCAAAGGATGATGGAAGAAGAGGCAGAATATGACCAAGAAGCCTTGCAAACAACGAAGGATTTGCTTGCGAAAAGAGAGGAGGAGATTAAGGATTTAGAGGCTGAAATCGAGGCTTATAGACAAAAATATGGAAATTTAAGGGACGAAGAAACTGCAGAGCAAGCAAGTGGAAATGACAATGATTACCAGGAATTCGAAACAAAATCTTGCTCATCCAACAGTGAAAAATCTGAATGTAGTAGTCCACCTGATGGTTTTATTAAGGTGTTGAACGGTGGACAAGGTGTATCGATTAACGAGCAATCTGGGTCACTGCAGGATTTGAATGAGGGGGAAACTGATGACAAATTACTGCAATCCAAACATCTGGTCCATTTGAAAGACACAGACAAGAAAGTTCACTTTTTTCTGAATGATGGAATATCTTCCTCGCAGTGTAGCCAACAATGTTAAACCATTCAGAAAGATACTGGTAACACCCATATATACATAACTAAGTACTAGGTACAAATGCCATATTAATCTTATGCACCGCATGCTGTATCCATGTATTACATAGTTGTCTGTCTGAGAGTGGTTGCATATAAGTGTATAGAGAGTAAAAGTCCTAAATGTCACATTTCACATCGTTAGCTATGAGTCTGGATTATATGTTATATATCTTAGATCGTCTTAACTAAATAGACGCGTGTTGATTTGTAAAATTGAAGAACAAATTCACTTTTACACTAGAAGTAGATGATTAATTTTTAAATGGTGATTCTTATAATCTTAATCATGGTAGTGAAATATCAAAACTTTTTACATAGATTTCACATGTATTCTTTTTACATAAATTTCACCTATATTCAATCTTTAGTTGCTTTGCCCTTTCTCACAATACCCTTTGAGGAAACACTTAGAACCCAAAAGTCATTTTAAAATCTGATTATCGTTAATGACAGTTGTGAAAATGTCAACTTTCTACACATATATCCACAAGTTTTCGGGCTCTGAAACTATCTTTATGTTGAAGATGTTTCCTTGGGGATAAGAGAGTTTTATTTGCTCAAATCTAATAACAGTTCCTTGCCCAGTGGAGCCGGTTGGCCATAACAACCGGAAGAAAATGAAATCAAAGATGGGTGATGTTTACTTTTCTAACTTATGGAAACATGTTTCAAATGCATGCATGATTGCTTCCTACAGTAGTGCAGTGGGTAGATGATCAGTGTTTCTACTTACTCATTCCTGCTTAATAAAGCATGAATAAAATTGACCATAGTCTAGCAGATCAATGATCAATTCTTTTTAGCATTTTGATTTCTGCTGACCCACAGTTTTTAGTCTGATTCTGTGATTATAAACCCTTCAGTATTATATTTTGATTTTCCGTTTTGCAAAATTACAAAAGTTATAGCCTGGATAGGCACCGCACCGGCAGTGACTAACAGTGCAACTTTTTTTTTGAGGAAGTACTGTAGCTGATGATCTTCGATTGCTTTACGTTTTGTCTCGCATTTTCCAATCTCCAGGCAGAACACCTGCTAACTTCGACGGATTATTGTGCAGGCAAAATATAGTAGTAAGATGGGCAGTCATTGATGTCTCTAAATAGATTTGCAATAGCGGTGATGTGATTAGGGTCAACTTATGCGATGACTTTGAAGGTCATATAGATATTTTATTTACCCTGCACATACTTTGCTGAAGCTTCAAGGCCATGATTAGGTGCTTTTACTGACATTTTTGTATCTCACAAGTGTGCTAGGAGACTGTTGGCGATGCCAGGGAAACTGGAGAAGGATGAACATGTCTCTTTCTAGCTGATGAACAAACTGCAGATAGTTTCATACATGAAGTGATGATTGTTTCTTTCACCAGAATTTTTGTATCATATATGAATCTTTTAATTTTTTTACCCTGTTGTTCTGTTAATTGGTATATTTTCTATGATGAACGGGGCTTTATGCTTAATCTTATGTTTGCAATATATTTCAGATCATTCACTTGTATTACCCAAGAGAGATTGGGAATCAGAAAAACTTCAAAACGAAAACTCATACTTCATTTTGCGATTTCAAAATAAAAAATAAAAAAAGCTCATACGGAAATCGTAGGAATGACTAAGATTTGCCTGCAAATATCTGGCTGGTGGAGTCAATCTAGCAAACTCACAGAACATAAGAGCTAGGATCAAAATGGCATGCCTTCTATACAGGGCACTGAAATATTGAGCAGGAGCATAATATAAGCATACTGAAAAAGCATTAACAGAATACTTTTAGCCTTAACAAAAATACAGTTTGATAGTTTACATTATATCATAAATTAGGTTACACATCATCAAACCTTTTATACAGTTTGATCATTTGGTACAAAGTTGTGAGACTTCGGTTGATATTGAGTTAAGCTCGCAAGTTCTTCTGTTAACAGCAGATCCCTTCACAGAGTAGCTCAATACAATTGATTGGAAGAACATACCTGGTTGAGTTGATGGGCAGAAAATCTATTGCCAGCATCCCATGATGAAAGAAACCATCTCCCTCCTCGTACCGTTCATGGATGGAAGAAGTTGGTCTGACTGTAGATCTATAAACCATTTTCACCTCTATCTAGGTACTTCTAACAAGCATTCCCTATTAACAAGCCGCAAATTTCCAGGACTTTTGACCGGGAAGCTTGAGTTTCCTAGTACTCTAAACAACAAACTACCAATGTTTGTAACCTTTATCAAAGATTACAGAGTTTCAAATACAACAAAACATGAGTGACCTCATTATTACAATAACAATAACTTAATAATAATAATATCCTCCTAGAGGATGTGATTGTTGTTAACACTTTTGCTGATCAAGTAGTAATTTCCTGTTGTAAATATTCATTTACCATTGCCTCAATCTCCATATCACTGACATCCTCCACGTCAAATCCTTCACCTGGCTTTGTTGAGTTGCAGTGAGGAATAGAGGCTTGTCCGGGTTCACAAGAGTATGCATTCTGAAAAGCCCTCCCTGAATTGATATGGTAACCTACCAGATTGCTGCCACCATTATTGGAGCAGTTAGAATACAATGATCCCTGTTCCAAATAACTTGGTGAATTGAACTCTGAAAGTAGTAGACGTTCTGCATCAGAAGTATTTTTTCCAATGTTACTTATAGAATAGGAATCCAAATGTTGATTTGATTGTAGCTGTGATGCCAGGGAACCATTTCCTGCAACACGATCTCCAGAACAAGGAATCATATTGTAATTTGGTAGTACTTGCGACTCTTTACAAACTTTTTCTGCAACATGATTTCCAGAAGGAGAAATCATATTATGATTTGATAGTACTTGCGACTCTTTGCAAGCATTTTCTGCAACTTGATATACAGAAGAAGAAATCAAATTGTCAGTTGATAGTGGCTGTGACTCAATGGAACCACTCCCAGAAACATGATTTTCAGAATAAGAAAACCTATTATGGTTTGGATGTAGCTGTGACTCTGGGAAACCATATTTTGCAACATGATTTCCAGAAGGAGAAATCGAAGAGTCACTAGATAGTTGCTGATAGTCCAAAGGAATATTTTCTTCAGTCTGACTTCCAGAATTAGAAATCACATGGTCACTTGGTGGTGGCTGAGTCTTCAAAAATATATTTTCAGTATCATAATCTCTATTAGAAATAACCTTGTTAGTAGATTGTTGTACAGCCTCCGAAATAGAATTTTCGGTACCATGGTTGCCAGAATAAGAAACCATTTGCTGATTTGATTGACCTTCGTCGTTTGTCGAAATACCATGCTTGTTATCCCGCTTTTTTTCTATGCGACATAACACAAAGTCCTTCTGCACAAATCAAAGGTCAAAACAAAACAAGTTAACCATAAGAAATGCTCTATCAGAAAAAAATTTCCAGCCACAGCAGCCTTCAAGATTTTCGTTAGCATTTCCAGAATACTACTGATCAAGCAATTAGTACAAATTAAAACAACGGATTCTATCATCAAGATAACAAATGGACATGCTGAAATTTCAAATTTACATCAAACAAGTTTTGACCCATATTTGTGGTTGGAGTTAAAAACAAGAGCAACATTTTCTTGCACACTTTCCGTGAAAACTGCAGTAAAAGTTCAAGAAATATTATACCTAAATGTATAGATTGCCCTACGCTAACTCCTCATCCTTAACTCCACCACTAACCTTAAGTTTAACTGAGATTTGATCCACTAGAAGATCCTACCAACTAACTAATATATAACAGATATGTTTACAGAAAAGATACCACAGAAACGAACCTGCAGTTTTAATACTTTGCCTGTTTAACCATATCACATCTCCGTTCAACTCGATATTCTAGCATGCTCATCAATCACTCCAGTCTTCATCCAGCAACAAAATCAATCAAAAGAAAACCAGATTATGCAGCCTATCACTAAACTAAACAAGAGTAATGAAATGAAGCTATTGTAAGATCTACGATAAATGCGTGGTTCATCACTGAGCAGAGAGACTCCATAATAAGCGATGAAGTTCAAACAAAACCAAATGAACAACAATTCATAAACAAAGGAACATTACGAGAGTTCCAAAAACAAGAAGGTAAATGAGAAATAAGCATAACTCATACCTTATAACGACGGTCGTCCTCGACAAAGAACTCATGCATCACCCAATCAGTCTTAGAACCACGATGGTAGAAAGACAAAATCCTTTTGCTACCAATTGCACGACTGTTTTCATCCCTGATTTTCGATCCCTGGCCGGTGACTTTCCAGTATCCTTCATTTGTTCTCCTGTGGGCACGTTTACTCTTGGCATACTTGTAATAAGGTTGAGAGAAAATATGCAACACTCGTTCCTTGGACTGCATCCCTGAATTCCCCGCATTCCAAAAAACACAACATGTTATATAACATTTTGGGCAAGACTGATTGAGCTGAATTTTGTAAACCAAATGATATCTTGTGCTGATTAGTTGATACTTACCGGGTAATTCCCAAGGCTCGAAGCTATAGATATCCATCTCCAGAATCATATGCACAGAGTAATGAGGATCAAGCCTCTTCCTCTGCAGATAATCGATGATCTGTTCATTATTTGGTACGAATCCGAACCCCGGGAGAGACTCCATTTCTGATCTAATTCGATACGAAGCAGTAGCAAAAAAGAGAAATAAAGTAAAAACCATTTCTAGTGGTTCATTGGTTTGTGGGAATCCGTCCATTGCTGTTTCAATACGACGGAGAGAAAGAAAAGTAAAGGCTTTGGTAGATTTCTGTGACTTGATGGGAAGAATTTGCTCTGGAAATGAGAGTAAGTGGGGATCGTGCTTTATACAAGCAGAAAGCAATGACTCATCGTTCTCTCTCCCTGAAGGTGATTGGTCTACCCTCTGCATGGATTCTTATTTTAAACGCGTTTAGCAACAGTTGATGGTTTTTTCCAACGGCGTCAAGTAGAACATAAGAGAGTACACAGTGCTTTAGGCATGGTAATTTGAAGGTCCGTCAATGGTTGCATTTGACGATGAGTCAAGAGAATTGTTTCCCATTCGAAAAAAGTGACGGTAGAACTTGCTCCATAAGTTGTTTGAGTGGAGACCTTCAGCGATTCCTTTGTTTTTTTATTTGCACAGTCAGACTCTGGGGTCCCCTTCCCTCGCAAGGGTTTTGGATTTACATGCGCGAGCAAGTTTACCTTCTGCCTGAGGAAATCTAGAATCTTCTTCTCCGTCTCTTTCTCTGCAATTTCTTGTTGATGAAAATCTAGAATCTTCTGTCCATTGTCTTTCTCACAATTTCCTTGTTTAATCTTCGTTATGTTACGTTCGTACGCAGCAAAGCATTACAATACACCCACAACACAACTTAAAAGTGTAAGTTCTTCATTTTCATTGCATAACTCCTCACATCTTTTCCCTTGTACTTCTTTTCCCATTTCTTCTTGTCAACTTTCTTGCATCTCCATGGAAAGCACCCATTGGAGAACCAATTGTGTAACCCTGGCATCTCTTCTCCTGTATCTCTCCCTTCTCTCATGCGTTGAATTGATTCTCTAACCTGAACTTTTTCTCAGGCTCTGACTGCAAAATCCATCAGCATTTTATTTTCTCTATATCGTGTGAAATTTTCCAAAGTTTTCCCCTGTACACAGATCATGCCGTAACAAAATCTTTGCAGTAGATGAATAACAATACGCATGCAGTGTGATTGTTGCTTTCGCCGTAATGTCTTATCATACATGGATTTTCTCCCCGAAAACAAAGCTTCGACTGCAAATCTATACATGCAACTATTTGCGTTGATCACAAGAGATTGATGTAAACTTTAAAAGAAATTCCAGCAAGAATTCAAAATTCTCTTTATAAGAACACTAGGCACATATAGAAAAGGTGGGCGGGGCACAGCAATTACATGTAGCTGCAGCGGGACTGAAACACTGCAATTGAAAAGCATATTCGTTCTTCTCAGTCAATCGCCGACTTGAGAATACGAACAAATTAACATACTTTTAACTTTGATAAAACAATAGTTTCATGGTTTACATTATCTCATAAACTGGGTTCAACTCATCGACTCTACCCATTTATGCCGACGCAAGATTTTTACTGATTGTTTCTGAAAAATCATGTCGATTTTTACCTCGGCTTTCCCGCATAGATTGATTTTGTGTGGCATTTGCCTCAAAGTTTGTGCTCGCATATGTCTTCTGTGTCAAGTGTAATCAGGCTTTAATCGAATTATCAGTGGAACTAGCAATCTTCCTTCATTTTCATGCTGCAGTAAGACCGCCCTGTAGTTTTTCTCTGGATACTGCTGGGCATGAAAGTTAACCCAGCAACCGGAGTCATTCAGGAGCATCTTCCTGTGATTTTGGTTGATGTTGAGCTCCATGTAGTTCTGATATTGAAAGATTCTTCACCGATTGGCTCGATGGGTGGCAAATCTATCGCCAAAATCTTACGATGGAAGAAACCACTCTCCCTTCTTCTGCTGTCTACGATGGAAGACAATGGTCAATCTACCATTCGCATATGCTGCTGCTACTCTTTTGAACAAGCAATACCTATTTAATGAGTTGAACTTGTATAGAACTTGGCCATACTGCTACATATATATATATATATCAGATATGATAGAGCAAGCTGAGCATCCAAGTGCTCTGTACAACAAATTCCTATGTAACCATTCTAAAAGAACATAATATAGTTGAAGCATTATTACATTAAAACATGGTTGAAGCATTATTACAATACCAAAAGAATATAATTTACTCCTCAAGCATTTGATTGTTCTTTATGTATGCTACTGAAGTAATATTAATACTCAAATTCTTTATTTACCCATGCTACGAAGGATTCAGTGTCCGCTTCAATGCCATCCACCACATAAGCTCCTCCATCTGATATTGATGAGTTGAATTCGGAATTGAAGATTTGTCCAGCTTCTTCACCTCCATCCGACTTTAATTTGGATTCAGGAGATCGGGTTTGTCCAGCTTCTGCAAGAGAGTATTCAATATGGAAACCCCTTTGTGAATTGATCAGGTTACTTACCTGTTCGCCGTCACATTGAGAATTCAACAAATAAAAACAATTATTAGGAGCGTTAGAATATGACGATCCTTGTTCTGGATCAATAGTTGACTGCATTTCTGAGAAAGAGTCATCATCAACAGGATCATAGCCATCAAACTGATTTGGTAGTAGCTGCAAAGAGTCATTATCCAGAGCATTGTCGCCATTGAAACACTGATTTGGTTGTAGCCGCAAAGAGTCCAGAGCATTGTCGTAGCACTGATTTGGTTGTAGCTGCAAAGAGACAGTATCAGGAGCATTGGAACCATTGAAACACTGATTTGGTTGTAGCCGCAAAGAGTCCAGAGCATTGTCGTAGCACTGATTTGGTTGTAGCTGCAAAGAGACAGTATCAGGAGCATTGGAACCATTGAAACACTGATTTGGTTTTAGCTGCAACTTCAAATTGTGACTTGGCGAGAAAGTTTTTCCTCTAACATTCTTCTTATCCGAAAACAACTGTTGATTTGGTGGTAGTACAGATTTCTGGGAAGTATTTTCTGAAACAACTGAATGTTGACTTGATTCACCTTCACCACTTGTTGAAGTACGAGGCTTGTTATCCCATTTTCTTTCTAGACGACACACCACAAAGTCCTCCTACATGAATTAAAAGCCAAAACAGAACAAGTTCACCATAAAGATATTGGTAAAAGTAGATTTACATTTTCACTGACACTGCCAGATTACTGCTCACCAAAGTTGTCGGAGAAAACAAAAAAATCACATGGTTGCATTAAAATAACTTATCTATATGCTAAATTTTCCGAGTCCCATCAACAACGAGTTTAGATCACAATTTCTTACTTAATTTCTATGAAAATCATATATACTACATTCAGTTGGATACATACACACATACAAACACACACCCACACCCACTCCACCCGAATCCCTCGTCCTTAAGGCCACCCCATCCCAGCCTCAGTTTCGGTAAGATTTGATCCACTAAAAGTTGTGATCTAATTGCATAACGTGTTCACATAAAAGAGACCACACAAATGAACTCATAGTTTTCAATCCACTAAAAGTTGTAATCATAACGCATCTCCATTCAACTATTCAAGCATGCTCACCAAAAACTCCAGTCAGTCTTCATCAAGCTGAAAAATCAATCTACAGTAGCCAAATTATGCAGCCTTTCACTAAAATAAACATGGGTACAGAAGATTTACAGTACACAAGTAGTTCACAACTAAGGGAGGAACGGAGACAATCAATTCAAACAAAACCAAACAAACCAACAATTCATAACAAAATGAACCTTACAGTAGTGCAAAAATAAGAAAATAAATTTGAAAAAAAAAGGGCACATACCTTATCAAGAGGGTCTGTGTCTTTGACGTGGATCTCGTGCATAACCCACTCAGTCTTTGCTTCCTTGGAAACCCGACCATGAGGATAGAAAGACAGAATTTTCTTAATACCAATCACATCTTTGCCCTTTTTGGCCTTCATGCAAGAACCCTTGCCCGTAATTTTCCAATATCCAGAAATTGTTCCTCTGCGTGCGCGTTTACTCTTGGAAGATTTACAGTAAAAATACCATATTGGTTCCTTGCACTGAATCCCTGCCTGCCCTGCATGACAAAAATTCACACCCAAAACAAAACACACGCTTAGTCGGAGAAGTTTAGACTAAGAATGACTCAATTATACATTCTAGTTATTAGTTAATACTTACTTGGTAAGTCCCAAGGATCAAACTTGTAGAAATCAATCTCTTTAATCGTAGGGACAGAGAAACCAGGGACAAGCCTCTTCTTCTTGAGGAGAGTGATGATTTCTTCATTGGTTGGCCGGAATCTGAACCCCACGAGACTGTCCATTCTATTCCTGATTCAATACAATCCGAAAGGAGACAGATTCAATTCAATCACAACAGAGTAATTTTCTGTGCTTTGATGGGAGGGGGATCATACCTCATATTTATATTCCCAGAAATGCATATTCATATCGCATATAGTTACTCTCTCCCCTCTTGTGATTGGTCTATAAACTACTGTACATGTCTTTGATGTCCAGTTAGCGTTTTTAGACCACCCCACTGTCCATCTTTTCAGGATTCCTTTTCTTTCTACAGTGTACACTCACTTTTCCCTCCACGAAGGGTTTCCATCCCTGGGCAGTGTAGTGTACAGCTGGGAGTTTCCCTGAAGCTTTTGCTTAAATTCAAGAATCTTCTGGTCCTTTCCTTCATCTTTCTTTGTACTTTCCTCTATAATCTGATGAGGACGACATCCCCAACAAAGAATTTTGTTCACCCTTTGCATTAAGATTGATGATCCAACACCAGTCCTGTGATGACAAGTGCTGATTTGTCTCCCAAATTACAGACAGTCTTAATTATTATATAATTTACAGTAGTAAGATTATGTAGTGATCCACTATGTGTGTCTGTTAACTTATTTTTCACGTTTTAATGTTCACGCAGCATCTTGGTAACGTAATGATAAAATCTTTCTGTTATTAAAAGGGATAATTGCATATTAGACCCTAATTTTCAGTTAAATGATGAATAAGGTTATAGTTTGCAAACTTTGAAATAAAAGCCTCCTGTATCACCTCAAAAAGATTTTACTTGACCTTAAAAGCTCTATTCATAATTTTTTTTTCTATCAATACATTTAAAAATATTAAAGAATTTTAAATGAAATATTTAATTAGATTTAATAAAACAATTTTTTTAAAAAAAAATTGAGATTTATTTAATTATTTGAATTTTAATGAAATCTAGCAAGGGGGATCCATATGAAAATTATTTTTGAAATTATGTCTTTTTATTGTTTTGCTAAATTACAGGACCTATAAGTTATTACCCAAAATAAAATTCAACAGCATGCACCCTTTCTTAACAAGTAATTTGTCTGGATTGGATTTGGATAGTCTACGCGAAGAAGTGGTCCCCGGGAAACCTTTGGATTGATGTCATCCGACCGACCAGATTATCGTCTGTCTGTTTCATGTTTTAACTGCAGCTGAACCAACATCTTGTAATGTCGCAGTTCAAGTCATAAACCAGCCGAGTCAGATGCTCGAGTCATATGTATAACACACGAAAGCCTCTGCTACACATGTAGTTTTTTAATTTTACAGGTTATGTCAAATGGGAAATTGTTACTGGAATATCTAAACGCAATTTATCTGAAGTATATGCGCACGTAGTTGAGATGAAAGAGAGAAAATGCAGTGAAAAGTTCTCATACAACTTGTTATTACTGTCTGCTGATGGATTCACATAGCCAGGCATATGAACCATCCACACCTCTGCTTGTACACCTTTTGAAAAGCATAATCTTTCTATTACCAATCTCCAAAATTCTTGAACAGTGACATACTTTATTACATATACAAAATGGAGGAACAAGTTGAGTTTACATGTGTTCTATAACATCCATGTCCTAAATGATGTGGGAATACTATATAGCACCCGCAAAGCATTACTACATTCGTCAATAGTTTTACTCTCCTGCATAATTCAATTGTGATTCACATATGCTATCAAAGTGATAATCTCCAGCTGCTATTGGAGAATATCCATTAACCCATGCGTTGAAAGATCCAATGTCCGTGTTACTGCCATCCCCAAGATCAACTTTGGTCATTGATTTTGATTAGTTGAACCAAGGAGGAAGGATGTGCCCAGTGTCTTCAGGAGGGTATTTGTACTGGAAAGCCAACTGTGAATTCACGTCTTTCTGCTTGCTGTCAAACTGAAAACTCATCACGTTAAAGTCACTACTTAAGCTGTCAGAATATGACGATGATATCTGTTCTGGATAAATAGGCAACTGCAGTGCAGAGAAAGAGTGGTGATCTGGGCCATTATAACCAGCAAGCTCAACATCTTCTACATTAATTGGCGACTGCTGTGCAGGTAGAGTGTTGTAATTCAGCCCATTACACAGGTTGAGTGCATCAAATTGTGCAAGTAGCTGAGATTCCACCTAAACAACCACAGAGGAGGAAAATTCAGTTCTGGAAATGTTTTCCCAACAATATATATCAGTTTCAGGAAATTATTCATTAAGCG
This sequence comes from Xylocarpus granatum, assembly GCA_019650275.1. Lineage (NCBI taxonomy): Eukaryota > Viridiplantae > Streptophyta > Magnoliopsida > Sapindales > Meliaceae > Xylocarpus > Xylocarpus granatum. The sequence continues at coordinate 330,937 of BNST01000228.1, forward strand.
TGATCTTTCTCACCCCTGACAAACTATGTTCCACAACTTGATCTCTAAAATCAGATATTGAATGGGGAATTGGTAGTTTTTGAGATTCTACATGAGATAAGAATCATGAACATACAAGCATTACTACAGGATATGTTACTCAAGCAATAAAGATAGTAAGTGATACAGAAAAACAGATTATATAGCATGCTTTTTCTCATCCATGGACAAGTATTTTCTGCAACATGATTTATAGGATGAGAAGCCAAGTAATGACTTGGTAGTTGAGATTCATCCTGAAACATAAGAACATAAAGTAGCATTAGTTCCAAGTACGATATTTCTCATGCACTCCATGTATGAGTGGATATTGGTAAACTCCCACAAGTCAGTTCTTTCTCACCAGTGGAAACTTGTTTTCTGCAACATGATTTCTGTAATCAGAAGTCAAATATTGACTTGGTAGTTGATATTCTACCTGCAGTTAAGACCGTGAACAAAGAAGCATTAATTCTAGATGCATTTATCATACTCTACATACATAAGTTGATATTGAATCGTGAGTATAAGTCAATTCTTTTTTCTCACCTCTGGAATTATTTTTTCTGCAACATGATTTCCAGAATTAGAAGCCATATACTGATTTGGTAGTAGCTGCCATTCATCCTGAAACAAGAACCATTGATAGCTTTAGTTCTGATATGTTTCTCATGCGCTACAAATGTAAGTTGATGTTTAAACTGCCCATAAGGCACGTTCATTCTCATCATTGAAAAACTATTTTCTGCAACATGATTTCTGCAATTAGAAGTCATGTATGCTAGTTCTTCATGTTCTACCTGAAGTAAAGAACCACAAACAGAAAAGCATTATTCTTAGATATGTTCCTCGTACACTCCATTTATGAATTGATATTGACAATTAAGCATAAGTTGTGCTCTTTCTCACCACTTGAACGGTTTTTTCTGCAACATGATTTCTGGAAGGCAAATGTAGCTGTTGAGGTTCAACCTAAAATAAAATGTAAAATATTAATTTCGAATATGATTCTCACAACACCATATGTAAAAGTTAAAATTGAAAGAGCCCTGAAGGCATGCTCTTTCTCACCCTCAAACACCTATTTTTTGCAACATGATTTCCGAAATCATGAGTCATATGAAGATGAGTGGGTAGTTGCTGAGTTTCAACTTGAAGTTTAAAATTTTTTTGAAAAAAGAAAACATTTATTCAAATTAAGCTTCTCAGGTACTGCATGTATAAATTGATATTGAAATCTTAAAACTTATTCCTTCTCACCCTTGACAAAATTTTAGGCTTGTCATTTGATTTTCATTCTATGCGGCAGATGACAAAATCCTCGTACACAAATTAAAGTTGACAGCAATATGAGCTGACAATCTAGAATGGTGCACTATCAGTTATTGTCCAGCAAAGTCAGATTTCATTAAAGCTGCTCAGAATAACAAGTACACCAGTCGAAATGGCCTAGTCCCCTTAGAAATTATATTTAAAGAAATGCATGTGGTTGGAAGCTTACAATAGTTTATTCACATGTCCACATGGAAAAGATTTCAGATTTTTCAATGCTTAGGATGTCTAATGAAACGAATCAATCAAAATCAAAATTTTAGCAACCCACCCAACCACTTCAATCTTCAATCATAGCTCAATTATTTGCCTAACACTAAATTCAACAGAGTACATAAATTGCAGATTATTAGAACCATTATTACATTCCTCGCGTAATTCATCACTAAAGCAAGATACAAAGACAACCGATAACAAATAATGGAGTTAAGAACAAAGGAAAATGTACATTAACTCAGACAATTGAACTTCGAGGTGAGTGCCAAGAGCAAGAAAATGAAGAAGAATCAGGTAAAGCAGTTACCTTATTAGGAGGATTGTAATCAGAACGAAACTCGTGCATGATCCATTTAGCCTTGTGCTTCTTAGAAGCATCACCATGTTGGCAGAAGGCCAAAAACGTCGTACTACCAATCACGTCTTTGCTGCGTTTGGCAAAGATTTTACAACCTTTACCAGTGACTTTCCACAATCTAGTGTTAGTTCTTCTATTGGCACGTTTACTGTTGGCATACTTATCGTAAGGTGCGCAGAAGTACCACACAAGTTCACCAGATTGAATTACAGAAAGACCTGTTTCCCATTAAAAATAAAACAAAGCAATTACAAAAAAGGCATCGTTGAGACTGAGTTGATACACACACACATATATATATGATGTAATTCGACTTACGGGGTAAATCAAAGGGTTCGAAGTTGTAAATATCAACTTCGTTAATGCTTTGGACAGAGAAATCAGGGTCAAGCATTTTCTTGTTGAGGAAAGTGATGACTTCTTCATCTTTGGGTTGGAACATGTATTCCCACAGGAGTGACCATCTTCTGACTCAATATGAAAGCGGGGTTTGAAGAAGAAGCTCTGGCAGAGGAGGAGGGATGGGGATGATTATTTATACGGAGACTCAAAAAGATTTCACTTACTTTTGGTGGTAGTCGATGATTTGCCGCAATCTAATGGCGCAAATAACGTTATTAAATTTCCAAATGGCGGTGGATAATGATGGTGATGTGTCTGAGTTCAGAATATTAATAAAAGTGACCACTTGTTTCCCCTTGAAAGCCACTGTCTCCTTGTTTGAGAAGTTGTGAATGAAGTCAACAGACGGGGTGAGGCGTCCCCTTCCTTCGCTTCCCTTCCATTCCTTGGCAAGTACCTGTTTGAGAAGTACTAAATCTTCTGCTACTGTTGTTATCTTTCTGTGTATTACAGTTGTAGATTCCATTCCCATATGAATTTCACACATGATCCATGATAAAATCAAATAAAACAATAATAATAATTAAAAAGAAATTATCTTTACAACCGGATAATATAAAGCTGTCTCCTTCTTTCACAAGTAGTGGAACCACTCACACCTGTCATTTATTTCCCCTTCCTTTACAAGTTTCGAGGTTTAATTATACCAGAGCTTCAAGCATCCTATCCAAGTTTCTAGCCACCATCAATACATGACTAATGAATGCCACACCAATTGTAATACATACTGTATTTGCTACTCTGATCAGTTAAAATACAAATTCCTAATCTCAATTTTACAAGTCCAGTATTAGTTACTCTCACCCCCCACATAACTATTAATATGCAAAACCCAATATCTCTCTTCAATGTCTGTCATATTGCCTGGGAAATTTTATTTTCCCCGCACTCACCTTGTTAACAATGTCCAGAGCATATCTCCTGGCAAATCATGACAAACCACGATTCTAAAGTACAAGACTTCCAGCTGCAAGCTGCGGTAAGGTTTATGCATCTTAGCATCTACATTGGCTCTCATGGAATGAAGGTGAACAACTCAGAAAAGTTCACATCCTGCCTACAACTCTATACGAAAGCAAAAATGCTACAATGAGAAGCCCTTGCGTGTATAAGAGCAAAATTGGAATGAGCAAATGTTTCACCCAAGGCTGGAAATTTTCACGAGGCAATAGATTGCTTGTTAATTCTATTTGCTTCCCATTTCAGGATACAAAAAAAGAAGATACTGCAGATCAAAAACCTGTGATGAAGTAAAAGCCATTTCTCACCGTTCATTGTTTTGTGGGAATCCCGTCCATTGCTGTTTCTATACGACGGAGAGAAAAAGAAGTAAAAGCTTAGTGTAGATTTCTCTGGTGTGATGGGAAGAATTTGCTCTGGAAGTGGGAGTTCGAGGTGATCGTGCTTTATATAAGCAGAATTCTCTCTCCCTGAAGGTGACTGGTCTACCCTCTGCATGGACTTACTTTAAACGCGTTTAGCAACAGTTTGATGGTTTTTCTCTTTTTTTTTCCAATGGCGTCAAGTAGAACATAAGACAGAAAGAGAGAGAGAGAGAGAGAGAGTACACAGTGCTTTAAGCATAATGTTTGAAGGTCCGTCAGTGGTTGCAGTTGACGATGACTCAAGATGGTCATTTCCCATAATATATTTTAGGAAAAAATGACAGTAGAACTTGCTGCATAAGTTGTTTGAGTGGAGACCCCACCGTCTCCCTTTCGAGATTCTGTTCCTTTGCAAAGTCAGACTCAAGGGGGTTCCCCTTCCCTCGTAAGGGGTTTGGATTTCCATGCCCAAGCAAGTTTAGCTTCTGCCAGATGAAATCTAGAATCTTCTGTTCCTTCTGCATTTTCCAGTTCATGGAAATCCAAAATCTTCTGTTCTTCCTTCGCATTTTCTTGTTCAATCTTTGTTAACATATGGACGTGCAAGGAGTTACAAAGAATGTAAAAGCGTAATTAAACATCGACATTGACATTGTGTGTATCCATGAAGAGTACTTAATATTTTCTAAACTACCCTCATGGTATCTTGCGTCTCCATTGTGTAACTCCTTACATCTCTTCTCGCGTTTACATTGTACAACTCCCTCCTCACATCTTTTCTCGTGTCATTAAGTATTTCCATTGTATAATTCCTCTGCTCTCGTTCTTTTTCGCATCACTATGGAAAGCACCCATTAGAGAACCTATTGTGTAACTCTCACATCTCCTCTCCTATCTCTCTGGTCTCTCATGTCTTGAATCGATTCTCTAACTTTCTATTTATACTTTTTGGTATATAATATGTGTGGGGTACAGAAATTACGGAGCTCCAGCGAGACTGAAATACTGTACTTGAAAAGCATGTTCGTTCTTCTCAGTCAATCGTCGACTTGAGAGTACGAACAAATTAACGCACTCCTGGCTTTAATAAAACAATAGTTTCATAGTTTACATTATCACATAAACTGGGTTACTGATCCAATATTTTTACTGATTGTTTCTGAAAAATCATGTCGATTTTTACCTTGGCTTTCCCGCATAGATTGATTTTGTGTGGCATTTGCCTCAAAGTTTGTGCTCGCATATGTCTTCTGTGTCAAGTGTAATCAGCCTTTAATCGAATTATCAGTGGAACTAGCAATCTTCCTTCTTTTTCATGCTGCAGTAAGACCGCCCTGTAGTTTTTCTCTGGATACTGCTGGGCATGAAAGTTAACCCAGCAACCGGAGTCATTCAGGAGCATCTTCCTGTGATTTTGGTTGATGTTGAGCTCCATGTACTTCTGATAATGAGAGATTCTTCACCGACTGGCTCGATGGGTGGAAAACCTATCGTCAAAATCTTGTAATGGAAGAAACCACTCTCCCTTCTACTGTCTACAATGGAAGACAATGGTCTATGTACCATTCGTATATGCTGCTGCTACTCCTTTGAACAAGCAATACCTTTTTAACAAGTTGAACCTGTATAGAACTCGGCCATACTGCTACATAGAGATATCAGATATGATAGAGCAAGTTCAGCATCCAAGTTCTCCAAACAACAAATTACTAAGTATGAACGATTCTTAAAGAATACTGAGTTTGGACTAAAACAAAACATAGGCGAAGCATTATTACAATACCACAACAATATAATATGCTCCTAGAGCATTTAATTGTTCTTAATGTATGCTAATGAAGTAATATTAATGCTCAAATACTATATTTACCCATGCAATGAAGGTTTCAGTGTCAGCTTCACTGCCATCGGTGACATGAATTCTTCCATCTGACATTGATGAGTTGAATTCAGGAGTGAAGGTTTGCCCCGCTTCTTCACCTCCATCCGTCTTTGATTTGAATTCAGAAGATTGGGTTTGTCCAGTTTCTGCAAGAGAGTATTCATTCTGGAAACCGCTTAGTGAATTGATCGAGTTAGCTACCTGCTCACTGTCACATTAAGAATTCAACAAATAAAAACAATTATTAGGAGTGCTAGAATATGACAATCCTTGTTCTAGATCAATAGTTGACTGCATTTCCGAGAAAGAGTCATTATCCACAGGATCATAGCCATCAAACTGATTTGGTTGTAGCTGCAAAGAGTCATTATCCAGAGCATTGTAGCCATTAGAACACTGACTTGGTTGTAGCCGCAAAGAGTCATTATGCAGAGCATTGTCGCCATTGGAACACTGATTTGGTTGTAGCTGCGAAGAGTCATTATCGGGAGCATTGTCACCATTGGAACACTGCTTTGGTTGTAGCTGCAAAGAGTCATTACCAGGAGCATTGTCACCATTGGAACATTGATTTGGTTGTAGCTGCAAAGAGTCATTATCAGGAGCATTGTAGCCATCGGAACACTGATTTGGTTGTAGCTGTGACTTCAAATTGTGACTTGGCGAGAAAGTTTTTTCTCCAACATTCTTCTTATCAGACAACAATTGTTGATTTGGTGGTAGTACATATTTCTGGGAAGCATTTTCTGCAACAACTGAACGTTGACTTGATTCACCTTCATCACTTGTTGAAGTACGAAGCTTGTTATCCCATTTTCTTTCAAGTCAGACACACCACAAAGTCCTTCCACCTGAATTAAAGGCCAAAACAGAACAAGTTCACCGTAAGGATATGGGTAAAAGTAGATTTACATTTTCATTGACACTGCCAGATTACTGCTCACCAATGTTGTCAGAGAAAACAAAAAAATCACATGGTTGCATTGAAATAACTTATCTATATGCTAAATTTTATGAGTCCCATCAAGAATGAGTTTAGATAACAATTTCTTACATGATTTCTATGAAAATCATATATACTACATTCAGTTGGATACATGCACGCATACCTACACCCACCCTACCCGACTCCCTCATCCTTGACTCCACCCCATCCCAGCCTCAGTTTCAGCAAGATTTGATCCACTAAAAGTTCTGATCTAATTGCATAACGTGTTCACATAAAAGAGACCCCGCAAATGAACTCATAGTTTTCAATCCACTAAAAGTTGTAAGCATAACGCATCTCCATTCAACTCAATATTCAAGCATGCTCACCAAAAACTCCAGTCAGTCTTCATCTAGCTGAAAAATCAATCTACAGTAGCCAAATTATGCAGCCTTTCACTAAAATAAACATGGTACATAAGATTTACAGTGCACAAGTAGTTCACAAATCGAGGAATGGAGACAATCATTTCAAACAAAACCAAGCATAAAAACAATTCGTAACAAAATGAACCATACGGTAGTGCAAAAAGGTAAGAAAATAAATTTTTAAAAAAACAAAAGAGCACATACCTTAGCAAGGGGGTCTTTGTCTTTGACATGGATCTCGTGCCTAACCCGCTCAGTCTTTGCTTCCTTGGAAATACGACCATGAGGATAGAAAGACAGAATTTTCTTAATACCACTCACATCTCTGCCATTTTTGGCCTTCATGTAAGAACCCCTGCCCGTAATTTTCCAATATCCAGAATTTGTTCCTGCCTGCGCGTTTAATCTTGGAAGATTTACAGTAAAAATGCCCTGCATCACAAAAATTCACACCCAAAACAAAACAAAAGCTTAGTCGGAAACTAAGAACTAACTCAATTATAGATTCTAGTTATTAGTTAATACTTACTCGGTAAGTCCCAAGGATCAAACTCGTAGAAATCAATCTCCTTAAACGTATGGACAGAGAAACCAGGGTCAAGCCTCTTCTTCTTGAGGAGAAGGATGATTTCTTCATTGGTTGGCGGAATCCGAACCCCACACGACTGCCTATTTCCATTTCTGATTCAATACAATCCGAAAGGAGACTGATTCAATTCAATCAGAAAGTAGGGTAGGAGCTACCTAATTTTCACTGCTTTGATGGGTTGAAAGAAGAGGTGAGCGGGCTATCAAATGGCAAATTCATATACCCAGAAATAGTTAACTGAGTTGCGCTCTCTCTCTCTCTCTCTCTCTCTCTCTCTCTCTCTCTCTCTCTCTCTCTCCTATGGTGATTGGTCTATACTCTGCTTTACATGACTTGATTTCCAAGCTCAGTGCTACAGCATAACAAAGTTAGCTGTTAAAAGTAAACAATATGATCGTGCCGCCCATGTAGCGTTTTGAGACCACCCCAATGTCCCCTTTTTCAGGATTCCTTTTCTTTCTGCAGACAAGGTGGTGTCGATCCCCAGACACTGTATGTAGTGCACAGGTGTGAGTTTCCCTGAAGCTTTTGCTTAAATTCGGGCATCTTCTGATCCTTCTGTGTTCTCTTTCTTCTCATTTTCCCCTCTAATGGATGAGGATGACCACCCCCTCCAAAGAATTTTGTTTACCATTTGCATTAAGATACCTACGTAGATTAGAGATCGATCGATGATCCATCCTCCGTTCTGTGACGAGAAGTACGATTGTGTACCGGTATATTACGTGTATCATGATCAAATCCTTCTGTTAAAATTAAAAGGGATAATAACATATTACTCCCTAATTTTTAGTCAAATGATGAATAAGGTTATAGTTTGGGAACTTTGAAATTAAATCCCCTGTAGTATCGCCTCAAAGAGATTTTACTTGACACTAAAAGCTCTATTTACCGGTGGCAATGGAATTTTTGTTGTAATAGTTATACACAACATGATGATAACTATTAATCCAGTGCAGAGAAAATCCGCTGATGGATTTTCATATCTGGGCATATGAGCTCCACGTCTCTGCTTGTACTCCTTTTGAAAAGCATATTGTTTCCATTAACAATCTGCAAATTTCTCCAACAATGCCATAGTTGAATGTCTACACAATAGAAAATGGAGGAACAAGTTGAGTTTACATGTGTTCTATAACATCCCTGACAAATTATGTTCTGCAACTTGATCTCTAATATCAGACATCGAACGAGAACTTGGCAGTTTTTTGAGATCCTACTGCAAGCATTACTTCAGGATGTGTTACTCGAGCAATATAGATATTAAGTGATAAAGAAAAACAGATTATAAAGCAATGGGACCATGGATTCATTGCTGCACAGATGAGATTCTCCCCGTATAGCTATTATCAAATGGTTAACGAGAGGGAAAAGAAAAAATATGTACATCAATGACCAATTGCGAATCCTTGATAAAAAAAAAGCCAAATACATCCGACCATCATTTTCCTGATATCCGAAGGCATGAAAGAGTCTGTTCCCTACGACATACTTCAAGTTCTGTGGGTAAATTTTCATTTATTTTCCATTTCTTATGTTGCTCAAGTACTTTACTTGTCTAAGCAGCCCATTGAATATTCAGGTTCTGTACGTGGAAACATATACACCGGAGAGAGAGAGAGAGAGAGAGAGAAGAGTAAAAGCTGAGGTAGACAGACTTCTCTGGTTCGATGGGAAGAAATTGCCCTGGGAGTGATAGTGCTTGGGGACCAGGCTTTATGTAATCAGAAAGCAATGACTAAGCATTCTCTCTCACCCTAAAGCGACTGGTCTACACTCTGCATGGACTTACTTTAAACGCGTCTAACAACAGTTGGATGTTTTTCCAACGGCGTTAAGAAGAACAAGAGAGAGTAGACAGTGCTTTAAGGATCATACATGAAGGTCCGTCAATGGTTGCAGCTGACGATGAGTCGAGATAGTCATTACCTTACGAAGAATACATTATTAGGAAAATGTAACCCTAGAACTTGTAACGTAAGTTGCTTGAGTGGAGACCCCACAATCTCCCTTCCCCTGTTTCTTTGCACAAATGAACTTCCTTCCTAATTTAACTTGAATTATTTAGTGAATAGGTAGGAAATCTACTTGTTTAATCAATTCTTTAACTTCTTCCTAATTTTTTGTTGACTTGTATCTCTCACATATGATAAATAATTACACACAAGCTTCTGGCAACCGATAATTTTTACTCAGGCTCTTGACTATAAATCATTTTATTTTCTGTGTGTTCTGTGAAATTATCAAAGTTCTCCTCTGTACAGAGACCATGCTGTAATTAAATGTTTGCAGTTGATGACTAACATGCATGCAGGGTGAGATGTGGCTTGCTGATTGTTGCTTTCGCGTGTTAATGTTCGTATCGTACATGGATTTTCTCCCTGAAAACAAAACTTTGGAAGGAATTCCAGCAAGAATTCAAAGCTCTCTTTATAAGAACAAAAGGTACATATAGAAAAATCTGTTGGTACAGAAATTACATAGCTCTAGGGGTACTGAAATACTGTACTTGAAAAGCATATTCGTTCTTCTCAATCGTCGACTTGAGAATAAGAACAAATTCAAGTACTTTCAGCTTTAATAGAACAATAGTTTCATCGTCTACATTTCTCATCAACCGGCTTCAACTCATCGACTCTACCCATTTATACTGATGGTGTTAATACCCACATTTATATTTACCTCGGCTTTCTTGCATAGTTTGATTTTGTGTGGCATTTGCCTCAAAGTTTGTGCCCGCACGGGATCTCATGTGTCAAGTGTGATCAAGCTTCAATCGAAGTTGAACTAGCAACTTCTTTGTTTTGCGTGCTGCAGTAAGTCTACCCTGTAGTTTTTCTCTGGATGCTGCTTTGCATGAAAGTTAACCCAGCAACTGGAGTCTTTGAGGAGCATCTTCCCGTGATTTTGGCTGATGTTGAGAACCTTGTACTTCTGATAATGAGATATTCTTCAACGACTGGGTCGATGGGTAGAAAATCAGTTGCCAAAATCTTGTGATCCCTTCTTCTACTGTCTTGGATGGAAGACAATGGCCTTTCTACCATTCGCATATGTTACTACTACTCTTTTGAACAAGCAATACCTATTTAACAAGCTGAACTTGATAGAACTTGGTCGTACTGGTACAAATAGATATCAGATATGATAATGCAAGTTGAGCATCCAAGTGCTCTATAACAACTTCCTAAGTATGTAACCATTCTAAAAGAATACGGAGTTTGGACCAAAATAAAACATAGGTGAAGCATTATTACAATACCGCAACAATATAATATGCTCCTCGAGCATTGGATTGTTCTTAATGAATGCTACTGAAGTAATATTAATCCTCAAATTCTTTATTAACACATTTGAGGAAGGATTCAGTGTCTGCTTCACAGCCATCTGCCACATAAACTCTTTCATCTGACACAGATGAGTTGAATTTAGGAGTGAAGGTTAGTCCAGCATCTTCACCTCCACCCGACTTTGATAAGTTGAATTCAGGAGATTGGGTTTGTCCAGTTTCTTGACTTAAGCAATCATTCTGGAAACCCCTTTTTGAATTGACCAGGTTATCTACCTGCTCACTGTCACATGGAGAATTCAACAAATAAGTGTTAGAATATGATGATCCTTGGTCTGGATCAATAGTTGACTGCAATTCCGAGAAAAAGTCATTATCCACAGGATCGTAGCCATAAAACTGATTTGGTTGTAGCGGCAAAGAGTCATTAACCAGAGCATTAGAGCCATCGGAGCACTGATTTGGTTGTAGCTGAGACTTCCAATTGTTACTAACAGGGAAAGTGTTATCTCCAACATTCTTCGTATTGGGAAAAAAACTGTTGATTAAGTGGTAGTACAGATTTTGGGGAAATATTTTGTGCAACAACAGAATGTTGACTTGAGTCACTTGTTGAAATGCGAGGTTTATTTTCCTGTCTTCTTTCAAGACGACATACTACAAAGTCCTCCTACATGAATTAAAGGTCAAAACAGAATAAGTTCACCAAAAGGATGTTAGAAAAAGTAGATTTACATTTTCACTGACATTGCCAGATTACTGCAGGCCAGTGATTGTAGGAGAAAACAAAACAACACATGGTTGTATTGAAATAACTCATCTATGTGCTAAATTTTCCAAGTCCAATCAACAATGAGTTTAGATCACAATTTCTTAAATGATTTCCATGAATTCGTACATACTACATCCAATTTGATATATCCATACAAACCCTACCCTAATCCCTCATCCTTAACTCCACCCCACACCCAACCTCAGTTCAAGTAAGATTTGATCCACTAAAAGTTGTAATCTAATTGCATACCGTGTTCACATAAAAGAGACCACACAAATGAACTCATAGTGTTCAATACTTTGCCTGTATAATCATAACATATTTCCATTCAACTCAATATTCCAGCATGCTCACCAAATAACCCCAGTCAGTCTTAATCCAGCAGAAAAATCAATCAATAGGAGCCAGATTATGCAGCCTTTCGCTAAAATAAACATGAGTACGTAAGATTTACAGTACACAAGTAGTTCACCAATAAGCAAGGAATGGAGACAACCATTTCAAACAAAACCCCAAACATGCAAACAATCCATAACAAAATGAACATTATGGAAGAGCCAAAAACAAGAAAATAAATTTGCAAAAAAAGAAAAAAGAAAGCTCATACCTTATAACGAGGGTCGTCGTCTTTGGTGTGGATCTCGTGCATAATCCACTCAGGCTTTGCTTTCTTGGAAACAGGACTACGTGGATAGAAAGACAGAATTTTCTTTCTACCAATCACATCTTTGCCGTTTTTGGCCTTCATATAAGAACCCCTGCCCGTAATTTTCCAATATCCAGAAATTGTTTTTCTGTTTGCGTGTTTACTCTTGGAATACTTGTAATCAGGTTTGTAGTAAAAATACCAAATCGGTTCCTTAGATTGAATCCCCGAATGCCCTGCAGCATAAAATTTCACATCCAAAACAAAACACATGCTTAGTCAGACAAGTTTAGACTAAGAACTAACTCAATTATATATTCCAGTTATTAGTTAAAACTTACGTGGTAAGTCCCAAGGATCAAACTTGTAGAAATCAATCTCCTTAACCGTATGGACAGAGAAACCAGGGTCAAGCCTCTTCTTCTTGAGGAGAAGGATAATTTCTTCATCGGTTGGCCGAAATCTGAACCCCACGAGACTGTCCATGCCCATTTCTGATTCAATACAATCCGAAAGGAGACTGATTCAAGTCAATCTGAAGGGAGAGTAAGAGCTAGCTTATTTTCTCTGCTTTGATGGGCGTAATTTACTTTGAGAGAAACAGCGAGTGAGCGATCACAACGCATATTTATGGACCCAGAAATATTTAAGTCGGTTACTCTCTCCCCAGTTCTGATTGGTCTGTACTCTACTGTACGTGACTTGATTTCCAAGCTCCATGCCACTGTATGACTGACTTTGTATGATTGGCCAGCCAAAGTGGTGCCTTGAGACCCCACCGTCTTCCTTATCAGGATTCCTTTTCCTTCCACAGAATTCACTCACATTTCCCTCCGCGAGGGGTTTCCATCAGTGGACAGTGCAGCGTACAGGTGTGCTTTCCTCTCAAATGGATGAGGATGGCCACCCTCACCGTAGACTCCGTTTACCTTCTGCATTAAGATTTCCACGTGGATTAACGGGGATGGATGATCCAACATCTGTCCATTGATGACAAGTACTGATGATTGATTGTGTTTCTCAAATTACAGACAAACTTAATTACTATATAATTAACATTAAGTTATTTTTACTTTTAATATTTACACAGGATCCTGGTGAGATCATGATAAAATCTTCTGGCTTGGGAACTTATAATAATATTTAAATTGAAAGGGATAATTACATATTAGACCGCATATTTTTGTTAAATGATGAATAAGGTTATAGTTTTCAAAATTTGAACGTATATCTCCTGTATTACCTCAAAAAGATTTTACTTCACCATAAGAGCTCTATGTATTTTTTTTTCCATTTAATGGATTTATTTAATATAATTATTTATTTATTTAATATATTAAAAATATTTAATTAGAGATAATAAAAGAAATTTTTTTATTTTTATCGGAGTACTTATTTGATTATTGGAATTGACGAGGGGATTTGTGTGAAATTTATTTTAAAATATGCCTATTTATTGTTTTGATAAAATACAGGACCTACATGTTATTTCCCAAAATAAAATTGTTCCCTTTCTTGGGAAGTGATTTGTCTGGATTGGATTTGGATAGTTTCAAGTGTCTGACATCGGCGAGGAAGTGGTCCCCGGGAAACCTCTGCATTGATGTCATCCGACCGGCCAGATTGTCGTCTGTCTATTTCAGAATCACGATAGCAAATTTGAAATCATTAAGAGAAGAAAATTAACCAGCCAGGGATCTGTGCAATGAGTTGTTTCATGTTTCAGTGCTGCAGTTTGAACCAATATGCAGTAATGTCGCGGTGAAATCGTAAACTAAGCAAGCTTAGATGCTCGAGCAACAGCACATGAAAGCCTCTGCTCTAGCTGTAGTTTTTAATTTTACAGCTTCTGAAAAAATGGGAAATTGTTACTGGAATATCTGGAGGGCAATTTATCTGGTGTATTCATGTATAGTCGAGATCAGAGAGAGAAAATCCAATGCCAAGATCTCATACCGCTGATGGATTTACATTCCTAGGCATACGAATCAGTCACATCTCTGCTTGTACTCCTTTTGAATAGCATATTCTTTGTATTAACAATCTCCAAAGTTCTCTTGAGCAATGCCATACTTTATTACATATAGAAAATGGAGGAACAAGTACAGTTTACATGGGTTCTACAACACGTCCAAAATGATGTATGAATTAAAATAGTACCTACAAAGCATTACTACATTTTTCAATAGTTGTATTCTCCTGCATAATTTAGATGTGGTTCACAAGTTCTACCAAAGTGATTATCTCCAGCAGCTATTGGGGAATATCCAGTAACCCATACGGTGACAATCTCAATGTCTGTCTCGCTGCCATCCCCAAGATCAACTTTCGGTGATTGATGTTGATGAGTTGAAGCAAGGAGGAAGGGTGTGTCCAGTTTCTTCAGGAGGGTATTTTTCCTGGGAAGCCAAACTGTGAATTCATGTCTTTCTGCTAGCTGCCAAATTGAAAAATCATCACATTAAAGTCATTACTTAAGCCGTCAGAATATGAAGATGATCTCTGTTCTGGATAAATGGGCGACTGCAGTGCAGAAAAAGAGTTGTGATCCAGGCCATTAGAGCCAGTAAGCCCAACATCTTCTGCATTAATTGGCGACTGCCGTGCAGGTAAAGTGTCGTAATTCAGCCCATTACAAAGGTTGAGTACATCAAATTGTGCAAGTTTCTAGAAATGCTTTCATGCACAATATATACGAGTTTCAGGAAATTATTTATAAAGCATGATCTTTCTCACCCCAGACAAACTATGTTCCGCAACTTGATCTCTAAAACCAGATATCAAATGGCAACCTGGTAGTTTTTGAGATTCTACCTGGGATAAGAATCATGAACATATAAGCATTACTTCAGGATACGTTACTCAAGCAATATAGATATTAACTGATACTGAAAAACAGATGACAAAGCATGCTTTTTCTCACCCATGGACAAGTATTTTATGCAACATGATTTCTAGGATGAGAAGCCAAGTTGTGACTTGGTGGTAGTTGAGATTCATCCTGAAAAATAAGATCATAAGGCAGCATTAATTATTTCTCATGCACTCAATGTATGAGTAGATATTGGTAAACTCCCACAAGTCAAGTTCTTTCTCACCCTTGGAAAAAAAATTTCTGCAACATGATTTCTGTAATTGTAAGTCAAATATTGACTTAGCAGTTGATATTCTACCTGAAGTAAGGACCATGAACAAAGAAACATTAATTCAGGATACATTTATCATACTCTACATACTTAAGTTGGTATTGAAAAGCGAGTATAAGTCATTCTTTTTTCTCACCTCTGGAAATATATTTTCTGCAACATGATTTCTAGAATTAGAAGCTAGGTACTGATTTGGTAGTAGCGGCGATTCATGCTGAAACAAGAACCAATGATGGCATTAGTTCTGATATGTTTCTCATGCACTAAATATGTACGTTGATATTAAAACTGCCCATAAGACATGTTCATTCTCACCATCCAAATTTTTTTTTCTGCAACATGATTTCTACTATTAGAAGTCATATCTGCATGTCCTACCTGAAGTAAAGAACCACAAACAGAAAAGCATTAATCTTGGATATGTTCCTCATATACACCATTTATAAATTGATATGACAATTGAGTATGGGTTGTGCTATTTCTCACCCCTTGAACAGTTTTTTCTGCAACATGATTTCTAGAAGGCGCAAGTAGTCGTTGAGGTTCTACCTGAAACAAAATGTAAAAGATTAATTTCAAATGTGATTCTCATGGCACCACATGTAAAAGTTAAAAATGAAAGTGCCCTGAAGGCATGCTCTTCCTCACCCTCAAACACCTATTTTCTGCAACATGATTTCTGAAATCATAAGTCATTATGGAGATGACCGGGTAGTTGCTGAGTTTCAACCTGAAGATTAAGAAAAACAAAGACAACATTTATTAAAATTAAGTTTCTTAGGTACTGCATGTATAAATTGACATTGAGACCTTAAAACTAATTCTTTCTCACCATTCAAAAGTTTTTTGTCTGCAATATGAATTCTAAAACTAGAAGCCAAACGGTGACCCAATTGATGATCATCACTAGTTGAAACTTTAGTATTGTTATTTGATTTTCTTTCTATGTGGCAGATGACAAAATCCTTCCTCAGAAATTAAAGTAGATAGCAATATAAGCTGACAATCTAGAATGGTAGTATACATATCGAATTCGTCTAGTCCCGTTAGAAATGATATTTAACAAAATACATGTGGATGCAGTCAATAACAAATTCCTTAGTTTACACACATGTCCACATAGGGAAGATTTCAGATTTTTCAATACTTATGCTGTCTAATGAAACGAATCAAAATTCTAGCAACCCACCCGATCACTTAATCTTCAACCATAGCTCAAATATTTGGCCAAACACTAAATTCAACAGAGTACATAAAATGCAGATTATTAGAACAATTATGACATTCCTCCCCCAATTGAACTTCCACGTGAGTATTATTACATTCCTCCCCCAATTGAACTTCTACGTGAGTGCCTAAAACAAGAAAAGGACGAAGAAACAGGGAAAGTAATTACCTTATTAGGAGGATTGTAATGGGAACGAAACCCGTACATGACCCATTCAGCATTGTGCTTCTTAGAAGCATCACCACGTTGCAAAACCCAGAAAACAACTTACTGCCAATCTCGTCTTTGCTGCGTTTGACAAAGATTTTACAATCTTTACCAGTGACTTTCCAGAATCCGTTGTTGGTAATTCTTTTGGCACATTTACTAGCGGGATACCTGTAGCAAGGTGAGCAGAAGAAGTACCGAACAAATTCATCATATTGAATTGCAGCAAGACCTGTTTCACATCGAAAATAAAACAAAGCAATTGAAAAAAGGCATCGTTGAGACAGAGTTGATACATATATGTATCTACTGTAATGGTACTTACGGGCAAAACCCAGAAAACAACTTACTGCCAATCTCGTCTTTGCTGCGTTTGACAAAGATTTTACAATCTTTACCAGTGACTTTCCAGAATCCGTTGTTGGTAATTCTTTTGGCACATTTACTAGCGGGATACCTGTAGCAAGGTGAGCAGAAGAAGTACCGAACAAATTCATCATATTGAATTGCAGCAAGACCTGTTTCACATCGAAAATAAAACAAAGCAATTGAAAAAAGGCATCGTTGAGACAGAGTTGATACATATATGTATCTACTGTAATGGTACTTACGGTCTAAATCAAAAGGTTCGTTAATGGTTTGGACAGAGAAATCAGGGTCAAACGTTTTCTTGTTGAGGAAAGTGATGACTTGTTCATCTTTAGGTTGGAATATGCAAACCAGAGGAGTGCCCATTTTCCGATTCAATATGAAACAGGAGATAAGAAAAGAATTTGCAAGCTCTGGTAGAAGAAGAGGGAAGGGGACGATTATGTATACGGGGACTGAAGATTTCTCTTGCCTTCGGTGACTAGTGGAGTTCCTGCAATCCAACGGCGCATATTACGTTATTAATGTCCCAAGTGGCGGTTGATAATGAGAGTGATGGGTGGAGTAGAGAATATTAATAAAGCGTCAAACTTCTTACCACTTGAAAGGCCCTCTCTCCTTCTTTGAGAAGTTGTGAATGAAGTCAAAGACGGCGGGTAGTTGTAATTCGACTCCTTCCCTTGCAAGTACTTCTTTGAGAAGCACTAGACCCGTTGTTCTCTTTCTGTGTATTACAGTTAGTAGATTCCATTCTCATGTGGATTTCTGACGTGATCCCTGATAAAATCAAATAAAACAAATTTTAAAAAGGGTTATCTCTAGAAACGTATATTACAAAGCTGTCTCCTTCTTTCGCAAGCGGTGACCAATCAGTTTATCCTTTACACAAGCTTCAGGTAATCCTATGCTACTTGTCGGCTTTTCTCTGTTTCTATTTGTATTGTCAAAAAATATAACATCATATACGTTGAACTACAAATCCCATACCTCAATTTTGTGAGCCCAGTACCACTTTTTCTCACCCCCCCCACATAACTTTTAATATGCAAAACCCAAAATCTCTCTTCAATGTCTGTCATATTGCCTCGGAAAATTTTATACTCCCCGCACTCGACCTCGTTCAAAATGTCCAGAATATTTTTCCTAGCGAATCATGACAAGCCACAATTCTATAGTACAAGACTCCCACCAGCAAGCTCTGATAAGGTTTATGCATCTTACAACTCAGAAAGTTCGCACCCTCCCTAAAACTACATACTAAAGCAAAAATGCTACAATAAGAAGCCCTTACATGTATATATGAGCAATGTTTCACCCAAGGCTGGAATTTTTTCACAAGGCAATAAAATTGCTCATTAATTCTATTTTCTTCCCATTTCAGAATACAAAAACATGATACTGAAGATTAAAAACCTATAATAACCTCACATGATCTCAGCAGCAAAATTAACTCCAATCAAAAAAATGATGATAACAATGGTTTCTTTTTGTCTCTCCCTCAGACTGAAAAAACAGAACTTGATTTTTGTAAGAGAAATCTACAAAAACACATGAGAAACCCCAAGAAATTGCCAGTGGAATGTATCTAATGGCAATCACAAAAAATAATCGGGAGTCCTCCGTGTAGTGTCAGGTTCAATTTGTCGAGGAGCTGGGTCAAATTGAAGGAAATTCTGCTCCATATTCTCCCCAATTTCAAGTATTGCAGCCATATTTCCACACCGGTAGCAGTAATTTGGTGCACTGAACACTGTTACCACATTCTTTTCCTGCAATGAATTGTAATAAACAAACAAATGAATAAAAAATCTGGAAACAACAAACCAACCGATTCAAGTTTCAGTAATGATTCTCATACCTGGCACCAATTGTATCCTTCCATTACAAGTTGGTGAGCTCTAGAGATAAGAGTCAGCCCATTAGTATGGTTGAACTGTGCAGCTATATCCTGTCCAAATGTGTATCCAGCACCCCGAGGAGATATTCCCCAACCACACCGGTCATCCGGATCAGACCATAAGAGATCACACATAGGGCCCTCATGAGGAACCTACTCTCATGTAAACAACAAAGTAGCAACGAGGTTGGAGAAAGCATTTTGATGACATTTGTAAAAATTTTAATAACATTTGGAAAGAAATGCCGCTTTTCACAAAAATGGTATGGCAGGAAGTAGTTTTGTTTCTAATTAAGATTGAATGTAATGAATATAACATGCTATCAGGGTAAATGTAAGGGGATAAATTTGCCACAAATCATGATAGCACTCTAGATGTACCTCCTGCATACGGTCCAGGGCACGTATATTATCTAATGTATCCAAAGATGGGGAAAGTCCTCCATGCAAGCAGAAAACCTACAAAAAGTTCACAAACATTTGTCAGCCACAATACAATGAAATAAACAGAGACAGACTGAATAAAAAATTCAAACCTGACTCTCAATTAAAGCAGTAAGTGGCAGATAATCAAAAAGATCTGTGAAATGCTTCCAGACATTAGCATTTCCATATTTTCTTAGGCATTCATCATAAAATCCATACCTGAAAAGAGAAATCACTAAGTTATTTTGATATACACCCAGAACAACTGCAAAAGCTGACTGAACACAAAAAACCAAAATTATTGGTAAATTGCATTTTCACAATAATTTAGCCAATTAAATTACTTTTGAGCAGCTGGAACCTTTCCCTATCTCATTAAAACTTCCAACAATTTGTCTAGGATTGATAAACAAAGTAGTGGAACAAACAACTAGACCAAATACTTCAAGATAACTCTTTCCTACATGACTGTTTTTGAAGTCATAAATCTACCACATCACATATAAATATGCATTCCTCTAGAGAGAGGGAAAACAGCTGACATAAGATAGGACTACCTTTAGAAGGCAACTGCAGTCATCAGAATGACATTAGAAGAAAGAAGTCTAGGTGAGGTAACCATCATAATCCTTATCTAATATCCAACAACATGTGTGGTATTAACAAAGTTAAAAACTAGAGAAAATCACACAATTCTCAAAGTACAGTGACCATCACGGGAAAAACAGTAACTCTCACTAACAAGAACTTTAATTCTCCTCCAACTTGTTAGTGAGAGTACTGTTAGTAGCTGATTATTAATCCAAAGATCTAAAAATAAAAAGAGTAAGATCGGCTTCTTTATTCAAGATCAATTGATGATGGAAATAATGGGACGTTAATGATTATTCTTTACATCATCAAATTTCAAACAGCAGTAGATGATGTGTTAGGACTAGGTACATTTCACCTAACAAAACTAGAAAAGAATATATGGGGAAAAAAAGAAAAAGATATCCTTTAAGTAGTGAAACAAAGTTGGAGAACTCGAAGACATGCATCCCCTTCCTGTACAAATTGTTTTGTTAACACTAGAAATACTACTATGCTTGCTCTTTCTATGTAAGCCAGATTTCATTCATATTTAATTCCAAAGAAAGTCATCTATGATTAAATTTTATCTTTACAACAAATAGCTTAAAGTTGTTTCCTTCTTTCACAAGTAGTCAATAATTTCACATCATTAATCCCCTTCCTTCACAAGCTTGTTTAATTATAGTGTAAAATATAACCTGTTTCTATCATCTTCTGCTCCTTGAGGAATCATCTCTGTTAAAACTTTCAGCAATTTGACTGGCATTGATTAACAAAATAAGAGAACAATTTGGCTAGTCAGATATTTTTATTTTCAGCACACCCCTTAATGTTTAAACTAAATAAAACAAGTACAGGAGCACCTGCTGGCCATCAAAAGTATGAAAGATAAATTTTATTGATGATCAATAAAACAATAATTGCAATTTTCTAATGGTAAAATAAAAAAAAATGATATTCTTACACTTGAGTTATCTGACGACTCTCATGATTTCCTCTCAGAATTGTTATTCTATCTCTATAACGGACTTTCAGAGCAACTAAAAGGGTGACAGTTTCTACTGAATAGTATCCACGATCTGCATAACACAATTGCACCATATATCAATGATAATTTGATAAAAAAAGAAAAGCATATAAATAAAATGTGTAACAAGGTTTAAAAGGAATATAACAGAAAGTCACTGAAAAATGAATCAGATTGGAAATGAAATGCTGGTTACAACTTTACAGCAGAATGTTATACAAAGTCAACAGATCTCAATGAATAAAATAACGAATCTTAAAATTATAAAAGTTAATAACTTGGGCCTTTGCATGCCAGAAAAAATTGGTTACAGTTTTCAAGTGTGAGATTAATTATCTTTGTAACTTCATAGTTGATTTTAGTTAGATATGATAACATCTCCAAAACCAATTAACTCTTCCTCCAAGATATGATAACATCTCCAAAATCAATTAACACTTCCTACAACTTGATATCACTTTCATCTGATAACGTATCAGCTTTAGCATCCCCTTCATTTTTCAATCTAATTTATCAAAGCCACCAATAGATCAGTATTTTCTACTTCTGCATACAAGCACTAGTTCTTTGATTTTAATTTCAGTATCATCACATTTCTAAAAGTCCATAGGTTGAGCAAGAAACAGAATTGCCACTTGGATAACAAATCTAAAACTTGATCTGACTAAACAAGAGAACAAAAAGGTGCTATGCATAAGAAGCTTGGCTTTGGTGTAAGGCTGAATTGAAGATCGAATAACAAACGCAACAAATATATTTTTGAGACATGGTGTGAGCGAAAAATATAAGTAGGGCATTTGAAAGGTGTGGAAAAGGCCTTCACGTAAGCCTGTTCTAATCCTAAGTTACATGAAATATGTTTGTTGAATTGACATGGGTGCTCACAGGTGAAGTGTTTGCGCACTAAAGGATAATCCTGTAATGATTATGTCTCTATGCCATATCCATGGTTGTCACTATACAATAATCTTCAGACAAAATGCTAAAGGAAGCATGCTCACTATGGCATGCAATTTATTCATCATCAAAGCAATTCGTATATCAAAAAAGCTATATATAAAATATCTAGTAATAATCAACTCCAAGAAATGTTGTGCTTCCCGGTGCAATTCCTTGATGCTAAAATATTTGCCTAAAACTTCTCAACAATTCTAAACCAACTAAATTAACTTCACATAAGGCATACTCATAAACATATCTTATAACTTTAATTATACAAATTTATCGAGGCAATGTTATCCCATCAATTATTTCTTTTTGGTGATAAAATTCAGCCAAATTCCAAAATTATAAATCGAATTATCATTTCCAAACATTGCTATCTCCAAAACATTTCAAAACAACACAAAAATTTGGATGATATCCAAAAATAATAAAATCCACTAAGGCAATAAATTCACTACTCCGTCTGCACAGTACAATATGTAAATGCACAAGAACTGACCAACATAGTCCCCCATGAATAGATAATTGGTGTCAGGAGCTTTGCCGCCGATGCAAAAAAGCTCGACGAGATCATGGAACTGTCCGTGAATGTCACCGCAGACTGTGACCGGACATTTGACTGGCTGCACGTTCCATTCCTCCACCAGAATCGCTCTCGCTTTCTCGCACAAAGTCTTTACCTCTTGCTCTGGCAAAGGCTTGCACTGCATCAAGTGCTCGATCTGACGTTCCAGATCGGCCTGCGACGGCATCCTTTGAGATTTCTTTCGATGCCAATGGATACTTCGGTGATCGGAAGATGGAGCGTGAGTACAGTAAACGAGGGCTAGAGGTTCAGGTCATGGCAGATTCAGGATTAGGGTTAGGGTTTGGAGCGAGTAAAAAACAAGCCTCTTGAGTTCAGTTGGAATGCGGTTGGTTGCCGTTGAGCATTATCCTGTTATCCGAACGGATATTTTACAATAGGCCCCCTACATTATGTTTTATTTATAAAAATTATATTTTAACCCCATCTAGTCACATTTAAATCATTTTTAAAAACATATAAAATTTAAATTTTAATTATTATAATATATATAAATTATATATTATTTTACATCGAGATAATAATAATAATAATAATAATTTAAAATATATTTTTAATTTTTATTAATGATAATTTGTATTTATATTTCAAAGCGTAGTGCTTGCATGGGTCTCCATACACAAAACGAAAGGCTTGAGGGGAGTAAACGAATTAAAGGAAAGATGTCAACAAGGTAGCCACGATGATGACGCAAAAGCGCGCGCAAAACAAACTTCGTTTTTTCTGGGCCAACTACAACTGGATGCTACGAAGTTACTCCTCTGCTCTCCACCTACTGCATGTATCAACTGGTTTATTCATGGCACGATGAACAATAGCAGCAGCAACCCAGAAGAGCTTGATGATCTAGAGTCTATTTTCAAGCAAAAAGGGATCGTCCGAACCACAGTCCGCAAGACCCTCAAGTGCGTGGAGCCCTCGCGTAGAGCCCATGAAGGTCATTAACTTTTCTAGTCCGATCTCGTCATGGAAAGTTATGGGATTTTTTAGTTGTAGAGGTATTTTATTATTTCTGGTTGTATAACTGGAGAATATGTTGGCAATAAAACGTTTTCCAATATGGATGCAATTCTTGAGGATAATTGATTCATGGTTTTGTTGGTTTCAAATAATGCGAATCAGAACATTGTTTTGGAAGCTCCATGGTTTAAATCTAGTCTGAGATTGTGCGCCTATATAAGTTGTAGTGCTTTGAGAGGAGTTGATACTTCAAAATTGTTTTCTGAAATTCTGCATTCTCCTGCCAAAGGTCTGTTCTGTGCCCTACCCTGGGTATTTTATTTTATCTTTGAGGTGCTATGCGGTGATGAAATTTCATAGTTTTGAATTTGAATTTTCCGAGAAATGGGATGACCATGAAGTTCTATATTTTTAATTCACAATGTAAATGTTGATTGATCCCCTTTTTTTCTTTACTTTTTTCCTTCTCCATCTGGTAATTTGTCATTAACTGAAGTACTTGCTGTTTGCTACGGTGATTCTTATTATGTAATTGTTACCATTTTCAGGTTTTGATATGGAGACGAGGAAGAAGCTGGATGCGCCACGTGTGGAGGACAAGAATGATTACATGAGAATTTTCACGTATTGATGATCTTATTGCAGATTCCATGAATATTTTAGAACCAGCTCCAGTAGATGCTGATGGAAATGCCCGAGAAGATGGTGTATAGTTTTTCAATATGTTATAGAATCTGCTTGGTTACTTTGTACTATACTTGCAAGCAGACGCTAAAGAAGTTGAAAGGGAAATGGATTTTGCATACATCAAATCAACATACCAGCTCTGCAATGCCTCGAAAACTCTTAGTTCCACAGGGCCTTTCACCCGAACTATAACAACTTTGTAATTTGAAGCCTTCTCTACTGAAAAACATGTTTATGCTATTGTAATATCTGTTGTAAATTTTAAAGATCTCTGTTGTTGCAATAATGTAGGCAAATGAGCCTGTGGATTTATTCATCTTACCTGGTGTAATTGTCATTTTTCTCAGTTTTTGCTCCATTGTTATTCGCCTGTAGAGTTTAAAAGTGAAACTATAATCAATTTTATTCATGTGGTAATTTTGGTAGGACTTGCATTTGACATATCCGGAAGGCGCCTAGACCGTGGTGAAGGGTAAGACATATGCTTCTATTGGCTGGCTGAAAGTTAGTTATAATTTGAATCACAGATATCCTTTAGGATCTGCTTGTTCATAAAGCCTATAAAATGATATTTTTGGACCTGTGGGTGGGATACCGGTGATTGCACAGTTTGATGTACGAAAGCTGCCATCTTTAAGTCTTCCATTTACCCATTGATTCTCAAAAGTAGTTCTTATCCCCTAAATACTAATACTACTAGATAAGTGCTGGGTCCATTTTACATCTACTTTATCACTCTACTCTATGGTTTTATGCCCAAGGTACACTCATCTTAATTTTTTTTTCTCCTTTCTTCTTGTGGCTTTCATTCTGTATTCTCAACTTTGTGCATCTTTCTGTTAATGCATATGACAAAACAACACTGAAGTTATTATGATACATCCTGAAGAAATACCAAGAGTTTGTAAAGGAAAGAAATTGGAGGCAACCCCTCCTTGGTACTGATTACTTCTGTTTCATTTTTCTTCATGTAATATCAAAAGCAAGCTCTGGGATACTGATAGCCTACCTAGTTATGTTGTTTCTCTAACGTGAGTCAAATAATCAGATTATAATATTTCTCTAGTTAGACTTTTGTTTTGCAGTTGCACTTTCATATTCTCTGCAGATCTTGGATGAAGGAACTATACCAGTTTCTCTAAATGACAAGTCAGTAGAGCTCTTGCATCCACATCTGGTGTAATACCCATTAGCCCAGTTTCCTTAGACACTTGGTGACTCTCGTAAATAGTGCTGTCAAGGAATTCTGATTCCATTTTCTTCTTGTTAACTAATTTAACAAACTACAGGATGCAGCTTTGTTGCTGGAATTCAAATCAAAACTAATGACCTCTTCTATGGAATCATTGAGACTTTACAAGCTGGTTGGCCTGTATGCTGTCAAGAGGATTACACAGTTTGTCAAATACTTGAAATGCAAGGATTGTGCTATCAGAGGAATGGAATGAAGGCTCTGAAATGCGATTGTTGAGAGGCCTGGCTGATTGTCCACTGTCACAACATTTTGCCTGTCGGAATGGATTTCAGACTTTGTATTCTGTTAGACGAAATTAAGATGTTTGAGATTTTATAATGATGATTGAAATTAAGAGGAGCTGATGCTAAAAGGTTTTGTTTTCACAAAAATGTTGCGATTATGCTTGTGACTCCTCAATAATTTCAGTTGTTTCGTAGTAAGAGCAACTGGTTCTTTTCTTTCTCTTTTGACGAATTGTTGGTGTGTCAGGTTATGGACTAAATAATACGTTATTTCCCCGAAGCTTTCGGTGGTTGTCCAGGAATTCTCAAACTGATGAACTTGTACCAATTATGGGTCTTTATAGACTGATTATCTGAGATGCAGTAGCCAACCTATAACTTCTGACACCATCTGTAAGTCAATTTAAGTTAAGATTGCTCATTGGTGGCTAGCTTACTGAAATTAGAGGATTGATCAACAGACAAGTAATCGTTATGTTGGCCACTCCAACGAGAGACCTCTTTACAAGCTACAAGGTTTTACAGAGTCAATTTTCAACAGCCTTGAAAATTAACAGGTTTTACTGTATCATAGACTACTTCACATCTCATTGACGATTGCGCCCCCCCTAAGCAAATCCCAGTTTTGTCTACCAAGATTAGTAGGAAATTTTCTCTCGTTAACCTATTGAACTGTTGTTTACCACGTTGACTCTAGGAAAACCACGCGAAACCTTTCTGGGTCACTATCTCGACCCATGTACCTTCTGCTATTTCTACAACAGTTCATATAATTTCTAGTGCCCAAGACAGCAGCTGAGACTGTTATCATCGCTATCCCAGGGTCAGAGACCCAACCAACCTCAACCTTTTTTCCACTTTTGCAAAATTTTACTCCACGTTGGGTAATAGTATTCAGGATTTCAGACAACAAACGGGACTATAAATATATCCACGTTCTTCCATTCATCAAAATATCCCGATACCATCTCAAACTGTCCGCTATTTTGTAAATCAGATTCATCTCTGCCATGATGTCTTCTTCAATCTCACTCCTTCAGCTGCTATGGTGCCTGATAGTTTTATTGATTCTCCCTTTCCCTTCCAATTCAGCTGATCCTGATCCTTTACAGGACTTCTGTATTGCAGATTTGAATGCCACCATATATCTTAATGGTTTCCCCTGCAAACCTCCAGCACAAGTAACCTCAGATGACTTTTTCTTCGACGGACTGAGCCAAGAGGCAAACACAACGACTACATTTGGAGCCACAGTAACTTCTGGTAATGTTCTTAATTTTCCGGGAATAAATACACTCGGAATTTCAATTAACCGAGTTGACTTTGCCCCTGGTGGACTCATCCCGCCTCATACTCATCCTCGCGCATCTGAATCCGTTTTAGCCATTAAAGGAAGGATCCTTGTTGGACTCATCACAACAAACAATGTGTATTACTCTAAAGTCTTGACTGCCGGGCAGTTGTTTATCATTCCTAGAGGACTGGCTCACCTCCAGCTAAACGTTGGAGAAGGAAAAGCTCTTGCCTTCGCTGCTTTCAACAGTCAATTGCCTGGCGGCGTGATTATCCCTACGACTCTGTTTGCTGCAACACCTTCAATTCCTAATCAAGTGTTAACCAAAGCTTTCCAGGTAGAAAATGATGTGATAAATACCATCAAATCCAAGTTCGGTTGACGATGCATTGCTCCGATGGACATCCTTTACCGTCTCAGAATCGATGTACTACACCTTTATTTTCCTGCAATAGATATGGAATAATATAACTATTAAGAAAGTAAATGTACTTTCTTAATAAATTTGATAAAAATTAATAAGTAATAATTAAGTGTTCCCTAATCTTCAGTTGAACAGACTACTGTTTTTCTAATTTATATATATATATATATATATATATATATATATATATATATATAATGCAGACAAGTTACAAAATTCATCCGTAACTCCTGGTAATCAATTTGCTTCGCGTTTGCTTTTGTATTTGCAACACGAATACCACAGAGTCTCTTAGCATGGGAAGAAGATTAGGTTTACGGGTCGTTCTGTTTGGTTTCAGAGCCGCGGCAATGTCGACATTCAGTTTTGCTCGATCAAATTTGTGTACTGCATAACCATGATGTTAACGAACCCTTTGGCTTTATGTTTCGATTACATTTTGAAGGGTTTAAGCTTTAGTTATTTAGTCGGTTAAAGAAAAGGAACACTAAGAATTTGCAGAAGAACTTGGTTCTCGCTCTGGACCACACACTCCTTCACTCTCGAAAGGTCACAAAATTTGACAATCCTGCCAATATTGCCTGCGGAGATGTTGGAAATTACTTAGCCAGGCTTCGCAGCGGGATTCTCTTGGGCTGTACCGTGCTCCTCAGTGATGCTGTGGAATTTCCTTTGTTCTGGTCCAGAGCAGAAGAGACGGGAGCTACATGCACCACAGTGTTTGACGACTCAGTTACACATGCGGTCTCATTAGATACAGAAACTGAGGAATGTAGATTGGCAGCAAGAAAACAAGTTTTTGGTGCCTCCCGGAGAGCCCAACGCTGCCTATTTTCTCTGGAGTAGGCAACCTGAAGATGATTATCTGTCTTGATCTGTGAAGACTGAAGAATGTTGCAATTCCACAATTTTACGCATTATTTGGGTTTTTTTCAACCACTTTAACTCGTTGATGTATTAAACTGTAGGACATCAACATTTTGACTAGACACAACACAATTTCTTTTGAGAAATACCATCCTCCTCCAACAGTTCCAAGAACAGGAATCACTCTAGACAATTAATCTGAGAAATCGAGTACAGCGTATCCAGTCAGATGATACATATAAAGATGAGATGCATTTCTGCAAATTATATAATAATACAAACTTAAGAATGTTCTTTACATGTAGGGGTAAATAAATGCAAATTTACCCTATGAGTAAAGATGACAAACAGAACTACTAAACTTCTGCATTAAGCCATCAATTCTGTTATGTTGCTCTTTCAAAACTTCCACCAACTTGCATATGTAACCATTCAGTTTGGGATCCTTGCGCGTATTCCCTAACAGCTTGTGAACCAAATATCATCCCAGCAGCATCAAATGGCATTGGACCAAGCTAAAACACCAAAAAGAAAGGATTAACCATCACATATTTTACAAGAAAATAATGCATTCCTTTACATTATTTAGAATCTCTGTTCATAATGTAATGTGAAGATTCCAATTTAGATAATACTATCAAGAATCTGAAGTTATATTCTGAAGCAGAATATAAATTATGGATCATACACATCTTGTATAGAGCTGTTCATCAAATGCTAATCCTAATAAGGCGGAGAAAGCATCATTTGTAAAGACAATACATCTACAAGTAAGAGTATAGATTCTTAATATATGGAAAGTAAGGTGGAGAAGTCTCGAGTAAATTGCCAATTAATACAAGGATGTTATAGTGGTAGAATGGTTGAACGATGAGAGGGCAGAATCATACACATACTCTAAGGAGATCATTGTGCAAGTATTTTCTCAAACTTTCACACCACTTTTGATTTTAGGAAGAACGGCAACCTTTTTATTTTTTGTTTTTGTGGAGCTCTTTTGTTGTTCATATTGTGGGGCAATTGACATCAGCTATAACATCAGATGGATTATCTAACTATTAAAGTTTGCAATTTTGAAACCAATGACAGTTGCACCAGGTCAAAGGATTTCTGTATATTAACAAACAAAAAAAGTATTGATACACTTACATCTTTAGGATGAAATCCTTCAATGTTAGGAGTCAAGCTCGTTCTTGAATTAACTGCTTCTAACTTCATTGATAGGAACTACAGAACCAAAATAACGCATGTGGTAAAAATTAAGGTTTAATGTGACATCAAAAAGAAAAGAAAAATGCCATAAAGTGGCAACAAACATATAATACAGGAGATTTATACCTCAATCTGCCGCTGCAGTGACTGAACGTAATTAATTATTTCATCAAGAACAAGAGCTTTTCCAATAACCTGGTTGTAAGTGAAATATACTAAATTAATAAGTGAGAAAACTAAGGTCAGAGATTTCATTTGGGACTTCAATAAAAATACAACAAATACCAAACACCGCGTTCATAATCATTTATTCCCTGTGCTAAATTATGTAAAGTCACACTATGAATTATTTTAAATAGAAAAGTCGTTCGACATCAGATACCTTATTACACCCAGGGACCAGATCCTGGAGAGTCTTCATTCTCTCACTAATCTTTTCTCTTCTAGCCTGCCAAAAAGATAAGTATTTAATGCAGCATGTTTTGTAATTAAATGAATTATATTGTTGTGCCATCAGTGTTTCAAAACAGAATAGCTGAGAAAAGGAAAACAAGTGTTTTAATAAAAAGCCAATGAAATAAAGGAAAACAGTGACAACAGTTTCATAGCTATCTACATAAAGGGTTTCCAAAGTTGCAGAATGATTTGTATTCACAATGGAAGAGGATTGAAGTGAATTACTCTCTCTGCTAGACTATGGCTGTCAGTGGCTTGGCCCCTTCTTGCTCTGACATGAATATAGTCTTTAGGTGGCTCCGAGGGTTTACCACTTTCAGTTGGCTTTCTACCAGCTGCAGAGCTTGTTTCCACTTCAGTTTTTGAACCACCATTTTCATTTTTTGATCCTGATACTTTCAACCGTTTACCATTTGAGTCATTCTGCAGCAAGATAAAGTTTCATAATCAATTTACAGAACCAGGTGATAATTCAAACACAGATACAACTTGAAGCACACTTTATTCAGAAGGCAGGTCAACTGGTATCAATATGCATGTGTTATCTGGTTCCGACAACACATCCTGAGGTCAAAGAGGAACAAAGAACCTAAATTCTGAGAAATCCTACTGGTATCTAAGACTACAATCAACAAAATACTTGTTTCTATCCTTTTTGCTTTGAATTATGAATTACAAAAATAACATAAAATTCCAGGAGGAATTCTAATACCTAAGACCATAAAAAACTACTCAGTCGTATTGTAACAAAATGTGGCAAAACAAAATTTAATCAATATTTAATCTGACACAGAAAACAATAACCAGAATGTTAAACCTCAGAAGTTTAACCATTTAATAACTTCGAAAGAAAGAAGTTTCCACAGTCAATCAATGAAACAACTAATTCAGCTTCCCTAAACTGAAAACCAAATCAACAGCAAACAATTATCACAACAGTCCCTAGGATTTAGGTGGATTAACCGCAAACAAAAGGCATATCGTTGTCCGGAGGAAACATCAATTGAGATTAGACATAAATAGCCAGAATAATTTTCCCTCTTTCGTAACATAAATCTATGAAGCACAACCCTTAAAATTCTATTTTTTTTTCTTCCATTTTCTCGTCAATCAAGCAAATTCAAACAGACCCAAAAAAACAAGAAAACATAAATTACGCGCACCAAGTCATTGGCACTACTAGTAGTAGAAACAATCTTAGAAGATTCATATTCGGAACTCAAATCCCTTCTCTTCATTCCACAGCCACCACCACTCTGCTCCGTCACTGTTGATTCCTCAGCCGAACCGTCTCTATGGCCCGAGCTTTCCCGAAGCCCATGACCCATGTTACCCATTCGGAGCCCCACCTCGGGAGCAGGGCTGCCGTTAGTTGGATAAGACCAAATCTCTGCCAAACTGTAGGATGATGGATTAGCTGCAGAGAAGGAGGACTCATTTACAAGTGGAGGATCCATTTTAACGACCCGAATTCATGTAAAAGTTACAATCCAGTTTGGGATTTGGATTCGGAACTTGAGACCTCAAGTGGGTGAGTGAAATTGTCTTTGCGCGAGTGAAGAAGGTACTCTTGTGAGCTAACGAGTCACAAGGCGAAGTTCAGCGAGTTGATGGGTTATTAAAGTAGTCGGAATAGGAGAGGAGAGGAGAGGAGAAAGAGAGAGAGAGAAAGCGAAGGTCTTTGTCGAGGAGTTGATGGAGAGAGAAAGCAAAAACTGTGTGCGCACAGTACACACTGCGTATTTTAGCTTTCACTCATTAACATTTTTACTTTTTTAAACAATAAATTTCAGTATAAATATTCTATTATTAAAAAATATATTTTATAATTACTTAAGTAATTATAATATAATAATTTAATTATATTTATTATAATTTAAAAAGTATTTAATTATATTTATATATATATAATATAAAAAAATTGAATTAATAATATAATTATAATTTATTTAATTATTTATTATTATTATTAAATTAATTAAATCGTTAATGGGAATAATAAGGAAAATAATTTGGGGGGGATGCGCAGTGCGCATACAGTAAGTACTTTTTAAGACATGACGTCTCAGATTTTAAAGACATGGGAAGTCGCACCGAAGCAGTGAAACTGAGTGAGGTGTTATAGTAAGATTAGGATCACCTGCGAGAGTATATAAATTGTTGTAATCGCCACGTGTAAAGACGGTCATTTTCGTTTAATCATTAGATTCTTTGTTTACACGCGAGACGTGTGAAGAACATCAAGTGGAAGTCATGGGATCACGCGCCGCAAGCTCGTCTTGTCCTTGATTAAGGAGATCAGGAGCCTTATATTTTACTTAATACTTTTTTTTAAATAAATATTAAATAACGGAAAATTAAACTCCGTTAAAACTTAATTTTTAAGAAAATAAAATTTAAAGTATTATTTATTATTAATATTTATTTAAAATTAAAAATTAAAGATATATATATATTCTTTAATTATTTATTTTAATAAAATTTTAAAAATATAATAAATAATACTAATTTAAAGCAAGTAGGATCATCATAGGACGGAGACAGGCTGATTTCGGCACAAGGCACCGTCAATCCGTGCCTGCCTAAACTTGAAATATTTGCTTCGTTTGCTTGAGAAAGGATTAAACAGGAGAAGGAAGACACAGGGCCATTCACCTTGCCTAACTTGCCTAGCGAATAACTGCATACTTAGCCAATAAAGCAAACGTAATTTATTGCTAGAAAGCCTCTTGTTTCCATGCATAAATTAAACCTCACTTCTATACATACATACATATATATATATATATATATATATATTGTGTGCATGATCACATTTCCCACGTGCCTAATTCTATTTCTTAATTGGGTTTTCAAAACGTGCTCCAAAAGAACAACTGCACATGTGGTGTGCCAATCTTGAGCAATTTTCACCGTAACGTTGATGTTTCTTGTCAACTTTACGAGGCAGATGACAAAGCTTTGTGCCTAAAGCCCTACGATTCTAGGAAAACCAAAAGCTTTTTATCGTTTTCCATGAATCGTAGATCAAATTCCTAATCTCCTACTTACAAGAACACTATGACATTGACTGACATCTAATTTTATGTAACATTAGGCTGAAAATTGAAGGAGTGTTTATCCAAAGGGTTTCAACGTTCGCTTTCTGATAAAAGGCTTGCCATATGCAAGATAAGGATGTTGTCGTGCCAAATGGGATGTCTCTGTGGAAAGCTGCCAACGTCTAGTGCGAAAGTTACCAGCGATGATTGAAAGTTCTTAGGTTTGTCATCCGAAATTTGCAGGGATTCTAACAGAATCAAAATGCTCATCAGCTTGTGTGTGTTAGACATGGGTTTGCAACAACTTTATGACAGTGAACGTTGGTTGTCGTTTTCAGACAGCGATCCCGGTCCACTAGAACGCACAGACAGCGAGCAGTAGTTTGGGGTTTGGGTTTGGGTTTGGGCTAGTTCTCCATATCCCGGGCCCAGGCTTAGATTACATTAGCTTCTGGTTAGCTCATGTATCAGGCCGAATCTGGAGCCTGATTCGCTGCAGAAAAGAGCTGCCTGGTATTTATGATATAGGCCACATGCACAAGAACCTAGAGTGAAACCCGGCAACAGAGCAGATGTCCCACTGCTTGATTGAACTGAGGCCCCATTGTTTCGGGCCAGACCTGTCGAACGTGTTGATTGCGGTCTTTTTTTCGGCTTAACTTTTCCGATCATAGAGGATGCATACAAGTTTCAGAAACTAGTTTATGTGATCTATTTGGACACCCTTTTCGGTTAATCATTTACATTTCCAGAGAAAGCGTAAAGGAATTGATTGGGTTATTGGCTTAAATAACTTAGAAAACAAGTCAGAAGTTTGAGCTCTCGCACATTATATTAAAGCTCAATTCACTTAAACTTTGAGAAATATCCATCCTGATTGATAAATCTCAATTCACGAGCACGAGATTCTGGCCAAGGACAGCACAGACAGATGCACTCGCAAGAGGATGGTGCTGGAGCTAACACTGCCATATCTAGACATGTACAGACTCCCCCGTTTGAAAGAACAGAAAGTACAGCTACATCTTGTATCATGGAAGGAGGGATAGCAGTTTAACAACCCTATGCAATGAATAAGATGAACATCTCCTAAATTTGCGTGTGGACCGAAAAATAGGACCTGCTGCTAATGTCAGTACAAGCCCTATTGACATAGTCCCCAAAATAAATGCTTTTACAGGAGACGACCCAATTCTCAGAAGTGAAACGTGAAATTATTGAATCAGTAATAGGAAAATGGCCCCTCTCTGTGGTTAGTGTTTTCGCGCGGGTCCTGCTAGTTCTGTGATCAACCAAAGCATGCCACATGCCGGTAACGATGAGCTGTGAAATCAAAGCAACCCTGCTCAGAAGCACAGACTACCAAGCAAGTCCATTATCTTCGCATGCTTCTATGGCTTTTACAAATCAACTTGCCGGGTTTTCCAAGGCTCAAGGCTGCATAATCAAAAAAGGCTAAGGAAAAAAAAGCCCAAATATTTGAGAAATCAACTCTAGACTCCTGTTTCTGGGCAGACAAATGAGAGAGTCTAGACTTCTGAAGGACCAGGCAAACAATATTAACACAACTACAATTAAAGAAACAAGGAAGAATATTTACGCACGACACGAGCAGAGGAAAGACCAATAATCATCAGGGTAGTGTCCATTAGATTAGACCCCGGTCCATCAGCCAGATCATGTAATCGAGCAAAATGAAAGCGAATTCTTCTCATTTCCTATGGTTTTTGAGGCAAACTAATGTACAAAAGGAACAAGTGGGAAAATACAACACTGCTTTTATAGTTGGTAAACTTTTCTATACTAACCAGAATTGCTTTTAACTTCAAAGTGATCCACCTTAATCTGCTCTTTGTACAGTGGTCTTGAACAAAAGAATATACATCTTTTGATCCATTGAAAAATACAGAAACCCACCAACTGAATGTGTGACAAAAGAACCAAAACTTGTCCCCACGATACAGTGCCATGCGGGCCCATAACCACCATCAAACTCCTGCAGAAAAGAGAAGCATCAACCCCACTACGTCATTAGCAATCAATGATCAGCTCAAAACTGAGAAATTTTACCTTTGAAAAAGAAAATCAAATAAACTAAGATAACTTGTATAATTGACAAAATTACCTTCTTGAGAGTGAGTGCAAGGGTTTTGGCAGTAAACTTTTCTAAGCTATCATAAGCCTTTCTTGCACAATCAACAGCGTGGATCTGCATAAACGGTGGCATATCAACTGAAACCACTTTCACGCCACAACTTGCAAGAACATCTGCCAACTCTACTTTTGAGCCACAGAAGGATCTCCTCCTGCCTAATTCAACCGAAACTCTCTTAAACTCTCGTTCTTCATGTTGTAGATCCTTCGCATCCTTATCTTTGACAAATGCCAATTTCTTACTGTCAAGTTTCTCTTCATAAGCCTCCATCTCTTTGCTATTCACAGACCCTCCTTTTGCTGATTTCTTGAACACCTCTTTGGATGCTTCATTTGCTGTTATGCTATCTTTTCCATTTCTAGCAGCAGCAGTTTTCTGGGGTTGTTTACTCGGTTTATTGAGCATGAACTTGGAGGTATCAGAATCAGCAGAAACAATCATGGCTTTGGCTTGCAAATGGATGTCTACGCTAGGTGGGTTCATGATTTGTTTTTGAGATGAACGGGGTTTGTTCTGATAAAGATTCAATCTTGAGAAGTTGTTGGTCATATAATAAAAGGCTTTAGATGATCTACAGGCATCTGGGTTTGATTGTGCTGTTGGACGACAGGTTTTGGATATGGTGTTATGCTTTTTGAGCGTGGGATCCATTGATGGATTGGGTTCTGGGGATGCTGACTCTGTTAATTGGACGGTGGCGTTGGTGTTCAGGGATAAGAAAATGAAGAACAAGGTAGAATTGTAGTTGTATTTGGCTATTTGTTTGGGGGTTGGAATTGGAAATGTGTAGGTTTTTGGGAGGTGATGATGGTCAGTGAGATGTGTGTGTGAGGGGTTCTGCGGATTGGGACTTGTGTGGTTAGATGAGATCTAGGGGACAAGCATGTTTTCTTTTTGTCTAAACATGCTTAAGAGGTGCAGGCGCCGGAGGTCTGTGACGTGTTTGACCGTTGACTTGATCTAATTGAAGAAACAATCAGATGCTTCAGGTTGTACTCTAAGCTTACGAAAGATACCACTGCTGACTAGTGACGAGTGACGACCCTAGCAATCTAACAGTCCCGCATCAGAGACCAAATATGGCCGAAAAGATGAGTGGACTGGGGGGGTGGGGTGTCATTTAGAACTAAAACATGCCCGAAAAGAGGGGCAACGTCGTTTGCAGACAGCCAACTCTCGCTTGTATCCTTAAGTTTGGACCGCCCTATTCTCTTATACAAGACCTCAGACAAGAACTGGTCCATGGCCATGCCATTCAAAGCGATGCCTCATGAAATTGCACAGTTGTATTAACCCAAGAGGAGCAAATACAAACAAACGGCACGTGAAATCCACAGAAACGTACTGACGGTTTTCCTTTTTTAGCAGACGAAAGTGTGTTGGCCAATGCGTCTCATCATTTAATTCACAGGTGATTTGAAAAATAGCTACAGTACGATTTCTATGAATTCCCTTATAATATATAGAAAATAATCATACAGATGAATATGTAATGGGCTTGAAGAACATCGAATTAACAGCATTGCAACTATCCAGACACGATTCAATAATTTGTTGACGGCGGTCCATTGCCGGATACAAAACACACCAGAGCCCGGTTTGCAGTGATCCTTGACCTGACAAGCCTGTTATCAAGGCACGGGAACAAGAATAGATTCATTCGTCTGAAACAAGGCTATAAAAATGATACTAGTATTCAGTAGGATATGTCATGTGATTCCAAGGGAATCACATCAGCGGAAGCATTGCGTGCTAAGCACTGACCAATAGCATGGTCAAATATTAAATCATGGTGGTGCAAGATGGACTTGGCTGCTGAGCATCTCGAAATACAGATGTGCCGCCATATGCTGCAGGGGAAGAAGAGGATGCAACGTAATTTGTTCCTGATACACCTACTGCAGGTAGATTCCCAGAACTTGCTTGATGGCCTGTAGGAGCAAAGCGAATTGGACTACCAGTTACTCCCAAACTTGCTTCTGAAGGGTGTGGAACCTAAATGCAAGTGCAATAACTGAAAAAAATGAATGACAGGCCTTGAATCATCAAAACATTTTAGTAATATGCAAACCTGGCAGTGATGTAAATCTTGAATATATCATTTCATAACACAGTTTCATGCGAAGAATTCCTGGATGCAAAACAATGATGATGTATGACAAACATGCATTTGAAGGACTACTAAATGAATCTTTTGTTTCAGTACCATTTGTGTTCAATATTGAAAACTAAACAGTATGTAATTTCAAAATTAAACAAAATGCTACCCAAGTAATATTGTATAATAGAATCTAGATGGCACTATTAGCCTTGTTATACGAATTGCAGGCATCTAGTGTTAACAGTAATTGGACTACTACACATATGGTTATGAATAACAAGATATAGTTTCAAAAACTTAAGGATTAGGACTAATACAACATTCAGTACTATTGAATGTCTAACTCACAATACACTCAATCATTCCTTCAATAGTTATGGAAGCAGAATGACTAGTTGGAATCCATTCCTTCAATATATGGTTCAATTAACCACAATCCTGCAGTAGTGACATAATTTGGAAGAAATACAAGGAAATTCAAACAGATGAGCAAAAGCATGCATGACATCACTAATTTGTTAAAACAAAAAGTTATATATATATATATATATATATATATATATATATATATATATATATGTTACCACAATGTGTTGAAACTAGGTGGCCCTTCTCCGAAGATGGTGACATGCTGCTCATTCTAAGCATATGGCGTGAATGAGCATTTTGGTTTGAAGCATCCTCTGCTTCCGACCCTTCTATATCACCACCAAGATTTGAGTCTGAGCCCATCCTAGGTGTGGTATGCCCAGTCATGAACCCAGAGTCATTTGTGCCATCCCCTTGAAGTGAACCAGATGGGCGGGTCATCCCACAATTACATCTATTTATTTCCTCCTCAGCATTCAATATCTGCCAAGAACCGATCACTGAGCATTCAATATCTGCCAAGAACAAATTAATATATATATATTATCAAACTTTAGCTCTCACTGAGCACAAAGCAATTTAGCCAAGCTTTAATATTAAAAAATCTCTAGTCTAACAGAAGATGACGATAAAATCAGACTCACTTGCTTCAGAGCTTGTACTAGATTATGTTTTTTTGCATTCAAAGTTTGCAGCTTATCCTCAATTTCCCTTTTCCTTTCCCCTTTATCATCCAGCACATCCACTTTATCGCTTGTCTAGCAAGCAAAACAAATACACACCATTAACAAAAAAAGGCTCAAAAGAGATACAAACACATGGACATTAAATTAGTTAGTGGCTAGCAAATTTCCAATCAGTTTGAGATTATACCTCAAGGAGAGGCTGACAGAATCATTCTAATGCCCAAATCAACAAGGCCAACTTATGATTTTGTTTTAGTTCAGTTCATATTGGCAATAAGTTCTAAGAAACACTAATTTGAGTAGCATAACATGCGAACTTCTCGATTACTACTCCTTTCCGAAAGGACTTCATTCTCAATACCAAACTTAAAAATGAGTTTTTTCTTTTCTTTTTTCCAAAAGAAATCCAAAAGAAGAGTAAAGTTTTCACTTTTCAAAGCCTGTGCATTTGGTTCATCCGGTTTCTCCACCACCTCCAAAGATTGCAATTTCCCATCATCGTCCACCACATCAATCGCCTTTTCCGATGCGACCTCAGCTTCAGCGAATGGTTTGATCAAAAAATCCCCACCGTTTAATTTTCCTTGATCCACGATCTCTTCATTCTAAACATTCCCTTCTTCTTCTTGACAATTACCAACTTTATAGCTCTCTAACTTAGGCTGAAGAGATGACCCATTAGGCTTAGGGGTTTCAGGTCGTTGTTTAGAGGTAGAATTAGGGTTCAACGGGATGTTGGTGGGGGTGGAGAGGAGGCGCGAGAGGGCTCTGTTGCGTCGGTTTAAAAGGGTTTTGAAATCTTTGACAGATATTTTGGGTACCGGCCTTAGCCATCGGTGAGGTACATCCGGGACCCGGTGGAGGTTCCCTCTGCACAGAGATATCGCCACCATTTTTCTTTTTTCTTGTAAAGGAATCTTGCCCCACTTTCTGTCTGGTTTTTGTGAAGTACTTGGTATTCCGTATATCGTGTTTCGGATAGGTTATCAACCGATTGTCGGTTTTTATGGTTAACTTTGATTAACACAAACTACTGGTCGGTGTTTCATAGGCTCCTTCTTCTTTCAAATTTTACAATAAAATAAACTTATTATTTTATTTGTTATTCAATTAATAAAAAATGAAATAATTAATTAAGATGTGACAATTAAGGTGCTTAAATTCTTGGAAAATCAGCACGACTCCGTCCAGATAATATTAATCATCCAGCCTCCTAATTGACATCAAATGACTGTTGATGTTTGGAAAAACCTGTAATGGCGGCTGACGTTCAGGTTTTGCCATGAATGCGTTCTTCGTGTTTCTACTCAGAGGTTCAATTCGGGTTCCGGCTTTTGTGATTCCGCCAATGTTTCCATAACCGGCTAGGATTTGAGAGAAAGGTTTATGGGTGACAGGATCTGTTCCCATGTCAGAAAGCTTCTTCCTCGGCTTGCTATTCCTCACTTCATTGTCTCTCCTCTGTGGAAGTTGGGTGGCTTCGATAGACCACATAAGATTTTCATTAATCTTTGCAATAACAACAGAATGAGGCAGTTAAAAACAGTTGTGATCACTTTCTCTGTCTCATAATGTTCATGCATGTGGATAATGACTTTTTCTCGGAATTGCAGTCAACTATCCTGTGGATAATGACTTCAAGAACATTCATAAGCCAAGACGTATCAACAAAGGTATTGATTATCTTTGCGGGCAAGGCATTTAATAATCCCTTTCCATTGATTATCTTGGGTATAGCTTAGTCTGCAAAACGATGGATTATGCCGTCAGATTCCATTTTCCAGAAGGGTATGAAGAGCCAGACAGGCTGAACAGCATGGACTACAGTTTCAGTATCAACCCACCCTATACAATCATATGACATGAATGCATTACAAGATAAAGCTAGAATTTAGAACAACATGACAGAGAATAGGACGACATGTGGCAAACAGCCAACCCAAACTTTCCAGGGTAAGAGAAAGAAGAGCCAGACATAAATGGCCGTCGAAACTAGAGCTTTTCCTGTGTGTCCCACTAGACGATACATCCAACGCCGAGTTTTATTTTATCTAAACCCTTTGATGACACTGAAAACCATTCGCCGCATTGATAACATCTAAATTCCATTGTTCTGACGTGTCTTTTACATGAACCTGTTGCCAAACCAAATATATATATATATATATATATATATGTATGTATAGATTTACTATTTTTAAGGTGGGTTGGGAATGTGATTATTATCATGATATTATGATTAAAATCTAATCAATTTCTGCATGATTATCAAATCACAAGGCTAATCTCTATCTATCTACTTAATTAAGAGAAGAGAAGAACACTCACTTGGAAATTCCAAAATTATCCATTAATATTATTTATTCAAGGTAGTCCCAGTGCTAGTGCCATCGCTGCAAGTTTGAACCTGACACGTGGCAAATTCCCAACGACTACTCGCTCATCTTCTTAATTAATTAATTAATTATTATAAACTGTAAATGAGATCTGAAGGCGATATTATTTGCTATAAATTCTCTTATGCTGACAAATTTAAATATTTTAAAATTAAAAAAATAATATTAATTTTTAATTGTAATTCGTCGTCGTTTAATAATTTGGGGTAATTTTGTGTTAATTATTATTTTTATTATTATTATTATTCATGTAATTATCAATTTAATTTAGTTTTTTTATTTCTGAATACTTGTTAAATTCGTCCAATGTCCCTGATGTTTTATGATTTCTCAAGAAAAAGCTTAGTTTGTATGTTTATATCAAAGAGGTCCTTCGTTGTTATTAAGATAATTTGTATATTTTATCTCCTGCAGAAATTGGAATATTCTTGTTTTATTATGGACAGACGCAAGGATTGATCTTCCATTTCGTTTCTACCTCTCTCTCTCTCTCTCTCTCTCTTTTCGGGAGCTAAGGTTTTGTGATCAGCCAACCCTCTTTTCTCTTTGAAACCTATTAAATCTCAATCTCTGTTTCTTCCCTTTTTTAGAGTCAAATTCCCAAACAAACGCTTGACATCTTTGTCTTCCAGGATCTGTATCAGTTTTGGCTTTCAAAGTTTTGGTTTTGAAATGAAAAGGCTGAAATCATTTGAAATGAAGAAACTGAGATCAGAGAAAGTAGAGAAATTTGAGATGTTTTTCTTTGTAACTCGACAGAGATGGATTCAAGCTTTG
The DNA here is from genome assembly GCA_019650275.1 of Xylocarpus granatum. Taxonomy (NCBI): domain Eukaryota; kingdom Viridiplantae; phylum Streptophyta; class Magnoliopsida; order Sapindales; family Meliaceae; genus Xylocarpus; species Xylocarpus granatum. The sequence continues at coordinate 372,433 of BNST01000228.1, forward strand.
ATGGTCGTTGGCTTTTGTTACTTTTTTTTGGTTCTTATGCAAATCCCGTTGATTTTCAGAGCTGTTTTCAGTTCAATTTCTCAAGAACCCGTAATAGCTCGCCATCATGAACTTAACATTGAACAGGATTTGCATGTCAAAGCACCGTCTCGTCCTTTGGAGGACTTGGTTTCCCAGAACTCGAACTCACCAACTCGGACTCAACTCACCACCTCCCTGTCCAATAGCACAAACCAAATTGTTTCAAATATTTCATTTGGTGCTGAGACTTTCACACCCAGCAGTGACTCTGGGATTTTACAGTTCCACAATTTAGCTAAAATTGCTTTTGAAGTGGGCAGAAAGTTATGGCAAGAACTTGAATCAGGGAAACTTCAAATCGATACAGAAAAGAAAGAAAACAAATTGGAATCGTGTGCACACTCTATAACTCTAACTGGGTCGGAGTTTTTGAGTAATAGAAATGCAATGATTTTACCATGTGGCTTCACGCTGGGGTCACATATTACAGTAGTGGGCGTTCCGATGGCAGCACACGCTGAGAGGAACCCAAAGATTGCCCTTGTGAAGGATGTGGAAGAGGAAGTTATGGTTTCACAGTTCAGGATGGAGTTGCGTGGGTTAAAAACGGTGGAAGGGGAGGAGCCACCAATAATTTTGCATTTTAATCCGAGGTTGAAAGGGGATTTTAGTGGCAAGCCTGTGATTGAGCAGAACACTTGTTATAGGATGCAGTGGGGGACTGCCCTGCGATGCCAGGGCTGGCCGTCAACGGCTAATGAGGAGACAGGTGAGCAGTGATCGTACATTTTTTTTGAAGTTACATAGATCAAGGATTGATTTTATGAGTTTTTCGGATAAACGAATGTGAAAATCGTTTTATTTTTACTTGACTAGTCCGCAATGGGTGATTGATTTTTGGGTGATTCTATTTGTGGAAAGAGAATATTGGTGTCTGTTGTTACAGAAAGTTATTATTGATATTCTTGTTGGATGAAGGGTGGAAGTAATCTATTGTGCAGTTCAATTAATTGTGCTGCGCTGGTTATATTTTGTAGTTCGCGGGAATGTTTAGTTGTTTAGAAACAATAATGTAACTGGTTGAGTTTGGATTTGTTGATTATTGTCTCCACAGTTGGATTAGTGTTATGAAGTAAGGTGTAGACTTTTTACCTTCTCTATTAGGACCTATATGTGGTTAACTGAACTTCTTCGTCTTTAATGAGTAGAAAAATGTTTAATTGTGTCTGCAAATAACTGCCTCAAAATCAGTGTATTGGGCTGTAGAAGACATCTGTAAAAGAATTGAACATTTAGTAGTTGTTTCATTTCCAGATCTGCCCTACAGGATTTGAATTGAACGGATCAGAAAAGGGTAACTTATGCTTCTTTAAGATGTTGCCTGCTAGTGCATGCAACTCTCTCACTATTGTTATTATTAGAATTTATTTATGGTTAAAGCAGAGCTTGTAATATCTCTGGAGTTGCATGATCTTATTCACCAATTGCACTTTTAGACTCTTTTTTTTTGCCATTTTTATTGTACTGCCAAATTTGGTTGATTCGTTTAGACTGCCTGCAGTTGATGGTAAGTTGAAGTGTGAGAAGTGGATCCATGATGATGATGGTCAATCAGAACAGACTAAAAATAAATGGTGGCTGCTGAGGCGGCTGGGGCCTGAAACAAAAAAGGTGACCTCTGATGTGCCATTGCCATTCCCATTTGCGGAGGGCAAGCTTTTTGTTCTCACTCTTCTTGCTGGTTTGGAGGGCTATCATGTTAATGTTGATGGGAAGCATGTCACTTCCTTCCCTTATCGCACTGTGAGTAATATAACACAAATGTTTTAGTCTCCTGATAACTATTGATTGCTCATAAGTTTGTTCAATAATGGTTCCAGGGATTTACTCTTGAGGATGCCACTGTGTTAACATTGAATGGGGATATAGATGTCCGTGCAGTATTTGCCGCTTCTTTGCCTACATCACATCCTAGTTATGCTCCTCAAACACATCTTGAGAAGTCAAGCAAATGGAGGGCTCCACCTCTTCCTGAAGGACCCATAGAACTTTTTATTGGTATTCTTTCTGCAGGAAACCATTTTGCTGAGCGGATGGCTGTGAGGAAGACTTGGTTGCAGCATAAGCTTGTTCAATCTTCAAATGTGGTGGCTAGATTCTTCGTAGCACTAGTAATGAAAAAACCACTTTAGCATATGCTTCTCTTTAAATGATTGATTATGGGTTAACATTTAAATGCAGGTAAGTAGGAGATCCTAAAATTACACTTCCATTTTTTGTGTGTGAGCAGGATGCAAGGAAAGAAGTAAATGCAGTCTTAAAGAAAGAAGTGGAATTTTTTGGTGACATTGTGATTGTTCCTTACATGGATAGCTATGACCTTGTTGTGTTGAAAACTGTTGCCATCTGTGAATATGGGGTGAGTAGTTGAATAATTACAATTTAAGTTGAAGGAATAAGTGTTAATCTCAGAGATGACATTTAATGACTTCTGATGTCCACAGGTTCGCACAATGTCTTCTAAGTATATAATGAAATGTGATGATGACACATTTGTAAGAGTAGATGCAGTTATTAATGAAGTTAAGAAAGTACCTGAGGGCAAGAGCTTCTATATTGGGAACATCAACTACTACCATAGGCCCTTGCGCCATGGTAAATGGGCAGTGACATATGAGGTATGAATGGGCATGCTAAACCTTTGTTCTCATCAAATAGTTAATTTCTGTAGTTTCTGGGTTTATATGAACTTCAAGTTTGAATTTGATACAGAAAGATTTGATTGATATCCTCATATTATTTTTATCAAATCAAGTGTATACTAATGCAAAGAATGGGACTATGGCTAGCATGTTCTCTTTCTCTCTATCAACCTATTCTACTTGCAGTCAGGTTTCAATATGTTTTAACTTAATTTCTATAAACAAATTCACGGGCTATTCTTACCTTTTAGGACGAATCCTGTTCCTGTTGTGCATAACTCAATGATTTTTCAAATTTTTTATCTGATTTGTTAATTATTTGTTTCCTTTAGTTTACTAAATTCCAATATTCTTTGCAGCACATTCCAAGTAACTGTCAACATTGCATATTAATTTGTTCTTTTGCAATGTTTTGATCTGGGCAATTTACTCCATGTTTCTTGCTCATTTGCTTGTGGTTTCAGGAGTGGCCAGAGGAAGATTATCCGCCCTATGCAAATGGGCCAGGCTACATTGTGACATCCGACATAGCTGAATTCATTATATCTGACTTTGAAAGTCATAAATTAAGAGTAAGTAATGAGTGGTTGCATTTGGGTGGTTGTATTTTATGGTAAGTTTGTCTGTCTCGCGTTGGCTACATGCTTTGGTTAAAGCCTAAATAATTTTAAATTTGTGCAGCTCTTCAAGATGGAAGATGTGAGTATGGGAATGTGGGTGATGCAGTTCAACAACACAAAACCTGTAGAGTATGTACACAGCTTGAAGTTTTCCCAGTCTGGATGCATAGAAGGCTATTATGCAGCTCATTACCAGGCTCCACTGACTATGATCTGCTTGTGGGACAAATTGCAAACGCTTGGAAAGGCTGAGTGTTGCAATATGAGATGATGATTGATGCTACTGGGTGACCAGCTCTATCATGGAGAACTAGAGTAACAAATTTTGCAGTCATAGCCATGATTGATTGTATATTCTGTACCCGTTGTATTTAGGCTCTTCCTTCAAATGCCCTTTCAAATTCTTCCATATTTTCCTCTCTCCCTTTCATTCTTTCTATATTTTTTTTTGTGGGAAACATTTTTATAGGCTTCTATTTCTGTAATTTACACCATAATGACAGTCGCAGCATTAGGATATTGGATGCCATTTTCATCCACAAATGAAGCTTGTTTATTCTTTTCAATAACCAGTCTGTCCATGAATTCCAATTTAACTTTACCGTCTTTCACAGAATTTAACTCCAACCCAGATATTCTTAAGCCGAAAGCTGGCTGAAGAATGTACAACATAACATAATAATCAATTATGAGATACAGAATATGATTACCTAATGAATTTTCAAATATTTGTACAGTTTTTTCATAATTATCTTTCGCAGAATTGAATTGCGCCGAGGCACAAATGGAGTCAATGCGCAGGAACCTTGAATTTGGTAATTACATCTGGGTCACCCACCAGCAAGTGCTTATCTGCCACTTTGTGCGCGCAAGGTCATGCGAATTTTCGAGTATGCGAATGTGGGTGGAGCAGTTCTATCGGCACAAAACCTGCACAGTATGTACACATGCGAATTTTTGAGTATGGGAATGTGGGTGGAGTAGTTGTAATGTACACAGTTTGAAGTTTTGCCAGTTCGGCGATGATCTGAATGATGATATCAAGAATGATTCTGATGTTTGGTAAATACTATTTGGCTAACAATATGCAGTTGCTGCAATTCCTAAATCCGAGTTAGCTTCAATATAAACAAGTTGTATTTATTTATTTTTCCTCCTTGCACTTTGTAATTGGATGATCAAACAAAAAAGTGATCGTAATTTATTCAGAAACCCCCCATTTCCAAGCCAATATGGACCCAACTGCATGCATAGCACAATTGAACGCACTTGGAGGTTGCTCGTGTAAATCCAATCAGATAAAATCAAAATGTTTTCTAAACTCTTTCTTATTTGAGCATTTCTACAATTTTGTTCACCCAGCTGATGTGCTTAGATCTTCTTTCTTCTTAGTTTTCTAATACTTGCTAGACTTCCACAGGCTTTCTAGGAGCATCAAAGCTAAGGTTAATGTCGATAGTCCATAAATATTCTCATCCACTATAAAGGATACTGCTTCTTACATTTTCCCCAAGACTTAACCCAATTGCGATATAACCGCTGTATACAGTGTACTACCGGGACAGAGCTTAGTCCAACCATACATGATTTAAACACCTAAAGATTTGATCAGATTATGAATAAAGCAACAAGAGGAATTGTGATAGATCAGATTATGAATAAAGCAACAAGAGGAATTGTGATAGTCTCTGATACCAAATCAACAACATTATTATCGTCTGAAGGATGAAATTGAAGAGAAAACAAATCAGCAGAAAGTTTAAAGATTACACATTCGACCCCTTCAGGTCCTTTTTTCTGCAGCCACTTGGCACGCTTCCGAGCAATAGTTTTTTGTTTTCAATTCATTCTCATTCTCCGTGTAGGATCCCAGTGAAAAATGGCTGGTAGGATTAACAGTAACTTGCTCAACCATGGTGGCATTTTCAAGCAGGTAGAATGCAAGTTCAAGATCAATTGGACACCCCACGAACCCTATGAATTCCACTACCCTAAGGTGCTGATGGGCACTTTTAGGAAACTCCTCTATTTCTAGTCTTTTGCTGGGACCGATGTGTACTAGCTGCAGCACCATATCATTTAGAAAATGCATCATCCTTCTTAGTCAAAAAAATATAAACCAATAATATAGAACTCCAACGTTTCCAATACTATCGTGGAGCCCATGTCAGAAACATTATTAGACTAGTAGCAGAGCAGTTTACAAGATCCTGGCAATGCTCAATCACAGTCTAGCTCTCCCTCCACTGAGTGTGCTACAGTCCAGTAGCAGTAGAAACCATGAAGGGATATTCCTACTCACAGAAGGTAGAGAATGTAATTACATACGTGACAACTATTCTTGCCATATCGTCCACCCAAGTGCAGAAAACTATGGCGTGGTGTTGCTAACCTTATGCCTTCCAAATGTAAGAAGGGTATTGATACAGAAGCAGGAGAACTATACATTGACATAGATATGAAATCAAGAAGCTATCTGCTGGTATGAATTTATAAACAGTTAATCTCAATTGCAAAAGAGAAGTTAAAGATAATTACTAATTACCTTGAGTGTAAACTTCTGCAAGCAAGGGCACTCCTTTATCACGTCAGTCACTTCAATAAGGCTCTTACCATCTGGTCCCATAAGCTTAAACGTTGAGTACCTTAGTTTCGGTAACTCCCAGAATGGAAGTTGCACTTTATCCTGAAAAATATAACTACTATAACAATAACAACAATGAGATAGTCAGCTTTAAAATTTCAATTACATTAGTGCACACAACAAAGCTCATCCAAGGCCAATAGCAACTCAAGTGTCTCCAGTTGAGGGAATAATTACATTACTTGGTACAAATTGAAGAAGTAAATTTGTGCCCTGCTAGCTAATACGTGTGATTCATTCATGGCTGCAATGAATGTCATATATTATTTTCTAAGTCAGTCCGTAATCATTGTGCAGTTGAAACGTTATGGCCATAGTCCAGGAAGAAAAATAGAGGAGCTTCCCAAATGTGCTCATCAATATCAATATCAACACCTGAAGATGGTGGAATTCATCAGATTTGTTGGGCGTCCAATGGATCTTGAACTTGCACTCTATTTTCTTGGAAACGCCGTGGATGTCCCATGTCTGTGTTTTCACTTGGATGCCATTTCGATATAGATGATAGCAAGGAAAAAGAAACCGCTAGAATAAATGCGCAGCACTACTTACAGGAAAAGAATAGGCACCTCTAGGGGTTGAATTAGCAGTTTGCTAATAAATTTTGCAGTTTCACAGTAAAGATATTTGGTTTTCCATTATATCTTTGATGATTGTTGATCATGTTTCTACAATAATTTTATGAGGGCAGTATAATTAGCTTGATCTCTTATCGAAAGTTAAGAAGTGATTTATTTACGTTGGGCAAAACATAGCATCTACTGGTGCAAAAATCTGCTCCGAATCAACTATGAGTTGGTGAGATAAACGCTGGCTCTCAGGAATATTACAGGAATAACGATGCTAGTTTGGTAATACTCCTCTTCAAACATCTAGTAATAGACGTCTGTTCCAAGCACATAACAACGTGTACTAAATTTATTCTTGAACTTTACAATCTAAAATATTGTGTTTGCTTATTTAGTAAGAGGATCCAAACCACATAACATATTCGCCAGCCACATGGGATATGACAATTTCTCTCATTTGTTATTTAATTTTTCCATGTGGGTACTGACGATAAGGAGGAGGATGCAGTGATCAGTCAACTTCCGGAAGAAATTCTAGTTGAAATCATCAGTCGGTTAAGTCTTAGAGAAGCTGCAAGGAGCAGTAGATTGAAAAATTTGTGGTCTTTCACCATTAACCCCCTTAACTTTGATGCATTGTGGAAATTGTACTGAACAGTAGTCGAGAAAGAAGGCTTCCGTACATCAACTAGGTGAATAAAATTTTAGAATTGCACAAAGGCTGACGTACAAATGAGTTCAGGATGTTGCATTATGAGTGGCTAACTAAGGCACTTGTCATTGACTGCTCAGAACATCACTGTGATCACTTGCAAGTGGACAAAATTAGTTTATTAACCAACCCCAGTGGATGTACTTACACATGAGCCCATGTCAGAAACATTATTAGACTAGTAGCAGAGCAGTTTACAAGATCCTGGCAATGCTCAATCACAGTCTAGCTCTCCCTCCACTGAGTGTGCTACAGCACAGATTGGTGGGAGGATCGAAGCTAAGATTAATCACAGCTTGTTACGGTGCTTAAGATGTGCTAACTATTATTTTTTTCTTGGCATAATTAAAACTGGAAAAAGGAATATTAAAACAAGATAAGAAGTAATAAACATTAAAAATGTCATAACATTGAAAGCAAAAAACAAAACAAAGAAACATAATTTGAAGTTAGAGGATTACGAGTTCAACTCCTGGAGGCACCTTTTCCTTAAACTGCTTGACCAACATAACAGAAGCTTGTGTTTTCATCCTGTCTCCCGAATCTAAACATCGCTTAAAATATGGTGTGGGATAAAGGATCATTTTCTCAAGCCCAACTGCATTTTCAAGCAGATAGAATGCGAGTTCGACATCAGTCGGACGAAAAATAAACCCAGTCAATTCTACCACCCTCAGATGCTGGTGAACACATCTTGGAAACTGATGCAATTTTCTTCTTTGGCTGTAGGAACAATGTATATGCTGTAACAATGAAAATTATATCAGGATATCATATGAATCATATATACACAGAGCCCGCGTAAGGAACTATTGGTTCAATTTACCTTCAGTGTAAATTTGTGCAGAAAGGGGCAAGCTTGTATAATGCTCGTTAATGCAAGAAGACTTACACTATCAGATGCTGAAACCTTCAACAACAAGTGCCTTAGTTTAGGAAATTCACACATTAACGGAAATTGTTTACGATCGTCCTGAAACAAACAACACAGGTTAACACAATACGCAATCAGAATATATATATGAATACACACACACACACACCCATCAAATCGAATTCGGAAGTAGTGACCTTTCGCAAGTTTAAACCCAACTCAAGAGTCTCCAGCTGAGAAAGAGAGTTTTTATTTGGTTTAATAAAATTCCCAATCGGTCGAGTCCCATGAAATTCACCAATGGACACGTCGAAAAGGTGGGGAACGTTTTCAATATTTAGTAGCTCTGGTGGTCCATGATATTTGAAGGACAAGAGACTTGGGGCAGAAATTTCAACATGTCCGATATTTGAATACCAATCACAATATATCTCTAGGCACTTCAGTCGGATCGATGGACCAACAACCTTTAAACCTGATAAACTGGGTGAAGACTGTGCACGCGATGCATGTAATCTCTCAAGGAGAGGACAATTGTCTATAAGAAACTGAAGAATCTGTGTGTTAACAAGCACATTAGTAATAGAAAGAGACTTCAAACTACTGCCTTTGAGACCAGTATAACACTCCTGTGGAAATTCGACTTTACACAAATTTATCTCAAGCTTTTGAACCCGCTTCGATACTGCGGTGTGAATCCAGTGAGTGAAGCTACTTGCATGAGAATTGCCCCATTCTTTATACGCCAGCCGATCAAAATGAAGCCCAGTCCGAGCTAGCCATTCACAATCTATGCTGAACTCAGTTACTGAGCCTTCATGCAATTCTAAGACTTTATTCACCCAGTCAATAACGTATTGAAGCCTTCTTTCTTCTAGTTCCTGATTCTTCAATTCTCTTTCAATACTAGAGTACAGTTTCTTCGAATCATCAAATTTAAGGTTAGTAGTGAAAGTCCACACTTTTTTCCATCTACTAGAAAGGACACTGGTCCTTGCAGCTTCTCTAAGACTTAACCGACTGATGATTTCGACAAGAATGTCGTCCGGAAGTTGGCTGATCAACGCATCATCCTCCTTAAAACCAGCACCCATATGGAAAACCCAATTAACGAAATACAGAAATAAGTAATAAACAATTGGTTAATTCAATCTCATGAACAACAAATACAGCACCAGAAAATTAAATACATACCTTCCCCTTCTCTCCACGATTACGTGCCGACGTCTTTCGGCGTCTCTTATTCATGTCCTCCCAATAGATTTCACTCAAAAGATAGAAAGAGACGACAAAGACGCCGAATACTCGACTATCCTCTCACCGTTGTTCGTGCGTTCATTGTTGCAATCCCGGAACTTTTGAAACCGTGTTTCTTGTTTAGCAACAACGTTAATACCTTGAGAATGCCGACGTCTTCTTTGCATTAACTTAAAAAAATTAGGGTTTATTTTCTTGTAACATTCTTATATCGATTACCCATTTTAATTTAAGTTATGAATTGGATTTAGATTGACAAAGAGAATTCAAACTCGGAAACTTCAAATTCTAAAAGGGTAATGGATAATCCTCATAATTATCTAATACTTCAAATTAATTTAATTATGGGATAATAACGATATCTGTTTGATCAATTTTTTATTAAATATTCACAATTGAATTAATTTAATTAAGAATCGGCTGGCTCTCTAAGAAGTCAATATGCAGAAATTCAATTAAATCCAAGAATTTCTGCATACCCTTCCTGTTTTAATCTTATTATTTAGAACGACAGGTCCCTCCTGATTCTTCGCCAATTCGATATTTATATCTATTCATTCCCATGAATCAGAACGAAAATCAGCACGTAGTAGTAAAGAGAAATTACTGTATAAATTAACGAGAGTGCGTGGACAGGAAAATTAATGGGTGCCAAAACACAGCCATAGATTCCAAACTAGCAGCACGATCTGTGCTTTGTCGAGTTTGGTGTTCTGATATTGCGACGTGGCTATTGATATGATTCATCAAAATCGCACAAATTTTGATGCATGTTAAACAACTGTTTCTCTTTCTCTCTGAGGGCCGTGGAGTATGGAGATGTTGGGTAGCTCCCGCTTGCTCTGCTGTGTTCAGTGTGTCGTCAATTCATGCGAGTCCCATGAAGTATTAAATATAGAAACATACTTCACATGTTCGATTACATTTAACCGATAACTTTGCACCTAACCCCATCACCGCAGCATTCATTTCGTATGATCTCTCCGGAATATGTCTATTAACTAACTACATTACAAGCTTCAATAACAGCTATGAATGAAATTACTCGGAGATTTTCTGTCTCCGATATTTATGGCTGTATTTACAGTTGCCCCGGCGAGGTTTCATTGCTTTACCATGGTGTAAAAAACAGAGGAATGAGCTGGCACGAAACCCCACCTGGCCCGGCCCCACATCCCCTTGGGCCCCGCTATAAAATCAACGCCCAAATAAAACGCCTTCCACGGAGTTCGTGAAGGAGGAGAACAAAAGGCTTTCATACATTTAGTACCGCTGAACTGAAACTTCTCCTGGGTGGCTATGGCGGATTCCTACTGTGCTGATTGCAAGCGACTCACGGAGGTGGTATTTGATCACTCTGCCGGCGACACCATTTGTTCTGAGTGCGGTCTTGTTTTGGAGTCTCATTCCGTCGATGAGACGTCCGAGTGGCGTACTTTTGCTAACGAGTCCTCTGATCACGACCCTGTTCGTGTCGGTGGACCCTACAACCCTTTGTTGAGCGATGGTGGTTTGTCGACCGTTATTGCTAAGCCAACTGGTGGTGGCTCCAGCGACTTTTTGTCTGGTTCGATCGGCAAGTGGCAGACTCGTGGCTTCAATACTGATAGGAATCTTATTCAGGCGTTTAAGTCTATTTCTGCCATGTCTGAAAGGTATATAATATAAATGTTACATTTTCATTCTGCATTTAGGTCGTTTATGTGATGTGTTTTGGGATTTTTGTTATATTACTATGTATGAAGTAGAATTTGGTTTATGGGGCGTGATTGGTTGTTGGAAGATTTTTATGTTTTTTTGTCACTTTATTCCCTTTTCTTTAATATTTTTATTGTTGTTATATGAAAATCGTTTTCAGTTTTGACTAATCAAATGTGGCTTCCCCTTGCGGCGGAGGAATGGAAGTAGTAGGCCCCCAATAAATGTGTGCATGAATGTGTATGTGTGTATAAACAATGCGCTTGTACATGTACATTCTGCAACATGTTTCTTTTACTATTCTGTAACATACGATATATTTTAAGTTTTCAATCATGATGTTGTTTGACTTGCACATGTTTTTGCACTCATTCTTGGTTATTTTGTAGTCAAATCATGGTAGGTTTGGTATTAATATATTATGAATCGTGGACGAGGACTGCCTCATTTTTATCTGATATAACTCGCAATTCAAATATGAATCAGTCTAATTCTTATTGAAGTAGTCTTCAAGCATTGACATAAGTGTGAGTGCATGTTTTTCATTTTGCTGATATGCCTCTAGGGTCTAACTTCAATTCTTATTGTCTGTGTTTGTCCAATACTTAGAAATGAAAAGTATGGGTATCTGAGTTCATTCTCGAATATTCCTCAGCCTTACATTTGTAATCTTAGTGCAGGAATATTTCTGTAGTATGATTTGATTTGTGAGTTACCTTCTGATGTTTTATTTTCTGGGAGCCATTTTTCTGATGAAAGAAGGAAAAATTTAGAGTTTTTTCAACTACTCTTTCCTTTTTCCATTCCAAATAGAAATTTATTTATTTTTTGGGTAGTTTTAAAATATTGGTTCTTCATTGTTTACTTAATTGCTAATATAACTAATGCACTTAATGGGTGTTTCAGGTTGGGACTTGTTACAACCATAAAGGTATTTAGTTATTTATCTATGTGGACTTCTTTTTACATAATGAACTTGTTTTTAAGTGAATTATGTGTGTAATTGTTTCTTCATTGTTGAGATATGCTGTTCATAGTCCAGTTACTATGTGTGCATATGCATATTCAAATGTTCTTGTGGCCTCATTGGAAATCAATGTTTCCATGGGTATGAGGATTCCTTTTTCTTTCCTTCAATTGGGTTGGCAGAAATGAGTTTTGATGTGAACTTAATATAATGAAGTTGTTGACAATGGACATTAGAAAGAGTCAAAGATTTGGACTGGTGAGAGGTTCCATCGAGCTTACTGTCAGTTGACTTATTTTGTAGAACTAAGAAAAGCTTGAAAAGTGGAAAATAAACATCTCACTTTATCCAAATCTAAAAGGGTTTCCCGTGCAGGACATCCTGCAGCATGTGGGAATATAACCACAGTGTTTCTAGTGATAACATAAAATCTTTGCGGACGTCTCAATGGGCAAAGATGAGGTTGAGAACAAGATGGATGGATCTTGATAAAATTCATCTATGGAAGTGAGGTGATCAAGCTTCTTTAAGAGTTTAATTGAGGAAAAGTTTACAATTCTTCTGCTTGAGATTTACTCTTCCTAATGCCGCATAGTTAGTGTTTATCAAATTCGCTGCTGAGTTGAGGAACATTGCATACAGCCTATATTGAATTCAGTTCTTGTCATCTTATATTGAATATATATCTGAGGAACACAGAGATACATATATGATTTTAATAGCTTAATTAGTTGTGATTTTGGGGTGAAATGTGAAATGGGAAGTAGTATGGTCACTAAGCACAGTGCTGCACAGTAAAGATCCAATACTACTTCGTTGATAGTCAGTTGATTTAAACAATGTAGTTAGGAAGCATACGTCCTTCATGGAAGCATACATGAAAACACACTGCTGGTTTTTGCTTTCAAACACTTTGGTTCCATCTTGATTTGAGTCTAGCCTTTAGATTTAGAGTTTTTATCTGCTATTGGTTTCTAATTTTGATTATAAGGACCGAGCTAATGAAATCTATAAGAAGGTAGAAGACCAAAAACCTCTTAGAGGGCGTAATCAAGAAGCAATTGTGGCTGCTTGCCTCTACATTGCTTGCAGACAAGAAAACAAGCCCCGAACTGTTAAAGGTGAAGAGCAACTTTCTTTAAGAATTTTATTGATCTTGTTATTTTTGTTTTCAGATTCCCTATACTAACCATGTATATTTGAATTAGAATTTTGTTCTGTTGCCAATGGGACAACAAAGAAAGAAATAGGACGGGCAAAAGAATTCATTGTGAAACACCTGGAAGCAGAGATGGGTCAATCTGTGGAGATGGGAACTATACATGCTTCAGACTATCTGGTGAGTTATTTTGTTTTGTCCCCGTCTGTTCATCTGTGCCTTTTCTTCTTTGCATGATTTTCTTTTCTCCATTGCCCAATTGTAGATTGTTCTGTGTATCCATTTACATAATTTTTATCTTCAACCTGTAGAGACGTTTCTGTTCCAATCTTGGAATGACCAATCAAGCTGTTAAGGCTGCCCAAGAAGCTGTGCAGAAATCTGAAGATCTTGATATAAGGTTAATTCTGGTTTTCACTTCTGCTTGATGTCTGATTAACTAACCCCTAGTGGCTCATTCTTAGCTCTGTAAAAGAAAAATGAAAAAAAAAGAGGAAGAGGAAAAGGTGGGAGAGAGATGAGTTTTTTTCCACATGGTCACCTCTTATTTGAGGTTCCGTCACTTCATCTCAACAGATCTTTGCAGCACTTGATGAGCATTTTCTTCTATGAAAATTAAAACAAAAAAGGGAAGGGAAATATCAGATAGCAGCCTGTGAAACTAAGAATTTTCATTTTGTATTTTTTAACTTTATTGTGGAACTGGAAGCTTTAGAACCTAATTCTCTCAATCAGTTGATCTGCAGAGAATTGACTGGCTTATTTTTTGTGTTACTTTTTACCGAATTTTATGAAACTAACAATTTAGTGCAGATGGTGTCATTGTACTTAAAATAAAACTAAATCTCCACTTGGCTTGCACAGGAGGAGCCCAATCTCAGTGGCTGCAGCTATCATTTACATCATAACTCAACTATCAAATGACACAAAGCCTCTCAAAGGTTAGAAAGCTATGAACTTTTAAATTATTGTGTTTACTTAGATAATATTTATGCCCCTGTGGTTGCAGAAATCTCCATTGTTACTAGAGTCGCTGAAGGGACCATCAAGAATGTCTACAAGGATCTTTATTCTCACTTGGCACGCATAATACCAGACTGGTTTGCCAATAAGGAAGATATCAAGAGTCTGCATCTCTGAAAATGCCAAAAAGGTGACATATTTATCGTCCATGAAGCATGCTGCTGCGATCTTCAATCACTTTCCTTTTTCTCTAAAACCTTTATGTAAATGGAATAGGCTTTTTTTTAGTCATCGCCAGCACTAACAACAGTTTAGTTTGTCTGTTGGAGCAACGATAGTTGTCCAAAAACTATCTTCCTTTTCTAATCTCTGATGCTTGGGCTAACTAAATTCAGTTTGTTATTCTCGTGTGGTAGACATTGAGTTGACAATTCAAAAAGTTTAGACGATAGCTCATATCTTACCTCATAATCAGCTATTAGAATCAGTCATCAGAACACAAATTGAAGATAAGCGCATAGTCCTTGCTTGTCCCCTGCATGTTCATTCTGCTACATTTTGCCTGTTGGATGCTATTATTATTGGTTCAAATGCCTAACACAGCCCCAAGTAGTAAAAATATCTAACAATACCAATCTCTTAATGAACCTTATCCCTTCTCACTGGTGTTGTGCTGCACCTTTCTGTCTGCTTCGGCTTTTCATTTTAGATTGAGAAATCCATGTATTCCCCGGTGCATGGCCCACAACGAAAAGGAAAATGGCACGCAAAGAGCGAGTGCCTAGTCCATTTAGGCATAAAATATTCCCATGAAGAGCGGGTGGTGGGCTGTCTTTTCAGTGCGAGTGCATACAAACTAAAGAGAAATCATTATGAAAAACAGTTTGACTCTAGAAAGTTCACAATAATTATTAACTACACGAATGGCGGTGAAGCAAAATCAGTATCAATGTCCATGCCGGATACTATGTGGTGAATGATTTTCTGCAACAGAGAGAGAGAGTGTGGAAAAGTAAGAGAGAAAACATCCAAAAGCACAAACAATAATCGCCTAGTACTTGTGGGGAAGTTTACGCTCAGAGGACTAATCCACGTGAGTGATATGACTTGACCATTTGTCTTCTTTCTTCGAATCAAAACAATGACTAACAACTTTACAGGTCCCTCCCCCTTTTATATAATAATGCATATTGCCTTTCTGTTTAAGTGAGTGGCCACGTCTTTGCTGACCAATTTTCTCCGTAATTACAAGCCAGGCTAGCTACCTCCTGAGTCACGGGGTCCATGCTATTGCTAGCTTAGCTCCTGCTCACCAAAGTCCAAAAGTCTTTCAGATTTGCTAGGGGGGAAAAGAGAGTTATGGGTACGAATCTTTTGCAATCAAAGCATACACCTTAAACTTTTTGCCGCAGCCAAAAGCCACTTTAGATTTGCTCCCATCTTGAAAATGGTCTCGCTGAGGCCTTACCTATCTTCAAAGGACAATAGAATTGTCAATAAGAAAGGTGACTTCGTAGCTTTCACTGGCGGTTTCAGAAAAGTTTCCTCGATGCTGCATCATGCTTCATGCATACACCAGTATAAACGCTTCAGTCCAATTAAGAATTTTACCAATCTTTTGAACTATATTCATGGAGAATGACTAGGCAACTTCTAAACAAGTTGAAAACTCTAAACTAAATTCGGTGGAGTAAAGAGACCCCACTACCACAGCCCCCTCCAATGTTCCTCATTTAGTTTTGACAATCAACGTCACCAAGTCCCACTCTGCTTTCTATCTTTCAATTTTTTTTTCTTATTGAACGCATGAACACGGCACTCTTGTGGGTTTGTAGCTGCATAATTTGTCCTTTTGGATCACCGTCCGTCCACGTAGACCAACCATTCAAATTCAATTTATAATTAATGGAACTAGTAAGAGAAACTAAAGAGTTGTTGCATAATCATATACTGTTTTTTGTTGATAAGAACCGATCAATTTCTCATTCTCTACCTACTACACTTCTCTGCACTCACTTTATTTAAGTGACTTACAGTGTTATGATCCAAAGGCAGTCATGACAAATCTTGTCCATAGATAGTCTCTTCAGCTAAAAAGTGTAGATCAAACTTGCAAGAATCAGAAGGCAGGCTTGAGTTTAAAGAAAAAGAAAGAAAGAAAGGGACAATCAGAAATCAAAATGAAGATGGTGCCACCAACAATGACTGAGATGTGGGCAACAATGGGTTCTACGATCGCAAGTTTCATGTTTGTTTGGGCTATGATTCGCCAATACTGCCCGTATGAAGTTCGCCGCTTCTTTGAGAAGTATACGCACAGAATCATGGGGTTCTTTTATCCGTATGTCAAGATTTCAATCCATGAATTCACTGGAGATCGCCTGAAGCGAAGTGAGGCTTATGCTGCTGTTGAGGCTTATCTTAGTGTTAATTCATCCAAGAGTGCCAAAAGACTCAAGGCTGAGATGGGAAAAGACAGCAGCAATTTGGTGCTTAGCATGGATGAACATGAGAGAGTTACTGACGAGTTTCGCGGGGTGAAAGTTTGGTGGGTTTCAAGCAAAGTTATGTCGCCAACACGGAGCATGTCATATTATCCAGAGCAAGAGAAGAGATACTACAGGCTTACATTTCATATGAGGTATAGGGAGATTATAACTGAGAATTACTTGAAGCATGTGGTGAAGGAAGGGAAAGAAATCAGGGTGAGAAACAGGCAAAGGAAGCTTTATACAAATAGTCCTGGTTATAAGTGGCCAAGTTACAAGCAAACTATGTGGAGTCATATTGTTTTTGAGCATCCTGCAACATTTGAGACAATGGCGTTGGAACCGGGGAAGAAGCAGGAGATAATTGAAGACCTTGTGACTTTCAGCAAAAGTAAAGAATTTTATGCAAGGATTGGCAAGGCCTGGAAAAGAGGATATCTTCTTTATGGTCCTCCAGGAACTGGGAAGTCTACTATGATTGCTGCTATGGCAAATTTGTTGAATTATGATGTTTATGATCTTGAACTCACTGCAGTGAAGGACAATACAGAGCTACGGAAGCTTTTGATTGAGACAACCAGCAAATCGATCATTGTACTAGAAGACATAGATTGCTCCCTTGATTTAACAGGTCAAAGGAAGAAGAAAGCAGAGAAATCTTCGGACGAAGAGAAAGAAAAGTTGGATAAGGAGGTTTCCCGGAAAGAACCAAAAGAAGAGGGCAGCAGCAAAGTCACTCTGTCGGGACTGCTGAATTTCATTGATGGACTCTGGTCAGCTTGTGGAGGGGAGAGACTGATTGTGTTCACCACCAATTATGCGGAGAAGCTTGATCCAGCTTTGATAAGAAGGGGTAGAATGGATAAACACATAGAGCTTTCTTACTGCAGTTTTCAGGGATTCAAAGTGCTTGCAAACAATTACTTGAAGGTGGAAACTCATCCACTTTTTGATACAATTCAAAGACTGATGGAAGAGACCAAGATCACACCTGCTGATGTTGCTGAGAATCTCATGCCCAAGTCGCCGTCGGACAACGTAGAGAAATGTCTTTCTACCTTGATTCAAGCTCTCGAGGAAGGAAAAGAAGCAGCAGCTAGGAAGAAAGCCGAGGAAGGAAAGGAAGAAGCAACTAGGAAGAAAGCTGAGGAATCGAAAGAGAAGCCCATCATGGAAAATGATTCTGAGCCAAAAGATTACAAAGAAACAGAGTAAATATTGTGAATCAGAAATGCAACTACGTTTATAATTTTTTTTGAGGAATTTTCTGTTTTAATTAAGGAGTTATCATTATATACTAATAATTTACCTTATTCAATTCGGGAGAAGAACCCGTTTAAGCAACATGGTCAATCAATCCAGTGCAGCAACACAAAACCAGAGCAGTGCAAATCCGAGAACACCACACCAATATATATAAAACATAAACAGTACAATTGAAATTGTAAGAGAAACAATAGTTACCATTTGAGGTAGGATGGTTCCATTGCAACAAAACATTTCTAACCTCAATATGTTACAAAACAGATCCAACCAACCCAAATGCTCAAGAGGCATATCATTCCCATGATCATGAAATATGGACTACAGCGATTGAACATCTGACCAAACTTATCAGTTACAATATTAGTTAAAAGGATATTGTACATTAATGGGATAAGGTAAAGAACTCTCAACGAATTCCCCACCATCTGTCGTAGGTTCCTTTGAATGTAGACATACTAAAAAATGACTACCTAAGCTACATGGCTCTCAGCATCATGTTGCTCCCTGCAGCAAATTTCTAGAATGAATTGCATCAGGGTAGCTGCTTATATTAAGCCATGGAAGGGCTCTGATTGTAACTTCCAAGTCGAGCTTAATCCAAAATTTATATTTGTTACTATGATACACTAAGCTTCCCAAGGAGACAACTACAACTCTTGCCTTTCAGCCTGCGAGGGAAGCTCTACAAATTATCTGTATCCTCATCTTTTATTGAGTTTGGACCATCATCGAAACTGGAAACTGGGGCAAGCTCATTCAGGTCAAGGAAACGTCTCTTTTTTATGCCCTCAACTTCATTTTGGCCAGGACTGTTTGGTTTCTCCAGTGGCTGGCTTTGCTCTTTCTCAACTGTCTTAGCATTACCTTCAACAGGTTGATCAACTTTTGTTTCCTGCTCATCATCATTGCCATCCGATTCTTGACTACCCATTGAATATTCAGCATTCTCACTTGCATCTGATTGTTCATCTGATTCATTGGACTTATTGGGTTTTGCCGACTCTGTGTCTGATTCTGATATCTCATACTGTCGGTAATTAATGTAGGTTCTGGTGGCCCTTCGACTGCGTCTTAGACCTGACTGAAGCTCATCTACTGACCTCAATTTAGCTTCCCTCCGAGTACGTCCTGGCAATTTCTTAACCTTTTGAGGCTCATCACTGTCCTCACTGATACTCAAGGAATCTTCTTCTTCCTCCTCGTCCTCAGCATTTTCTTCATCCCAACAGTACTCTTCATCTCCTTCAGAGCTGCTGGACTGCTTTCTCCTCTGTTTTCGTTTCTTCAGATATTCCTCATCATACACAACTTCTCCAACTATGTCATCGTCACTGTCAAAATCAGCCTCATTATCCGAAACTGCTTCAACAAATTCTTTAACTGAATACCGTTGAGGCCTCTGTCTTCGCCGATTGCTATATGCAATTTATTTATTAGTTAATTTACTTAAAGTCTTGAAGCAAAAAAAATTCACAAACAAATTTATCTCACCTTCGGTCCAATGGTTCAGAAGATTTATGCTCTTCATCAAAATCATCGTAATCTAGTGAATTTGGTGACAGTGCATTGAAAGTGACATGTTCAGGGGCATGTGAAGAATCACTCCATTTACCATTCGTGGAAGCTTCAGGTGTGGAAGCTTCAGGTTTGAAACCAACTTCTCTTCTTTGCACAGGCTCTGGGGATGGTGGTTTCCGCCTGATAGAAAGTAGAGAATGAGAAAATCAATCAAATAGAATATTGTACAAAGATGCAATTATTTTTCCTTCTAACAAGATATATAGAATGCAAACCAAAAAATAAGTCAGTTTAGGGATAATTCCATACTTGGTTATCTTGATAGCCTCATTGATTGACCGGTCATAATCATCTGCAAAAACGATTGACATATAAGATTTCCTCCAACCGGTTATTCCAAAACTTGGGGGGTTGCTTGTAACTGCAAGCAAAAAAAATTAAGATAATGAACAAAAAGGCAAATTTTTCTTGCTCTCACCAAATGTATAAGTGACTGGCTTTCTGTCCCGAAGAGCACGTCCTGGAGCAAGCCCATCGACCAGGAAGTTATCGAGAAGAAGAGCTTGTCTGTGTTGCTTTTTCAGCAATCTCTCTTTCCTCTGAGGTCATAAAAATGCAAATGACAATCTAGCATTATTTACCGAAGCCAAAGAACAGAGACAGCAAAGATTGAGAAACACCACAAAATGCAATTAAAAAGATGAGGCAAATCTTTCTACTAGTTGAGAAAAAGCAACTATAAGATTTTGGTCAAAAGGTAGTACTAGGCACCTTATGTTCCTTTTCAATTTCAGGAAGCATGTCAATCTTTAACTTCTTCCCTAGAGAAGCCTCAGTTCTATTTTTACTTGAAAAAAGCTTTTCCTGCAGCAGCAATACAATAATATTAAAAGACTATGTGACAAAAGAAAACCTTCATATCCTCTCTGAACATCTGCTAATTGGCAGCAAATTTGACATGTTTCAAATCTCACACTCAGGAAAGCCAAAGAAAAACACTTTACACATTTTCAGAATTTTACAAACGTACAGAAACATCTTGAAATTCTTCCAAATTAGTTGCAACTGTTTCCCACTGGTATGTCACATTAGGAAGGACATTGGAGCCCTTGGCTTTCACTTTCTTCACCTCAACCTTTCTTATCTCCCTGTACAACCTATGACCTATTACTGGATCATCTTCATACCTGTACCAATAGATTATATGACTTATATAACTACTACCACACTTAGATAGAATATGCACAAAATCCCTGCTGCTTATCAAATGAGAAGTTATCCAGTCAATCACATGCGAAACTAGAAATTACAAAAAGAAAAACAAATTGATTGAATTAATAACAAAGAGCTTAAATATGTTACCAATAGTTAATTCCATGTGAATCACCCCCAACACGTTCTTGACGAAATGCTGAAAGTTGAACGCCATGTTTAACTGAGTTGTCAATGTAGCTTCGGATATCATCTTGCTGCAGAATATCACTAAATAGATTTAATTCCTCTTAAAAATTGAAGAACAAACATGAGAATTGTAATAAAACAACAAATGCAGCATCTATTCAGTTCATAGATTTTTGTTGGAAAATATATAAAGATAGAAAAATGGATGAAGACCAAGTAGAATCAAAATGATTATGAATATAGAATAACAATTGCTATAAATTGTCATGACAAGTAATAATGGGTCATTGCATCCCTTATTGAACAAAGAGAATGACCCAGCAATAAGCACTCATAGACATTAACTGATTGGCAACACAACGAAGATCATTCATATAGGCTATCACTGCTTATATAATCAACATAAAGGTTTTAGATGAAGCAAAAGAACTTTAAATAGCATTTATAAATTTGTACAAGCATGTAACAATAGATTACACAATTGGCTTATATCAATGAGGAACATTTTTCATCAAAGGTTATGCTTCAACTCACAGAGAAAACCCAGCACAAAGTACTACAATACTGTGTTTGTACAGAGTATAAACTATGCTGACAAATTATAGGAGAGCATCAATCTAAATTGCAGTCAAAATCATGGAACAGATAATATATATGAAAAGCAACAATAGTTGAGCAGGAGCCAATATAGGAATTATTCCCAGCAGACATCCAAAAATTGATCACCTGGTTTAGCTGAGATCACTAATCTACAAACACATTTAAGATGGCATTCCACAATGATAAAAGGAATTCGAGGTCTATTTCTGAGGTGATCTATAAAATTCCTGAAAAGGAAATGGTACTGAAGTGTTGTCTAGAATACCAAATAAAGGGTGAATTTTTTATAACAAATATGTGAGATATGCTTTCAGATAAAGGATGTCAATTGATAGATAGTGAAAAAAAAATTAGTATATAAGAGCAAGGAAGATGAGTATTAAACTGTTTATTTTGATGACAACAATATGGAAAATAAATTAAATAATGCAAACAGGTTATCTAAACCCAACTTGAAGCAATATGAGTGCTCTAAATAATGTTCAGCAAAAGAACAAAATGTAGCAGTAAGGAGGACCCATCTCATTCCAGCCGAAGAAACCACAAAAGAAAACTGAAGCCCCCAAAAGGACAATGTTTGTGCAATGGAACAAGAAACACTGCCAATTTCTGAAGAAAAAAGTTCTTGATAGAGTAAAATTTGCATGAAACGTTTCACAATCCACCTTCAAGCAGTCTGGAAAGTAACATTTTACTGGATTGGTTGAGTTTCTATACAGATCAATCCATAAAATCACGATTATTAGTTAAGGATGATGCATGTATGAGCATAACAAGTTTCAAGGTGCAGTTGAGGAAAATAAAAGAGACAGATCATCAGGGCCAAGCAGCAAGTATTTAACTACAAGGGATATAGGGCATTATTTAATAATGATAGTATTACCTCAACCCTGATATCACAAAGTGCTTTCAAGATCACGACACGAACCCCAGGATCAAGTGTTTTATATAATTCTATCTCCGTCCTAACACATTAGCATGACATGCCTCGTTAGCAACACAAGGATAATAATATGGTAAGTATTTCAAAGATCATAGCTACTCACCCATGCGAAGCAACAATAGGAAGATCCCCTTCTGCAACCTGCAATAAGATTACAAGACTCATGTTAGTGATGAACTAATATGCATGGTGCATGAATGTCGTCATTTGTCAGGAGTACAGTGATCAAGTTACCCAATGCCACCAGTCTCTTAATTTTCTGCATAATACAGTAATCCAGGTATCACGTGTAAGGGCCATTCGTGTAATAGGAGGGATTGCCTATAACAAGGAAAACTAAAACCAATAAGCAGTAACACTTAAATTCTTAATATTATAAATATAAAAATATTAATTATTAACATTCAAAACTCCAAACAAGCTATATATATGTATGTATGCATTAGTTTTGCCAACATGATTCATCTTCTTCTTTTACCCCTTCAGCGATGGTAATCCTCTTGTCAAAACTCTAAAACATCAGGTAAATTTGCTCGACTGCCTAGAAGTCCATCCTTCAGAGAAAAGAAAAGAAACACACACACACACAAAAAAAGGAGAGGATAAACTGTGCAGAACACCTCCAAGATGAACCTAAAACTGTCTGAAGACCAGAAAAGTGGCCAAATTTGAGGAACACTCAGACACATATCCATACTAAAAATCAGACAATTAAACAAATCTAGTCATTTCAAGTTATCAACATGTCAGCACTCTGAGACTAAATATATAAAAATAAAGTTGCTCATAGAACACCACTGCTATCACCATCAGATCCTACATGAAAAGTTGCAAGGATCCTAAACATAAAGTAAATGAAAACAACTGCAAATTCATTATCACAAGAGTTATACACCAAACCTTCTAGAATTATTTTTTCTCTTGTTATCTGCTCTGCCGGCAACAGGGAAATATGTTTATCATGAGTTTACATTATTTGACTACTAAAAAGGAAGACATCAAACTTTGTATAAGCATTTCACAGAAATCAATCTTTTAACAAATTTTTGCAGTAAAAAAAGTCCACATATAATCACTAAATGTGCTTTAAAGTGAGATAAACCTGAGACTATCTTGCCCACTCAATGAAAATCATCTATGAGTACCAATTACTTTTGTCCTCTATAGCACAAAAGGATTAATTAATGTACTTTTCTTTCAATATTCAAAGTCATTCCTAGAACATGCCATGGAAGACATAATTTCAAAACTAGAAACGTGTTGGCTGTGACTTGAAACCTACGAAATGCACTCATTTGGAACAACATTAAACAATATATAATCATAATATCAATGAACATAGCTCGTTTCTTTTATAGTGTTTTGGGATTCCATCCATGGTGCCGACAGATTCAAACAAACATATTTTATAGCTCTATTGAATCCTAAGCTCAGCACCAAATATAAAATCTTCAGCCTTAAGAATCTTTGTTTTCAGACAATTAATTTTCATAACATAACATTCCAATATCCAGCACACAGTTTTTACCATTCATCATACGTAAAAAACTTTCCCAAACAATACTTGCATTACCTTTAGCACTTTTCACATCATAACATCACATTATCATCTAATTCTCGATTCAAAAAATGCCTTGTGCAATATTCAAGTATTCACTAACTCTCTCACTTAGAATCTATAGAGCACACTAACCCACATATCAACATAAACAATACAAATACAAAATTTGCTTCCTCCCCATCCAAAGCACTATACTTTTGAGGCACATTTAACCATTTAGTGGAAACAAAGGCAAATGAAACAAGAGGGAGAAGAGAACTTTATTTTGAAAGTACAGGCATTGCCACACTTAGAACTGAACCAATGAACAAAAAAAGCTAAATTTCAGCTACAAACTAAAATGAACTGAAACTAAAAACACAAACTAACTCTTAAGACAAAGTTAAAAGCACCTACCTTTAAGATAGGTATATGTACATCACTCAAAGTATCATTTGGAGTAATCAACGCCGTCTCGAACTCCTCCACAGAAAACTCAGCTGTTATATTCAACAACGGCCTAAATACCTACCATATAAACAACCAAACTTCACTCACTTTGCAAAACAAAACTTTTAAAATAAAAAAAAATCGAACTTTTACAAATCATAAACAATTACATGCAAGAAATTGAGTATGGAAGCTAACTCCCACATGCCACGGAGACTCCACCGCGGCAGCTGTGATGGCGGCGGGTCGCCGACCAACGGGGTGACTATCTTGCTATTGGCGCCGCATTGCTGCGGCGACTCATCCAACTTCTCACGAAGGTCCTTCTTCTTAGGCTTCCGGTCGATCCCCGCCTGGGCCTGGGCCGCAGCATAAAGTCGCTGAGCCGTCCGTAGAGTACACGCGCGGGAGGGGCGGTTGCTTCTATTTATTGGGGGTGTAGGGGTAGTGGCAGTGTCGTTTTGAGGAGACTGTGCATCGTTTTGAGGATTTGGAGTATTGTGGTTAGGGATCGGAGAAGGAGGGGTGGATTCACGGGACATAGTTGGGGAGATCGAGAGGGTTTAGATTAGTTAAAGTATAATTACATATGGAGGATCATGGGTTTAGACATTTAGGTTAAGAAATCAAACTGAAAGATATTAATGCCGTTGCCTGTTGAAATTTGTTGTGCTAACAGTAAGAAAGTAGAAATTAAATATCAAAAAAAAATGAGAGACAGAAGTAAGGAAGACACAGAAAACTACTGGATTAGGACCCCCCAAGGTCCGAACTTCATTCACACAAAGCTGTTGCTGTGTTTTGTTTCTCTTTTTTGGGAAGGCTTTCGCACCGTGTGAGTGGAAACAGGACAGCAGGAAAGAGAAGGTAAGGGAGGGGGAGGAGGAGGAGGAAGAGACAGAATGGTTTGGGAACTGAAGGAGGTGAATTGAGGGAAGGACAAAACGCTGCGTTTACCTCTGGTTTTTGGGGTAATTTCCTGGAGTTTTGCTCTCTGTTTTCAGGTAACTTTGTTCCCTGACTAGTGGCTGTTTTCAAGGTTTTATTTTAACCTGGTTTGTTCGTAAAACGCTGCGTTTTGTCCCATTAAACTGAAAAGCAAGGCCAGGAGCATGCTTTAGAAAAACAGCTGTGTCGGTTTCTTTCGATCAACTGTCTGAAACGTTTTCCAGGTAACTGTCACTGTTAAAATCTGAAGCATTTTCCCCTGAACTGATTTCTATCAAGTTGTGAATCTGAAAACTTGAGCTTGACAATCATTGCAAGACATTAATAATAACAAGTGACGCATGAAATCCAGTTTACGTTTGCTGAAAATATATGGAGCACAGAGCATCCTTCATTCATACACCATACAAAATGTCAGTTTCTACAGACTGCTACTCAGCCGGGTTGGCAAGGAAGTGAACCGAACTGAAATATGCAATCACCTGGGTACAATAGAAGAGAAGAGAGAGAATAACGGTACAATCTCCGAACAACACCTTTCTCTGCGAATAAATCTTTAACGGTCATGCATACTAGAAAAGAACTAGCAGTAATAAGGAAGAGAATAGAATCGTCAAACTGCTATATGGGTCACTCAACCGGTTTGCATGTGAAGGTGAGGAAGTAGGACTTGGGTTTGGAACTGCCGTGACATTCTCCTTCGAGCAAGTGTAGTTGCAGCGACTTGGACGAACAACTCTGTAAACTCCACCACTGGTCAGCATAAGGATATCTTTACGGTTGTCCTCCCCAAATGAGAAAACATAACCCAAAGATGGAATATCACTTCCTGGCATGGACCTACATTGTATAGGCGAGTCGTGAGCGCAGGCGAAAGGAATTTTGCTAGCGGTAAGGTTGCCACTATTTTCTGGGTTTTCGCTTCCTGCCCATATAGCACTACCATACAAATCTGCATACAAATACCTGAAAATCCCACAACAAATTGGAAAAATTGTTAAATGTTGGTGCTGGTAATCCCAAGGAAAAGCCTTAAATTTTAGAAACATTCAAGGACATTTGTTCATGAAGTTTTCACGTTAAATTTTCTATCTTCATAGATGATCTCAACACTCTTTAGAGGATCTTCAGATTGTCATATGTCTACTACTAAGTATACAAAAACTAATGAAATACTAGTCTGAATATACTAAGATCAATACAAACAGAACTTACTTTCCAAACGTGCATGGATCAGCCATGGAGCGATAGAAAAAGCCCCCGGTGATTGATGCTGATCCTTCTTTTTTGTTTACCTCAGAGTGGTTGTATCCCATAACTGGCGGTATTAGGCTAACAGAATTTAGAGGCGTAATTCCTCCAGGTGATGCTAGAGGCGTGAAAGGATAGGGTCCCTCGTAGAGGCGCCAACCATAGTTTCCACCTTTAGTGATGATATCAACCTCTTCATATAAATCCTGTCAGATGATATTGGTAGTAAGTGTCAAACATGACCTGAATTGAGAAATTACTGGCACATATTTGGGGATCAAATTGCATCAAATAGGAATATGAGACAGTTACATGATAAATTGGAACAAACAGGAAAAACAAAGTTTCCATAATGATTATGCACATTGTTTAACGCAAAACAGATTCTTGTAACTGATCCAGCAAACACTAAGAAAAATTATCATTCTACTGTAGCAGAAATCAATCAAGGGAATTTTTCAAGGCAGGACACGGTCTCCTAGTTTTCTATTTCAGAAAAACCTACCCAAAACTCTGCAGAAATAATCATTTCTTTATTACATTAACCACAATGTCCCACTTTAAGCTTAAAACACATTTTGTTATCTTTCTATATAATAGGAAAAAAAAACGGAGCATTAACATATTCTCAATGTGATGTTTGGATGTAAAATTTTGAGCTTTTTTTGATACTTGTGGTG
Source organism: Xylocarpus granatum (assembly GCA_019650275.1). Taxonomy (NCBI): domain Eukaryota; kingdom Viridiplantae; phylum Streptophyta; class Magnoliopsida; order Sapindales; family Meliaceae; genus Xylocarpus; species Xylocarpus granatum. Next base: position 399,705 of record BNST01000228.1, read on the forward strand.
AAGGCCTTTAGGACACCATGAATAATTATAGCAATACATGGTTGACCTATGGAGGCTCCCTAAAACTATGTCAGAATAAATTACAGAACTTGGCCTTTTTTTTTATTTTTTATTTTCAGAGATCTCCATGTTTGATTAACCAAACCATGTGGTGGAATGATGATAGTAAATTAACCATTTATCAAAGGTATGCAGGAACAAACCTCTCCAACATCTGCACACATGAAGTAGGAAGGCCTCTCTGAATCAAAACTGCAGCGCCAAGGATTTCTTAATCCTAAAGCCCATATTTCAGGCTGTAATTCATCATCTTCACTAAAAGGATTGTCTTTGGGTATAGAGTAGTTCCCCCACAGACCAAGTTTCTCAATTTCTGCCTCACCTGCATATCAATAGACAAGCAAACAGTGAGAAACTAAGAACTGAAAAGTGAAAATAAACCAGCCAGTTAAACAAATTATCTTGACACCCCTGCTTTCCTTCTTTTCCCCCTTTAATTTTTGTTCTTTCATAGACATGAGCAAGCAACACAGCCAGTGGGATTTGCAGCATTTCATTCATTTATAAGCATTCCTCATTTGTCTGGGTAAAAATGCACAGTCAAGTAGTACTTGGAACATTAAATAGATGAGCAAACAGGAGAGGAAACTGGTTGCATAGACATAGGCAGAGGATATTAATGACATAATTAAATGATGGATTCCACATCAAAATTAATCTGTGCTGGTACTCACTTGGCATATTATCAACATCAAGCCTCATGATCTTTCCAAGCAATGATTTCTTGTTCTGGGAAAAGTTGTAGGGATCGCCCTTATTACCACCATCTCCCATCATAAAGTATAAATATCCATCTGTTGGCCCAAAGAGTATTTGTCCACCGTGATGGCCTGTAAATGGAAGGCCCATGGTAAATATCCTTCTCACTTCTGATGGTTTGGCACTTTTGGCCTGAAAAGAGATCGAGGCTCAGTTAGAATCCTTGAATTACAATAATATTGAAGAGAAATTAAGAGCTAATTTATGTGCATGCGTACTGAGGAGGGCTCTGATGAAGTGCCATTAACAGTATACTCTGCTACAACAGTTTGATACTGACATGGCTGGGCACCATTGTCGGCACTTAGTTTAGAAGGATCACAATTCACATCTGAATTACAAGAACATCTTCCAGCACATCCTGGCCACTTAACTTTATCACAGTTGAATGAAGCAAAAAATCGGCCATTTTTTGCAAAGTTTGGATGAAATGCCATACCCATCATCCCAAATGCAGTATCAAAGTGAACTACATCAGTCAGATCTGCAAAGGGACTGGATTCATCAAAATCCATAGTTTCACCCGATCCTTCTTCAGGAATCGTAGCCAACCAAATCTTGCCTGCTTGGCTGGAAAAAAATGCGCGGTTGGACCCATCAGGGTGAGCAACCATATCGAGGTAAGAATCATTCCCAATTTTCTCAAGACACAGCCCAGGTGGAGGATTGGGGGCTTCAGTGTTGTTTAGCGTAACAGGTTCACCATCAAAACACACTGATTCATCTGTAGATGTTCCACCAAATGCACTGCAGAAATCAGCTTTTGACTGCCAGAACTCGGTCAGTTTGGTGAAATTAGAATCACCTGGTACTCCAGGTTGACCTTGTAACGAAGGGGAGAAGGGGGAATTTGGAATAGATACATTCTGACATGTATCCCATACTTTAGAGCAGAAGTCATTAATTGTTAATTTGCTAGACCAAGATGAATTTGAAACAGTGGAATTGCAGAGTAGTGGAACTGACCGAGGTACAGAATTAACTGTAAATAGCTCCGCTGAAAATTGATCACATTTCTGGAACAATGGTAAATGAAGAAATGAGCCACTTGGAGAAACTTTCCTCAAACAAATGACACCATCTAATAAGAAAAGATATTCAGCACAGTTGTATGCTTATTGTTCAAGTTAGATGTCAAGATCAAGTCAATGCTACTTTTTAAGAGCGTCAAGCAGAGAAGTAGAAGTGAAAAAGGATTCTTTTGTTAAGCAAAACCCAAATGTTTTACACACACACCCTACAACATCAGGAGAAGAGTTTTTATTGGAGAAAAAAAAAGTGTATGCAGAAGGTTATCATATGTTTCACCATAAACAATGATATATGAGTTGTCTGCCATATGTAGATGAGTAAAGAGACAGATTAGGCACATTAGTGAATAGCAGTGAGTTCATATTCCAAGAATGATTTCCTCCAATCTATTTGAAATAATTTTGTGCAAAAGCGTTTCTTTCGTTTATCTAAGAAACTTTACACTCGAAAGCTCTATTTGCGACAACATAAGGAGAATCAGAAAAACTTGAGACAGTTGTAAAATTCCATGAATTTTTTTTGCTGATCCTCCTCTCCATAACCAACCAAGTGAACATAATTGCTGATCTCAAAAGTGCACGTGGTCATATATCTAACTTCAGATGTTCTATTAAATGTCTTCTTTCCCCATACTGGTTGTTTCTATATCATAGTACTTGATTGAAGGAGTATCTGCAGTGTTACATATAACAAAACTTTCTGAGTCACTGTAGTTCTCCCTAAAGTGATAAATCATGTGACCTATTTGGCACTCAAAAAAGAAAAAGGGGCTATCATCTGGACTTTTCGCGTTTGACGCAGCCTTCCCTTGCAGGCAAAAGCTCTTGAGCCCCAGATTTAATCTTTCACCTGATTATCATCACATTAACTAAAATGGGTTGTGGGTAAAGAAACCAATAAATTGGATGTATATAGATGCCATTTGATGAATAATAAGATATCTCATGCTCCCAATGCAATTAAGCACTCAACCCATGCAAGGTCTGAAATTTGAAAGCAGCATGGGCAAATTCATGCTTTATAATCGTATAAACATAGACTTACAGCACAAAGGGTTGATTTAAGAAGAGAAGCACAGCTAGGATCAGAGATATTCATTGCTTGAAACTGCTTCTGCACTTGCGAATCTTCTGTGGAGTTGCAGCAAGTCTTCCCACTGTAAGGGCAGAAGTTTAGCGTGGAGTTCAGGGTGAATGGAGCCCCTATACCAATTAATTCAGGGAAAAACAGAAATCAATCGAAAATTCAGCTAGATAATAACAATATTGCAGTGTACAAAAAGTGTAAACTAAACAAAATTCAAATGCTAAAATAGAATGAGGGACATGCTCACTTGAATCAGTGCATAGAGGAAGGGAACATGAAAGATCAGGAAGCAAGAGAAAGTTAGCAAAAAGGAAAATAACGGCAAGAACACCTCCCATCACCACCAAATTGAGAGAGAAAAGACAGATATTGCAATAGAACACCCCTTCTTTTGATCTATCTATTCCAGATCCATCTTAAGAAGCAACAGCAGTTTTCGATTGACTCAAGAATACAAATAAGATTATTTACGGACAAAAATCTTTTTGGTTTCGAACATCCTGTCCAATGCCAACTCCTAAATCGTTAAGTATCCTTAATCTTTCTCTATGGTCGGTCAAACTTCGTAGTGCCCCCCAATCTACATATTAAAAACTCTTCAGCTCTAGCTGCCAGAAGAGACACCATTTTCAAAGCCCCCCTCCTATTTGTTTTCTTTTAAATATCGATCCACTATACCTCCAAAACTAATTTCAATTCTCTCTCGCTTTCCACATCAGTTTCTATTTCACTCAACTTGCAGAAGGAAGATTGATTTCAGCTCTCAACCCTCTCTCTTTCTCACAAGCTTTTGACATTTTCTCTTTAAAAATCCATGGATAAAGGTCACCAACAGCTTTGACTGAAACAGAGAAATCAATTGGGCAGTCGATCTAGTTGACTTTAAAAGAACTCTTATTGTAAAATAAAGAATAGGTTAGTTGAGATGAATTCCACCCACTTGTTTGCCCATAAAACCAACTTGTATAAAGTTGAAACAGACATCTCTAACAGGTTGAATGTTTTCAAGCTCAACACAAAAAGACAAGCTAAAAGCCATTGTTTTCCCACTTAATTTTATTATCAGAAGAGCTAAAAAAAAGGTGATATGCAAGATATAACACCATAACTAGAAGAAACAGACAAAGATATGATTAGAATGGCATATTTGTATCCAACAAGAAGAGTTTCTAGATAAACAAATGGGAACGTCACACGGTCATCATCAATGCTATACAACATTATTTAGATATAAAAAGAGTAGGATAATAAATTTGGTCAAAGCACGCTCTCACATTTATTCAGTGAACAAGTAGCTGCACTGTAAATGTTGAAAATGGAGACATTAATGGAGAAGCTTCTTGGCTTATGCCTGCTTGGTACTGCCAACTGTTTTTCAAATACTACTTGACATAAAACAGGGCTTATTTCCTGTCCCACATTAATTGCCGATGTTCCCAAATTGCCAAATTGCATACCCCGTTATCGAAATTAATTTTCTTTAAAGTTGAAAAAAAATATAATTTGACCCAAATGCCTTTTAACCATGGCTTTCACAGTACTTTCGAAATATAAGCTAGAAGAGCATTCCGGGCGCGTTCCATGCTCCGTCGCCGGAGTCGCGTATCGAGCGACGGCCCTCAACATACATTCAGTGGTGGTTGTGCATTTGTCCATCTTCAGAATAAATGGCGGCAGTGCGGGTTCCGAATGGACTGATTTGTGATTGTGTTTTGTTTTTGTTTTTTTTTAAACTGTAATTTATTGAAGTAAAGGCAGGAACTTTTACAGAAAGGTCCCATTGACTTTGGTCTAATTAAAGAAAGTTCCTTACTTTTGTTTTCCTTTTCAAAAGTACCATCATTATTGTTATTTAAATGAGTTGCCATTATTGACCACAATTCCACAAACTCTACTTCATTTTATCATTAAAAAGCTAATAATCTAATAAATATGAAGAACTTTTTTCAAAATAATTTAAGTTAATTTATGTAAATAATCATATTAATTATGTTTGATTATTGCAGTCGTTGCCTGAAAATCATCACCTCTGTCGTGAAGACACGACAAACGGTGTGACAAAGGCATCAACCTGCCATTTTTCTATGAGATTGTGTAAGCTGTAGCTGTCACTGACTTGTCTGCTTGTTTTGTTTTGTGTAATTGACATGTTTGTTTCGGATAATAACAAACTTATTTATTGATTCATTTAAAATAAAGATTGAACAAGCCATCACCCAATTGTCTGAATAAATAATCTTTCGGTTGAAGTGAATATTTATTGTCAGGAATATAACATGAGCAACTCATATGGTAGCTGCACATTGACAGACTGCATCCAGGATGAGTAACAAGAAGGAAGGAAAGAAAGAAACCAGTATTTCTGCAACTCCTCGGTAAGTTTTTAGATTTTGTGGAAGAAGAATGTGGTAATGGAGTGGCAAAATGTTCTTCGGATCATGTAAAATTGCGGCGGCTTGGTCGTGCTTTTCTGTAAAGACCTGTGCTTGTTAGAATACAAATGTCCTTCTTATGGTCTTCTGCAAATGAGAAGACATAACCCAGTTCAGGCAGAGGAGTTCCAGCAACAACGCTACATTGAATTGGAGAGTTGTGAGCACATCTGATAGGAATCCTGCTGGCGGTGAAGTTTCCACTGTTTTCCGGGTTTTCAGCACCTGCCCATAAAACTCCTGCATACAAATCCGAGTACGAGTGCCTGGAATTTCATTGACGAGTAAAATGGTTTAAGACAAAAACTTTGGTTTTGTCCACCAGAGATAGAAGAAGGGAACTTTTGGTTAAGCCTAATTTGAAATGGCGTTTTCAGGTGTATAATAACCTACCATACATGCACGGATCAGTCTTGGATCGATAGAAATAACCTGCTGCAATAGAGGATGATCCTTGTCTACCTCAGAATGGTAATAACCCATTACTGGAAAAATGGGATTTATGGAACTTGGAGAGGTATTTCCTCCTGGTGACTTTGCTGGATGGAAAACCAGGTTACCCTCGTAAACTCTCCATCCATAGTTCCCAACCTTTGCCACAAGGTCAACCTCTTCGTATTGATCCTACCTCACAAAAATGAAATATTAGGAGATGAGAACACAATTTAAAGAAGAAAAATAGACTATAAACCATATTAATTTCTAATGTGATCCAACTGTACACAAGGACTACGGAACATGAGCATCGTTGATGGTGCTTTATCCTAATAACATGCTGCTAAAAATTATGAAACAATCGCTGGCTGAGCCTGAAATAAATTAGACCTGACATAAGACTCTAGAATGAATCTGTAGCATGGAAGATAACCAAAAAAATAATAAAAATAATCAAAGAGGGGGTAAATATAATAATAATGTTTACAGTAAGCTTGGTTGCAACAGTTATGCAAAAGTTGGAAAGAACTTTCAATTACAGTTGGATGGTTGGTATGGCCTGATCCATAAGAGATGTGACAAATGGGAGTGATCCATCTTAAACAAAACGATGCGAAGAAATTTATAGTTAAATTAAAATTGGAACTTCCATGTTGCAGATAGAATGCATAGCAAAACAGTTAGGAGACAGAATGACTTAATAAATGGCAGAATATACTGACTTGGTCAACATGTCCAAGTTTTACATAATGCAGCATTTACCATAATCAACTTCTACGAACTTCATATAATCACATTTTCTAATTTTGCATCTGCTTCCACCCAGGTTGAGTGTTCATAACAACATATGAATTAGCAAGTTCTGGGTATTTATGATCCAATAGCAGTTAATAACTGATGTACAGATTCATATCTCAAATCTAGAATATGTATTTGACAAAAGAAACAGATATATCTATGAACAAACTAATAAAAGGAAATGAAGTAGAGTGTTTAGTATGTGAACATACCTGGTATGTGATCTACATCAATTCTCAAGATCTTCCCCGGGAAGGATTTCTTGTTTTGAGAAAAATTGTAAGGATCATCTCTATGTGAACCATCTCTATGCTGGTCCAAAAAGAATTTGACCCGCATTACCTCCACTGTAGTGAAGGCCCATTGCTACCTTTTGCCTGGGAATAATCATGAAGCAAGCCAATATATAAAAAGATGGAGATAATTTCTTTAATATTTTCTGTAGGTGCAGATGCGTACCAAGGATGGCTCTAATGTCGCATCATTGACAGTATATTCAGCAATAACGGTGTGATATTTACATGGCTGGACTCGAGTATCAGCACCAAGCTTTGCAGGATCACAATTCACATCTGTATTGCATGCACGTCTGCCAAAACATCCTGAATGTTTCATTTGATCACAATTGAAGGACAAACAAAACGGGCCATTGTTTACAAAGTTTGGATGAAATGCCATGCCCATTAAACCATGCCCAGCATCAAAGACCACTCCCCCAGTTAAGTCCAAAAATGGTTCGGATTTAACAATTCCCAGAATCCCATTGGATCCCTCGTCAGGAACATTTGCTAACCATGTTTTACCTTGCTGGTTAGACAAGATGATATGGTTGGAGCCATCAGGATGCGGAAGCAAATTAATAGACACCCCATTTCCTATTTTCTGAAGGCACGCACCAGCTGGGGGCCGAGTTTCTATGTCATAATATGAAACAGGTTTACCATTAAACTGCAATTTTGCATCATCTAAAGATCTATCACCACAGATATCCCACAATTTTCTGCAAGCTTCAGTTGTAATATCATCCTGGGACTGATTTGACTTATCCAAATACGTAGAGCTGCAGAGAACAGACGCATTACAAAGGACTGACTCCCCTTCAAGTAGGTAACAGAAAACTGATCACATGTCTACATGTGACATATACATAAAGATTAGCACAAAGGAAAATCAGTTCAGAAGGATAGATTTGCTATTTATATTTTGCATCCACGGAGGACAAAAAAGAAATCAGTTATTAAGACCCTAATCATTGCACTAATTGGTATCCAACTTTTAAGCATTTAATCTTCCGGACTTGCATTTCATGTCAAGAATTTTACATTTTGCCTATTATGAAGTGCATTGACAATTTTTAGCTGCTGCAAGCAATATGTAAATATAATTTTGAGTAGATAATTCCAACTTCTCATGATTATTTGTAGCTTAATGTTGGGAACCATGCGATAAATGAAGAAAGTACATGAAGGAAAAATGGCGGTAGTTATCTTCTCCATGCATCTATTATTGTTTGAACAGGTCTTAAAGCAGTAATGATGAAAAGCGAATAAGCTTCTGCCATAAACATCCTTTATGAGGGTTCTGTCAATTTGGTAGAAAGACCATTTCAAGAGATCCTTCATGACTGCAACATGACCAAGAACAGAGTAATTTTCTCAAGTAAAAATTTGTCAACCATATCAGGTTTAAAACACTTAACCACAAAAGAATCATTTGGGTTAAGGTTGCTTACTGAACACAAGACTGACTCTAAGAGAGAAGCACATGCTGGACCGGCGACGTTCAATTCTGGAAACAACAGCTCCAAAACGCACAATTTTATCAGAGCCACAGCAGGCACTTCCATTGTAAGAACAGAATCTCAAAAGGCTCTCAAGCTTAAGAGGCATTTCTGTTCCATTACATGGAAAGCACCCATTAGACTACAAATCAAGCAGACATTGAGAAGTACACTTGTAAACACATAAAACAGGAAAAGAGATCCACTTGAGTTATTACACAAAGCATATGTTGAAAAATGACCGAGAAACAACAGAACTGACGATAGGGGAAGAAGAATGATGTTCACCTTTACAGCACAAAGAAGCAGATGAAGAAATTATTCCTTTGAATATTTCTAACCAAGACTAGTTATGTATGATCATGTCATGTTCATTATAACACAGATTTATATCTTAGTTTCAGGCCATCTCATCTCCCTTACCTCTGTGCTGATTTCTGTGATACCAGGTTTTCGATTTCCTAAACATAATGTATTTACTTTATATGGTTTCTCAAACGACTTATTGAAGACAGTCCGACGAAAGTTGAAGGAACTTAAATGTCTATTGTAATCCGAATGCAGCTCCATCAAGAAAACTGCATTTGTATTGTGGAGACAAACACGCATATTTTGGTGAAGCAGAGACAAGACCTTGACGGAGACAACAAAACAAATGGTTATTTTACGTCAAACTCTAGTAAAATCAAATGGGATCACTGTACAATATTTTCAAATTTTCTCGCAGCCCATTAAACAATCACAAATCTGACCAAATAATTGCATATTGCTGAGGTGTAAGAAGCTTGTAAATTAACAAGGAATGAAATAACTGTCAAGAGTATGCCCGTGGCAGCACCACAACAAAATATAAGCCTCGTGCCTGCAGGCGTCAGTAACCTGAGACTTGAGCAGCTGGAGGGTAGTAAATTTTCTGAATCTTAATTTCGTACACTTCACTTTAATCCAGGTCGATACATCTGTCAAATCATTCTGGAGAAATGTCGCCTAAGTTATTCCCATCTCAAGAGCTTACTAATTTGAAAAGACTTGAGCAATGTAAATGATGAATCCTTGATACAATGATAAGATCCTGAACAAGAAGGGAAAGAAGGAAACCAAAGGCCAGCAGAAAGAAAACATATTTCTGCTCAATAATTAGCCTGTACACAAACTTTTATTCCCTTCCATTGCTTTAATGTCTCTTCTTTACCTTGTCCTCTCACAGGCCATAAATAATATCAACTATCAAGTGCACCAAGTGCTTTCATGTCCTCCAAAAATGCTGTGTATGAGTCATCAATGCTCTTTGCCTTTGGTGCTGACGATGAGCTATGTGATTCTTGCTTTGCTACTGTTGGAGCAGCTGGCTGAATGGTTGTTACAGTGGTTGATAATGATGGCTTTGGTTTGGCTTTTGGGAGGGCAGACTCTCTCCTGACTCGAACTGATGCAGGAACCTGAGTCCAAACAGAATATTAGGCTAAAGAAATGCAGTAGTAAATATACAAAATTATAGTTGCTATAATTCATGCAAAAGAAGCTCTCAAACCACAATGCACCCCAAGACAAAAGGACAAGAACTGCATTGTAGCAATTTTTCCAATTATTAAACTAGTTCCCAACGATACACACAAGCTCCTGATCCTAAAAGCAAAATTTTGAGCTATTTGACAAAAATGTGAATACGAACCAATTCATGGTATTTGCAAACAAACAATTTTCATAGGACAAGCAGCAGTCAGTGATAGAACATTGATTCAATATATAAATTGAAGAAGGGAATTCACTAACCATGGCTGTAAGTTCTGGTGTGTGCTGAGCTAGGGGTCTCTTAACAACAGTTGAGGCAGCAGATTTCACATAAGATGGCTTCTGAGGCACTGTTGGCCTATTTGCCACATATTCACCTTCTAGCATAGGAGGAGGAGGAGGAGGAGGAGGACCAGGTGGAAGTGGTGGCCTCATCATTGGGGTTAGTCCATATGGTGGCCTTGGAATTAATGGAACCATTATACCAGGATGGTTGGCTCCACCAGGAAGTCCAGGGGTAGATAATGAAGGGTGCACATCAAGTGGAGGTGGTGGTGGAGGTGGGGGAAAACGTGATATCCCAGGAGGTAATGCATCAGGATGCAAAGTGGGCATCAAAGAATGCCCAGGAACTGAAGGCTGTTGCCTTGAAGGTGGTGGTGGTGGAAACATTTTGGGAAGATCATTAGTTGCTGGAGGATTATTACCATCTTCTTCAGATTGAGCACCTTCGGACTCATTACTTGCTGAATTTTGAGGCATCCCAGGTGGGGGAGGAACAGCAGGTGGGAGGGTAGAAGACACCTAAATGACAAGGAAAAGGAAGCATTAGCACTTTAAAAAGAACTACTGTATGTTGGATTTTGAGATACAACCAAATATATCCCTTTGGAGCGTGAAAATGAATCAGATACTTGTTCCATAGGTTAACCATACTACCAACAATATGCATATACATTAAATTTTTAGGCCTCCTAAGCACTAGCACGTTCAGATTAGGTGTAAAAAAGAGCCAACCTGAGCCAATGTCTTTGAGTTTGAGTCATCTAAAAATGTAGACAGACTTCCCTCCCTTTCACTTCCGCTGATGCCAGGTGGAGGAGGCTGAGCCGACTGTTGGAGGGGTGGAGGAGGAGGAGGAAGTGGTTGGACAGCTGCAACTTGTTCTTTGGGTGGAGGGCCAGGGGGTGGTGGTGGTAATGGTGGTGGAGGCAAAGACATAGGCAAGCTGGCAGTAGCTGGCTTTGGGGGCAGTGGAAGGGGAGGTGGAGGCGGTAGAGGCAAAGATTCAGTAATAACAGAGCCATCCTCACCTAAACTTGCAGTATCTGGCAAAGAAGGGGGTGGTGGAGGTGGAGGTGGTACAGGTAAAGCAACATCATCTGATTCTGTTTTTGAGGATGAAGCTGCATCACTTGATGACACAGCAGATAAGGGAATTCTGGGCCCTACAGATAACAGTATGACAAACTTAAGGTAAGAAGGAGCACATGTGTGCTCAGAAAATAAGACTACCAATGTACTTGAGCAGAATTTAAAAGAAGCAGCAGCAGCAGCAGACCTATTGATGATAGATACATAGGCGGCTTTCCAGGTGGCGGGGCCCCAGTAGGATTCAGAGTAGGGTGATAGTAAGCAGAGTCCTGTCAGAAAAAATATATATATAAAACTGCATAACAGGCAAATCTAGGTTCAAAATTGAACAGAAAATCATTAAAGTAGCACATAAGTCAGCCAGATACTACCTCTGGCTTCGGGTGCTTCACTCTCTCTTCTTCTTCAGCAGTTGCCCTTCGAGGAGGCCCCAAATGACTGCAGCAGAAGAAAAACTACCGCTTGTAAATGAAAATGAAAAGATGTTAAATCTAAAAGTTCAACCACAAACAAAGATAGATCAGGAAGAGTGGCCTATTCACCTAAACATGACTGGTGCTTCACCTTTCTCCTTCATTTTCTCTTGGAGTTCCTGTGGATGGAATTAAAAGGGCAATGATTACTCATCATTAGACAACACACATATAATTCTAATAAAATACACGAAAACATCAAGCTGCATAATACTTTAAAGAACAAATAAAGACCATGGCCCTATAAACTGCTTGATAAAGTTAATAAATTAATACTAGCAGCTTCTACCAACAGACATTTGCAATCTGACTTTGTAAATTAACATTTACGCTTTACACTAAGCCATCTACTGATATGATGCAAGACTAGGCAAGAATTTCGATAAGGCACTTTTCCATTTTTCCCCTTCCAGATCATAATGCATATGCACACAAGTGGATTCCATCAAGCAAACTAACATTTGACTCCACACTTAGGCCCAAAGGACATTAGCAAAATGCACTTGCTAATAGGTGAGCCCTCCGGTTGGATTTCAAGGTGTTAGTTGCATGCCCATTGTCCCTCCTTTGGGATGTATGTGTGAATGGTTAGAAATCATGATTTGTGGTTAGTATGTCTGAGTTATGACCTTTACCTTCCTTTTCTTTAAAACAAGATTTAGTGTATCCTCAAGTTGTCTTTTCTTGTGTTTCCTTGCTTTGTCCAAAGCACCATCGGCCTCTGAAACAATTCGTAAACACACATTGGTGAATTGAATGGGAAAAATCAAACAATAAAAGCTGCATTTAACATTAAAATATCAAAGACAATCAACATGTGCAGGCCCAGTGAGGAACAAGATAACTTGCAGTTATCAAGAGTCCCAGGAAAAATAAAAGGAGAAAAAGTTGGCATCTCAAACAGCCCTTGTACATTGGATTCTTCAATTGTTCCAAGAACCAAATTATAACCTAAAAATTGTCTTCCGCAAAGAAATAGACGCATAAGCAGTGAACATCCACACATAATATAAATACACATAAAATCTGAAAATAATCTGAATCCTGCACTTTACACTAAAAGCCTGCCTTATTGATCAATTGGAGCACCACAATACACATGGAACTCCATAGCTTACAACTAATAGAGATACATTCCAGATACCATTTGCATGTATCTTCCCAGAGTGAATCCATGTGCTTTTACATCTCTGATAACCACAAATTGAACTGTTTAACAAGATAAAACAAATTGACAGAAACACCACACTGAACAGAGGCAAAAGAGGATAGAGAAGGAACACATACAAACAAATCTACCAAAGACCATGATTTGTCTAAAATATGAAATTTTATGGCATTTAAAAGCTTTCTTACAGTGCTGTTACAGCTCCAACATTAGGGAAAAAGGAAGTTCCATATGCAATCAAGATCCATAGTTAGTAAAATTGAAGCTACGAATAAGTTTTGCTAAAAGTATTGAATTTAAATTATAGAAAACAAAATGCACATATTTTGTTTACAATAGATTTAAAAATTGCAAGGTCCCCTGATCAAAAACATTCAAACAAATAATGACTTACTCATCATTTCCAACTTCTCAATCTGCTCCCGTATTTGTTCTGGATCTTTCTTCAAAATTCCAACCTCTCTCACCTTCTTTCTTTCTTTCTTGTTCTGTCAAACACAAAAAATACAAAATCAGAACTGTTCAAGAATGAACTCAAATCTCAACACTCCAAGCAACAAAAACATGGCATAAGCAGTTCCATCAGAATAACTCACAAAACCTTTGATATCTTTTCATTCCCTCAACTAAAACTCTCACTGACTTAATTCATCAAGTTTATCGTGCAAAACTAACAGTCCCTATTAACCAAAGTTTCCTTCCTTTTGAAGAAAACATAGCAAGCCGTAAGGTCAACAGTAACCAAACAATAGTTGCTCAAAATTACCAAGCCTGAATATGAATATAACCCACATGAGCTAAGGCAATTTTTTTCGGAGCAACACCAAATAAGATATCAACCAGAATCAATATCTCCCTTATAAAAGTGAATTAGGGCAATGATGAGACTCTACAGCAAGCACATGCCAAACCGGCTAGGGAAAAAACGGTAAAACTAAATTGCAGAGAAACAAACACGAAGATAGAGAAACGCTACTTTCGAAGAAAATTACCCTTTTCAATTCCTTTTTCCGAAGCTCCTTACGGTAGGCATCGGTAGGGTTCATAACTTTGCCTCCTTTCGTCGTCTTCATCTTCTCCTTCTTCTTCTTCTTCTTCTTCTATTTGCTTCGAATCTAAAATCGCATGTTATGAACTCGGGCTACGAACAACAAACAAAGCGAAACGATGGAGTAGGAACTCGATGTATCGGTCTCCCTCTGGTGGATGTTATAGCTTTGGCGTTGAAATTACGAATGGCTCCCTCATTATTAATAACATCGCTGTCGTAATTGCATTCACTATCGGAATTGGACTGAGGGTTGTACTGGGCCGGGTCACGACTAGGGCCGACTCCTAATCGCCAGAACTAAGCCTAGACTTTAAGCTACAATGGGCTCCGTCAGCATTGCTATAAGCACCCCTGTTAATTTCTGATCACACCGTCTTTTCTTCGGTATTAAACAGAAGGTACACATTTATCATCACTCTTTTTCCTTTTTTTTTAAACAGAAAATGATTTCAATGATAAAGTCACTTGATATTGCCCTAATAATTCACTTACCCACTTGGACTTCACAAAAAGAAACTATGGAATATGTACAAGATGTTACAGTCGATAGTAATGTACAAAATAATAGCTGCTGATCAATGGAGATGCCCCGGGTCACTGGCTGATGCATTTGAGTTTCAACAGGGAAAGTAGAGCATGGTGCTGCAGCTGCCCTTGCCACTTTACAACCTGCAGAAGTGTTGGAATTAGTAGTACCCACTTGCGAAGCAGATTTGCATTAAGTTGGCTTGAAATTAGCCATCTCTGGACAAAATTACAAGCTGTAAGACAGCAGATATTTTTTAACAAGAGGTTTAGCTTATTCACTTCACAAACACAGAAATAACACTAGTTCCATTCAAAGGTCCGCCATAAATTTAAAACAAACAGAGCTGAAAATCAACCAGCTCTCACACACAACCTGCTTGGAACTTTTATCATGTTCTGAACTTTGGTTCAACGCCCGGCCAAGAAAGAACTTACCAGATGAACTTGGCCTTTTTTCCAGTCGAGAATGAAGATACCATGGTAATTGTACTAAAACAATAAGTGATGCAAAATTCCTAGCTTAAGTCATACGGCAGTCACTCTTTACATCTTAGCCACCATTAAAATTTAACTCTAATTCACTTGAAGCATATTATTCCAAACTCCTTCCGCTGTTACTTTCTAGTGATGTTAGCATCACCTCCACTTTTGCTTTGGTGTCCACCCTCTACAGTCATCAATACCTACCTAAAATTCAACCAAGGATCAATTTTTTTAGGATGCTGCACCATCAGAAAGTTGAATAAAAATTTTCCATCCCCTTTCATCCTGTCTTCTATTTATTCTCTTGTAATTTCTGGTTCAAAATTGATTTATGGGGAGCATTCAGTGTGAGGGAAAGAAAGAATGACCATTTCAGAGATTTCAGAAATTACCTCTTATGACAAGGAAAACATCTTCACACCATAGACTGTTAAAACATTTTAATCACTTGCAGAATGGAGCAGTCTTCTCAGTATAACTTGATTATAGAACTGTTTTGTCCGTAAATATAATCCCAGAGCAGCAAGAGAACCCAAAACAGTAGCAGATGCCATTATAAGAAAAGAAAACATGAAGCAATGGGTGCCAATGCATATATCCGCTTTTCCTGATGCTTCTCTGTCATAAATATACCCAACCACTCTCACAGAAAAAATATAAGATCCAACAGGACTAGCTATGGTAACAGTGTTGAATATAGTGCCCAAATGTCCCACGCCAAATATCTCAGAAGCAATTGTAGGCATCAATGACCACTGAGAACCATAACAAACACCCACCAATATCGAGCCAAAATACAGAGCACCAGGCAGACCGGAAGCAATCACCAAATGACCAATGCTCATGGTTGCAAGAGTGATGACCATGAACAATGGCCTTGCCCATCCTTTAACATGGAGGAAATAATCTGATGCATATCCAGCTCCAAAGCGACCAAAAAAGTTCCAGATGCTCCACAAAGAAACCAAGGAATTTGTTTCATAGCTTGAGTAACCAAGAGACCCTCCTATCTGGCTGATATTATTAACTGTAGCAAGTCCTGAACCCATACCACATGCCATTGCAAAAAACAAAATCCAGAACTCCACAGTGCTGATTGCTTGCAAAAGATTCATGTTTTCTCCCCATCGTGGAGTATTTTGACCATCAGTTTCTGTCTCTTGATCAATGTTACTTGGCAAACAATGATATCCACTATGCTCTTGTCCTGCATGCAGCTTCCCAGCATCCACCTGATGGGGATCATCCATTAACTGACCCTCTTCACAAACAATGGTCTCTGAAATTCTTGTGGAGTCCTTTTCCTGGGCTCTAATTGCAATGCAAAGAGGAGAGGCAAGCAAAAAAAGGAGCAGAACCAGTGCAAAGACACATGCTAACGAAGGGAGAACAAAGATGTGCTCTAATATAATAATCACCATGAGATAAGTAGCAACAATCAGAGCAATCAATGATAACTCATTTAGGTGCTTCTTCTCGTATCTTTGATTTGTACTGTAGATTCTCACAAACCACATGAGCAACAAAGGGTTGGTAGTTGACAAAAGTGCCAGCATCAGAAGATATACAGTTGGTTTGTCCTTGAATATTGTTTGATATACTTGGATCAATATCGCTCCGCTCAGTCCAAGAAAACCCTGTCAAGTGAATAACTTCTTCAATAACTCGAATAAAATCCTACGAATCCAACAAGCAATTAGCTTCAAAATGAAATTGTTGAACTAGATACGACATCAGTAGCTTCATCTAGTATTAATTAGATAATAGTATCTCTTAACAACTGTCTAAATTGCTAATGATCTCACAAAAGATAGCAATTCTAACACAAAAAATTCAAAAAATTATACATGAAAACTTAATTCTCTGTGTAAGTAATACAAGTAAAGGATCCACAATTAGCATGTACACCATGTTCTCCAAAAACCCTGTCTTTTTCTTTTTTCGCATTCGGAAAGTGTACCTTCATAATGCCAACAGCAGTGCCACTGTAACTACGAAAATTCTGTACAGAGGTGACCACGTTCGCCGTGTTAAAAAAGGTTGACGCATGAGCCGCCAATAACATAAACAAGCACATAACCGGAACCGGTGGCCTGGGGATAAGTCCAACGACGGAGGCCCACATTAAGAAGTAGCCCGCGAAGCATTGAATCGCTCCCGCCAAGTGAACCACCCAAGGCCCGAGAAAACGGGTCGGCTGTCGTAGTTGTGGATGATGGTAGCGTCGGTCTCGCGTGGAGTAGGTGTAGAGGAGGCCGGCCAGAATTCCGGAATTTGCGCCGATGTCTTTGAAGACAGAAACAATATCAAGCGTTGATTGATCGTAGTGTTGGGTTGATTTGAGTACAGGAGAATAGACAGAGAAGGTGTAGAGTGAGCCGCTGGTACACTGAATCCAGATGCTGGCTACGGTTGAGACCCACTTGGACTTGGTATTGCGATTCAGCTGCTTCAGTGTCTCCATTTTCTTCATGCGCTTACTTCAGTACCAAAAATTTCCCCCATAAGTTCCACTGTATATCCCGAATTTCACGGCAGATTTCGCCATGTGTCTCGAATTTGGAGATGGCTTCTCACGATCAAGTCGGGGGAGCACTGTTTACTGTTTTTCCTTCTTGATCTTCAACAGTTCCCCAGGAATTGAAGTTGAGTGGGTATTTTTTAATTTTTCTTTCAAACAATTAACCGGAAATTCCTAGACATGAAAGAGAAGTAATGATTTTCATGATTGAGTTACACGTGTTTCGGTGTTAGTAATTCATGTTGTTCTGCACACGTGTTATCTAAGCAATTTGTCAGAGCTTTATAAGCCTCGGCGCCCAGAAGAACTTGGACACCGGAAAAGACCCAAAAATAGTCGCAGATCTTATGGTATTAAGACAAATAGTGTCTTGATCTGAGCTTGAGTCAACTGCATAAGAAAGAAAAGTACATCAAATACGCATTAGCCTCACAATTTGATAGCAACCCAAACTAAAACTCAGATAAAAATTCCGCGACTGATGACAGAGTTGCTTTGACACGGAATGAATTTCCTCGCAAGTCTAATACAACCAATACAAATTCTTTTCAGAATGGTTAACACCAACATCATATAATAAATGGGAATGCGAAAAATGGGTTGGTATTGTATTCGGCCTATGATACGTGAAGCTCTGGTGGTTGCTTCTCATGGTCTTGGAGAATGCTGCAATCTTCCGAGAACGACCTGCTTATAGAATCTCCTTGTCCGACAGAACAATAGGAAGCCAACAAGACACCCAGAGAAAGCAATAGAAGCCATGATCAGAAATGATAACATGAAGCAGTCAGTGCCAGAGCAGGAGTCATCTCCTCCGCTTGCTACCTCGTCGTAAATATACCCAATGATTCTTACAGAGCATATATAAGATCCAACAGGACTAGCTATGGCAATGGTGTTGAAAATAGTTCCCATGTGCCCAACACCAAATATCTCAGAAGAAATGGTAGGCATCAACGACCACTGGGAACCATAACAAACACCCACTAAAACAGAACCCACATACAAGTTTCCAGGAAAACCAGAAGCAATAACAAGATGACCAACAGACATTGTTGCTAGAGTAATAGTGATAAACAATGGCCTTTCCCAGCCCATTCTGTGCAGGAATACATCTGACACATACCCTCCTCCAAAACGACCAAGAAAGTTCCATATACTCCACAAAGAGACCAGAGAATTTATTTCAGTGGTTGTGTAGCCGAGAGATTCTCCGACTTGACTGATATTGTTTATTGTGGCAAGCCCGGGGCCCATTCCACATAACATGGCAATGAACAGCAACCAGAAGTTTACGGTGGACATTGCTTGCAGGATATTCATATCCTCTTCATCCTGTGGTATTTCGTCATCTAAAACAACATTTACTTGGCTTGCATCACCAGGCTGATCATGATATGCTATGGGATCTTGTTCTGTAGAAAATTTAGTAGATGTCATTGTCTTAGGGTAGTCAACTAATGGACTCTTCTCAGGAGAAAATGTTTCTGATAATCTCACCGTATCCTCTCTCTGGACTTTGATTGCAATTCTAAGAGGTGAGGCAAGTAGAAGTAGCAGAATTATAAATGTAATGATGCGTGCCCATAATGGAAAACTGAAGATATTCTCCAAAATTATAATGACCATGAGATAAGCAGCAATTATCATAGCAACAGCAGAGAAAGCATTCAAGTGCTTCTTGTCATCAAATGAGTTTGTTCCATAGATTTTTACCAGACACATGAGCACAAGGGACACAAGAGTTGGCAGCAGTGCAAGAATAAGAAGGTAAGTAGTCGGATTGTCATTGCATATTGTGTCATAGAATTGGATAAGCACTGCTCCACCTAGTCCAAGAAAGCCCTGAACAACAAGAAGAAAGTATAATGCCATACTTCAAGTTAATAAATGGCAAGTTATGAAAAGATAAATCTCTCATATGTATAATCTAAGCATCAAAAAATTCATAATTCATTAAGAAGCGCAGGACGTGCCACAAAGAAAAAATCGTCATCATATTTAATTGCCAGAGATAGTATCATAGTAGCCATTTTAGAACAAAAATTGAGTCACTGCAAAACATTACCATACCAAACATTTAAAAGGCATACAAGTTCATTTTGAATTGGGAAATGACTCCATAGATAATGCTAATGCAACATTTTAGCGCCAGCAATACCAAAACCAATGTGCATAACTGCCCATGGAAGTTTGTGTATCATCAGTGCATACTTTAAAGATATAAGATACAAAGAAACAGTTTTGATTTCATAAATTGGATATTCCACGTTTGTTAAAACAAGGAATAACATAGATTAAACACAAAAAGAATCATTAATGAAACAGACAATTGGGTTACGTCTCATCTGTTTGTTAGGAATTTCTGCCTAAAGGAATGTATATCAGAAATAGCTTAAGCCTTCATCCATCTATCATTTGCCTTGGGGGATTTTACAAGAATCCTAAAAGCACATATGTTTATAGACAAAAATGGTCGGACGTCATTGTACTCCTTGGAAAAGATTTCCTTTAGTCTAATCCATCTGGTCTTCTTAATTCTTTCAGAGGAGCCATGCCCGCAGAAACTCTCCGCAGCAAGACATGGTTGGCTCCATTTATAAATAAATGGATTTAAATCATAATAGAATGCCAATTTAATGGGTTTTTTTTTGTTTTTACGAACAAACAATCTCAACAAACTTGAGAACTTGACCAATTCACAATTAAAGAAAGAACCGAATCTCAATCAAATGAAACAAAAATGTTAATGCGAATATTTCATACCTTCATGATACCCACAATGGTTCCACTATAATCACCAAAGTTCATGACGCCAGTGACAACATTACCCGTATTTAAGAACGTCTGCGAGTGAGCAGCCATGAAAATGAACAAGCACATCAACGGGACCGGCGGTCTGTGAATTAACCCGACAACGGAGGCCCACATTAAGAAGTAACCCGAGAAGCAGAGGATAGCGCCGGTAGCCAGCACCACCCATGGCCCGCGAAGAAAACGGAGACGTCTACGATGATTGAGGGTAACGAAAGAGTAGAGGAGACCAGAGAGAACGCCGACGTTGGCACCGATGTCCTTGAAGACTGACACGGTGTCGAGCGTTGATTGATCGTAGTTCTGAGTTGATTTGAGGGTGGAAGAGTAGATGCTGAAGGTGTACGTTGCACCGCTGCAGCACTGGATCCATATGCTGGCCACTGTAGCAATCCATTTTGTGTTCAACCTCTCCATCTCCACACATATCCTTGTTTTGATCTGCTCTGTTCTAATTGATGTTCTTCAATAATATACTCGATTTGCTTTTTATTTTATATGTTTATATGCAAGGAAATAGCAAAAACAAAATTACTTTTCACTTTCATGAAAAGTATTATTACGTGAACGTTCCTCTGACATATTTGATTAGTCTCGCCATCTTATACACCTGGCAATGGCTGACAAAAGAGTCGTCTTGCTTTCGAAAACGGACAAAAGAGATATGCAAGGCTGTCAATTCATCAGAACAGAACAGGGATGTAGAGATCCCGGCCAAAGCATCTCGTTGTCTCGTTGTCATAAAGAAGAAACAGAAAGGCCAACGAAGCAACTGCTGGCGTGTCAGAAAGGATAACATGAGGCAGTGAGTCCCGTAGCAGGAGTGACCTTCCCTGCCCAGCACCAAACATTTCATAAGTAATTGTGGGAATTGCTTGGCGGACATCGTTCAACGTAGCCATCCGGGAACCCTTTCCCCGTGTCTTGGCAACGCACAACTTCGTTCGGTGCACAGCGCTTTATTACAAGGATAAAATTAAAGCGACAGGACTGTGTCTTATCTGTCTACAAAATTCAACTGATTCGCGTTGGATCTGGGGAGACTTCGTGTTTATTTTCGCAACACTAATAAACGAAAATGATATTTCCAGAGAGTGAAGTACACACGTGTACGAAAAATAATGCCGACATTCTGTTCTCAGCCAGTCAGATACACCGTCTGCAACTGTGCAGTGGACTTGAATGTCAGAGTATCGACTTGCCCCCATTGAATTGTCAGAGCATGGCCCAAATGTGGCCCGAAAGTGCTTTGGGCTTTGGATTATCAAGAGAAAAGTCGCCCTGGGATGATTTCGAGGAAGGTCCACGTGGACTAGAACTGTCGGGGAACGTGGAGGAAGCAAGAAAGCCCGTGGTTGTCATGTCAGCACACGTGCGTGTGGCGACACGAAGTATTTGGACGGAATTGACTCTCGTGTTGTGACAAAGTGTGGACGGCGTGGTCTGAGCCATAATGAAAACTTCTTTAAAACCGTTTCCAGTCATGATGTGGCGGGAATTTTAAAAATAATCTGATGACCGTGTTTCGCTTCCAACTCTTTTCTAGCGCGTAATCTTCACCCTCCAGTTGACATTACAAATTTGGGCTGAAAAATAAAACAGTTAATGAGAAATTAATACTTCTTCTCTAGGTAAAACGAAACTCGCGATGTAGCAGAAGGCGCGTGGAGGATGCAGAATGGGATTGCCACCGTTGTTCGGTCGCTACAACGTCCCCATCGTCCTCCGTGGCAATAACCGTCATCAAAACCAAATTTAAAATATTATTAAAAATTAAATAATTTCTCCTCCAAGAAGAACTAAACAGAACACACAGAAGAGCGTTAAATCCAGCAGGATCGCCAATGCGAAACCTTCCCCTCTCTTTCATCGCCGTTGATGCTGTTTGTAAATGGACGGCGAGGATTCTCCTGAAAACGCGGCGGACAAGGACGATGACGAAGTGCCTCCGGTTGCGGAATCGTCTGGCAATGTACAGCTCGAGAAGACTCCCATTCTTTTGCTTGTTTATTTCCATAAGGCTCTGCGAGCCGAGCTTGCGGAGCTCCGTCGCTTGGCGGCGACGGCTTTGGAGCAAGGGTTTCACGACCATGAGCCAATACTCGACTTCCAACGGAGATTTGAGTCTTTGAAACTTGCTTATAAGTATCACTGTGCAGCGGAAGATGAGGTTAGTTAATTTTAGACGCCCTCTCCCTTCAAATGGTTTCTGTTTGGTTTCCGATAAAAAAAATGCTATTAAGGAAAGTCAAACCTTTCTTTTACTTAGCACTGGTTTCAATGATGAAAAGGCGTATACTTTTAACTAAACTAGTTTCAGAAGGTAGGATTAGCGGGAAAAGAAAAACCTACTCAACCTTACAAAATCTTTACAAGAAATGGCATTTGGTGTAATGCTTAGATATCATCTCCTTCATGGATGTAATTAACTTCGATTCATTTAGTCCAAAGATTTTTGACGGGCAATTATTCGGATGCAGTAATAATGAGACTAAATAACTCAAATTGCTTTACTGAAAACTGTGAATTGCAATGATACACTTGTTTTTTTCACCCTGTTTTGAGGCCAATGTATTCTTCCGTGATTGCTGGCTGTAAGCGCAAGAAAGTTGACTTTCATTAATTTGGTATTGTATATGTATTCTCTGGTGTCTGCTTTATGGTTGATATAATTAAGAACTTGACCAAAGGGCCCAGAAAGTTGGATGTCAATCATAGATTAGGGGCTAAAAGGGAAAAAGGGTGAAAGTTGTTTTCGACTTTCCATAGTTATTATCCTTTTTCAAATTTCTCTTTCGTTTTGTACTCCTTGTAGAACACAGTGCCACTATGGTTCCAAGAATGAAACTCATATTTTCTTGACAGGTGATCTTTTTAGCACTTGATGTACATATAAAGAATGTTGTCTCTACATATTCACTTGAACATAAAAGTATAGATGAGCTCTTCAACCCTGTTTCTGATTGCCTGAATGTTTTGCTGGAGGGGAGTGAAAATATGTCCAAGACATTGCAAGAACTTGTCTTTTGCATTGGCACTATCAGAACCTTCATTTGCCACCACATGCTGAAGGAAGAAGAGCAGGTAAGCCATTTGTTTCTTCTCTGTAATGTTGCTTGGTTGAGGAATTTTATAGAGTTCTCTTATTTCAATTTATTCTGGTGCATTCTCAGGGTAGTCATAAAAACTTTTGCTTTTTACCTGGTTCAAAGACTTTTGGTTTCTTGATTGTTTGGAGAAGGAAATACTCAATTGACTTGGCAAAAACTTTCAGCTTAATTAACATGACTTTTACAGTTTTCTAAATCAATAATTTAAATTTAGAATAATCAACTCTAGGACCTCTGTTTCATTTCACCGAAGAGAAATTCTTTGAGTTCCAACATTCTATTAGGCTCTTGATCTGATATGGCATGGAATCGCTCAAGTATCTTGTGAGGTGAAAATACCCAATTGCAACACTGATTAATTTATGATAGTATTCATGAAGTTGCCTATGAACACATGATTGCACTTTGGTTGCAGTATCATGAACACGCTGAAAATAGAATGCCTTTATGCAAACATGAAGAGCTAAATTAAGCAATGAAAAAAGTGAGAGTCAACTTTCAGTCATTTATACTCAAGAGCCATAAACTGCTTATAAATGAAGCCTTTTACACAGCTAGTATGTAGTAGTAAGAAATGGAGCAAATGAGGAGATTAGAAAAGTTCAGTAATGGAGAACTGGTCAAACTACTTATGCAGCTAGGATATAGAAGAAAGCCATGGAGCAAATGAGGAAATATAACTCATATATCGTAGGGGAAACATTTTCAGCTCAGACAACACATATTCAAGTAGAGTACTATTGTAGATAATATCAGTTTGGCTAAAGCTTAGCATATCTTAACCTCATTATGGATGTTTGAAGAACGAAAAACATAAATAAGAGTACAAGAATGTAAAGACACCCAAAAGAGGCATCATATGGATAGTAGTTATGTTGTCATTGCTAGGTAATTTATAGACATGACAATAGGAACAGGCAAACTTCTAGACATTTACAGTACTTATACATCCCTCTGTACGTTAAGAGTGACTGGTTCTTATAATTAATATCAGTAACAGCATGCTGATTTTAATTCAAGCATTACCATTCTTTTTTATTTCATCTCATACTTGTAATCTTTAGAATAAATAGTCCTATATACAATCCGGACAATGTCGAGTCAAATAAAACACAATGCATGGGGATGCAGGTTTTTCCTTTGCTGAAGCAGCAGTTCTCTTCTAGAGAGCAGGCTGTTCTTGTGTATCAATTTCTATCAAGCATTCCTGTCATGCTGCTGGAGGTCTTTTTGCCATGGATGTTTTCCTTTCTCTCCCAGGATGAGAAAGTAGATGCCAGACATTGTATAAAAGAAATTGTGCCCGACGAAACATCGTTGCAAGAGGTACGTCCAGAATTAAATTTCTCCCTAGTTCAAATCAGCTAGATTGTGATCAGTTTTGACATATTTTTGTAGGTGTTAATTTCTTGGCTTGATAACAACAGTCAACCAAATTTTTGGGTGTTTGTTAACAATGGAAAAGGAGCTCAATGTCAATGCAAAAATATGAAAAACACACCAAACTTGCTTCAATCTAATTGGCATTCTGGAGAAAATCAGCACCAGAAGAAAGTATGCGGTCTCCACAGTAATGTGGGACAAAGTCCACTTAATGGCCTTCTTATTTGGCAGAGAACCTTAAGGAAAGATTTGGAAGGACTTCTGGACAACCTATTGCAAATGAAAAGTTCAAATATTTTTACTGATCTGCATTCAGAAGTTGTCCAGCTGAAATTCCTTGTTGACGTCCTTGTCTTCTACAGGTAGTCAATATGTTTTCTGGAGCATTTTCCTTGTAATATACTCAACTATAACAAATCAAGGTGCCAAGTGGAAAAACTCTCTTTATTCTTTCTTATCAGTTATAACATATCTAGAGGTTATTGTTTTCTGGTTTACAGTGCAGCATTGGAAAAAATTTATTATCCTGCATTAAATGAACTTCCCAGTGGCAGTGGCTGTCCCACTCCTCCCAAAGAACAATTTTGTGTTGAAACTTTACAGCAGTTACTGTACCATTATTTTCAAAATGGTATGCCTGCGTGCAAGTTCGTGGAGAAACTTCTCTGGGAACTGGAGTCTTTGTTGATAGATGTCAGAAAACAGTTTGCTTTTCAAGAAACAGAGGTATACCATCTAGTTAACCAATATCCTTATAGAGTAAGAGGAGGGGAAAATTATGGCATGTTAAGTTTTAAATACCAATAACTCAGAGCGTTAAGTAACAACTATAATTCATTTGGTAATTAGCAGCTAGCTTTACTTCCAGTCGACTTTGGAAGTTTCATTTTAATCTCATTCTTTAAGGAGTTAATTATATAATATTTTCTGTGCTATTTCCATTTTGCTCTTTCTCCATTTTTTTATCAGGCATTCCCCATCGATGGCCAGAACTGTAGCCTTCAAATGCAGCAGCAGCTTTTGTTCAGGACCCTTTATATCATGCCACTTGGGTTACTAAAGTGTGTGATCATTTGGTTTTCAGCTTGCTTATCTGAGAATGAATCCAGGTCAATTCTTCATGGCATAAATCAGGGAGATCCTTTGGTCAATAAATCATTCACACACCTAATACATGAGTGGTTCCGTATTGGCTATTCAGGGAAAACATCTGTTGAAAATTTCAGAATGAACTTGCAGAAAATGTTCAAGACCCGATGCATCCTATCCGAGCAAATCAAGGAAGCAGTTAAATCTTCTTCCTCGCATGTAGATATTCAATATTGTAAAAGAACAACTCAAAGAAACAAGGAGCAAATCTCCACCAACATGGACAGCAAATTTTATTGGCATTCTACATCTTCCAAGTCCTACAATAGTAAGAAGTATAAGACATCATACTTGGGAGGCACCGGTCTGCTCACATATTTCCCACAAAAAATGAGAACATTTCATCCCTTTCCAAAATTTTCTGTTGAAAAAAGTTTTAACAATTCCCTTTTTGATGAACCAATTCCAATGGATCTCATATTTTTCTTCCACAAGGCAATCAAGAAAGATTTGGAATACCTTGTCTTTGGTTCATCTCAGTTGGCTGAAAATGCTCTGTTTCTTGTGGATTTCCATCGGCGCTTCCATCTCATACAATTTCTATATCAAATTCATAGCGATGCAGAGGACGAGATAGCCTTTCCTGCTTTGGAGGCAAAGGGAAGACTGCAAAATATTAGCCACTCGTACTCCATTGACCACAGATTGGAAGGTCAACATTTTAAAAAGATATCAAACATTCTAATTGAGATGCTTGAATTGCAGACTTTAGTTTCTAGTATTGAATCAAATGAGCAGGATATGTTGAAGTATCACCAATTATGCATCAGGCTTCAAGACATATGCAAATCAATGCACAAAGTACTGTCAGAGCATATCCATCGTGAAGAAACTGAACTTTGGCCCTTATTTAGAGAATGCTTTTCTACCGTGGAGCAGGATAAGATTATAAAATCCATGCTTGGAAGAATAAGAGCAGAAACACTACAAGACTTGATACCCTGGCTGATTGCAGCACTAACACCACAAGAACAGAATACCATGATGTCCTTGTGGCGCGGTGCAACAAAGAATACAATGTTTGAAGAATGGTTAGGAGAATGGTGGGAGGGCTATGATATAACCAAGGTTGAGATGGAGTCAAGAATTGCTCCTTCATTTACCACTGATCCTTTGGAGATAATATCAACATATCTGTCTAAAGAAGTTCTCGATGAAAGGAAGGGAGAACCTTTTCACAACAAAGGCAGCAACTCAACGCAAAACAATTGCAATGAGAATGATATTGGGTCATTAGAGAAGAGTAATGCAGATATTAAAGAACAAATTCTCAATGAGGAGCTAAGTAATTATGAATGTTCAGAATGTATAAAGCATTATAGTGAGGGTGAGGAGAAGAGATGCAATGAAGCGATTGATGTCATGCATTGCATTGGTAAAACAGGTCAAAATTTTCCAGCAAGTCAGAAGTCAGGAAATCATAAGAACCTTGAGGCAGCGAGTCAAGAAAATCTGGAGGCTGCTATAAGAAGAGTATCCCGTGATTCTTCTTTAGATCCTCAGAAAAAATCATATATAATCCAGAACCTGCTAATGAGGTTGGTAATAAGCATTTATTTCTTGCTAAAGCTTTTGGTTTCTGTCCCTCCTCCTCTGGAAGGTTATTTGATATTTTACCTCTTATTATTCTTTTGTGACAAAAATCTGGACTATGTTTCAATTTGTGCACTGGCCATCACAGTAAATCATGCATATGTTCAAAACAAAACTGTATCCAAATGATGTATGCCTGATAGAATCGAAGTGCATTTTACAGAGGACGAGCTGAGGGAGACATCAACATGTTTAGGCAGCTTAATTTTTTATTATTTGTTTTGCCTCTATATTCAGCACTGTAAGTTATGAAACTTCATTCTGGTATCCACATTGTTTCAGCCGTTGGATCACTGGACAGCATATAACACATTCAAAAGTAACCATCTCAAATAATGGGGAAGAAATTCCAGGTCAGCATCCATCTTATCTGGATCCTCTCAAACAAATCTTTGGCTGCAAACACTACAAGAGGAACTGTAAGCTTGTAGCCCCCTGCTGCAACCAGCTTTACACGTGCATACGCTGCCACGATGAGGTTGCTGATCACTCCTTGGATAGGTAAGAACGGCGTGGATTACATTTCACCTCTCATGCTTACAACTTTTGAGGTTTCCTTCTCTGCTCATACTTTTGTAGCAATTTCAATATAATTGCAGGAAATCTATCTCCAAGATGATGTGCATGAAGTGCTTGATAGTTCAGTCTGTTGGCTCCACGTGCACAAGTGCTTCCTGCAAAAATTTATCCATGGCAAGATATTATTGCAGGATCTGTAAATTATTTGATGATGAAAGGTGATGTAGCATAATTGACTCCTTTTCATTTTGCAGTGATTAGTTATTAAACTGCTAAACTTCAAAGATTATAATCATTCATGTAATCATGCCTATCAAAAGACTTTACTAGTATAGTCATTTCAATAGTGTCATTTAGCAATTGGGGATAGGTTCATAACATTTACTTGCTACTTAATATTAAAATTGTTAATTAATGATTGCCGAGCTGCTAAAAGATCCTCCAACAGGGAAATCAATCACTGCCCTTATTGTAATCTGTGCAGAGTAGGGAAGGGTTGGGCATTGACTATTTTCATTGCATGAACTGCAACTCTTGCTACTTAATATTAAAATTATTAATTATTGATTGGGGAGCTTCTAAAAGATCCTCCAACAGGGAAATCTACCACTGCCCTTATTGTAATCTGTGCAGAGTAGGGAAGGGATTGGGCATTGACTATTTTCATTGCATGAACTGCAACGCTTGCATGTCACGGTCTCTTTCAGTGCATATATGCAGAGAGAAATCGTTTATGGATAATTGCCCAATCTGCCACGAAGATCTCTTCTCCTCCAACGATCCTGTGAAGGCCCTTCCATGTGGGCATATAATGCACTCAGTCTGTTTTCGGGTAACTGAACGGGTCTAGTAATTCTGCCCTTTTCTTTCATTCAGTTTTATACATATATGGACAGCTTTATTGACAACTCTGCTGCTGCTAGGATTACACTTGTACCCACTACACCTGCCCTATCTGTTGCAAGTCACTTGGGGACATGCAGGTCAGTTGCCGTATAACTGCAAATTAATTCTCAGTTACAAATACATTCACTACATGCCTTGTGAGGAGTTCGTTTCAGCTTCTTACGCTTATCCTTTCTTGACTATACTCTTAACTTGATAAATTCCGTGATTAGAATGAAGAAATTGTATGAAGTTAAATTTCTTTTCTGAGCTAAAGTCATTTTAGCATTATTTTCAACATCGGCCATTGGAAAATAGACAGTAGGTTTCCGCAATGCGTATTCTGTGTTCGATCTCTTTCCCGTAAATTTCTGTAAGAAAGCGGGTAATCAATAGATTCACCAAGCAATGTGTGTGAATTAAAAACCCAATTCCACTTAATAGTTTGTAATCAAGGGCCATGAGCATCTGTAGAAACTCTTATCATATGACAAATGAAACAATTACAAAGGCAAATTATGCATCTCAGATATCGCTCAACTTACTTGGGGTCCGTACATATTTGCTTTTGTACAGAGATCGACAAGTTTAATATTGTTAGTGGCTTAAGTTGGGTTTTGTGTTGACTTCTGTTCCATTGCTTTATTCTGTAGTATGATAAATTCCAAATGTTTTCTGAAGGGCTCTTTCTTAGCTGTCATAAATTCCAAATGTTAGATATGCACGCTATGCTATTTTGGTTGACTTCACATAAAGAGAGTCATCATTTTTTGTAGCTACTGTGGAAGGTCTAGATAGTTTTACAACTGAAACTCTTTTGCAGGTGTACTTTAGGATGTTAGATGCACTGTTGGCAGAGGAGAAAATTCATCCAGAGCATGCCGGTCAAACGCAGGTTCGTCATGCTCATGCCCTTCGTCATATAATATTCGGCATCCTTTGTGTTGTTAGCTATCAGCAGATATGTTTTTCAATTGACTGCAAAAGAAATCACAGGCCATACTGTGCAATGATTGTGAGAAGAAAGGACCTGCTCCCTTCCATTGGCTACATCACAAATGTTCGTATTGTGGGTCATACAACACTAGGCTTCTATGATTGTCTTCAATTGTGTGTAAATAATTGCCTGATTCAAGCCACTTAGCAGGGAAAAATATGAGATTATTCAAGTTGTGATTGGAAAGAACTTTGTTGCGAATAAATTGCTTGTTCTCTACGATGTCTTCTGAACTCCTTCCTCGTTCACATTGCTACCGTGCCTTTGAAACATGTTCTTTTTTCTCTTCTCTAGTATGCTTGAAATTTGCTGAATTCTCAGGTTCTTTTAATTAACAATACACTCTGCAAAATGAAGCCAAAAACGAAGTTCCTTTCGTTAACATGATATTATGGTTAATACTCATAAGGTAGACATCACATGTTAGCTAAAAAACTATAATTCTTGATTCCCTTTTGGGGTCATATTTTTTCGATTTTGGACCATCTGTCGGGTGCCTCTTTTCAACCTTCATCTTTAGCACTACTTTTGACAAGAACAAAATTACCTTCTCTCACTAGTTCAGTCATACACACATGATCCAGGTGATCTATTATACATCTTCCCTATCAGTAGTGTAGTAGTATAGCAGAACCTTCCAGCAGATAAATCTATTTCTCTTGCCATGTCACTCAACTTTCACACACAATTGTCCATGTTAAAGCAATGCTCATCTCTTAATCAGTAAACCAAATTGTGCACTTGTATTCTCCAAGGAAACGCAACACTTGCCAAAATGGTGTCTCTATTGGTTTGATGACTACAAACTGTCTAATGTACAACGGAACATTGTGTTTAAATACCATTCAGTGTCTTGCTTTCATGAGATATAGCCTAGAACCTCACATTCTTTTGCTTCAAGAGCAATAAACCTCTTCTTTTGAAACTGCAAATGCAGCTCCCATTCAACTGTAGATTGATTCACCGAATGCCAACCATATCTACACAGGCTAGTTTAAAACATTTCAGCTCTTGCAAATGAAGCACCTGCTTTCAAGCTGGCGAGACTGGTGGTGACCAGAACACAACATCCATGCTTTGGTTTTGGGTAACACAATCAAAACTCCCTTTACTTCCACCTACTTCTACAACAAAAAGAAGTGGGAAATTTGAAGACAAACTACAATCAAATAAGTAGGAGAAGCATGTAATGGGCTGCAAATATTAAATTCAAAAAGAAGCAGAAGACAAAAAATAGACCTTGGACTTCATACGATGAAATTCATGTTTTAAAAATTTTACTTTTCCTACAAATTGCAAAATTTCTAAAAAGTTAAAGAGTATTCTCAAGTTGAGTAAAATAGTAATTGTAAAAGTTGTGTAGAAAATTATGGAGAAAAAATCCTAAGCATATGTAGTGCTAAGGAAGTGTGATCTTAACTATTCATTTTAGGCCTTTTACTATTATGAATAGGGGTTCTCACTTTAATTTTAAGCCTCCACCAAAATCAAACATACCCACCAAAAATTAGACACACTAACTCTCTCATAAACATACTTTTATTTCTTGTAATTATAAATTCTTGTATTTTTCTCTACTTTATTACCACTAATAGTCTTTCCATGCCACTAAACACTTTTAAGTTGGCTCCTGCTCAATAATTAAGATTTGCTTATTTAGCATTGCAAGTTTTAAATTTAATTAAGAAGCGTGACATGGGTACTAGTCAAGCAGGTAAACAAAAATTAGCATTTCAATAATCCAACTCAATATAAGCAACTAGATACTTTCAGATTTGTAATTATTCATTAACAATCTCTTCCCACTTTGCCCTGTTTTTGTCAAGTGGTCATGGAACACACACACACACACACACACCATATCCTACATCCAGAGCCCTATATTTGTAGTAAGAGGAGATAAAATTCCTGGTGGAAATACCTTTTAATAAGTACATTAATTACTATTCCATGTCTCCATCCTAATATTAATGTGCAAAAGTTGACTACAGAAAACAAATATATTTATTGAAGAACTACAAACTGTAATTTGAATAAGTGAATGATTAAAGAGCTACATTTTGCTATGAAATCCTTGACAAACAAAAGAATAAACAAAACAAAAAAAAAGGCTCAAAACTGGGGAACCTACCCTATGGAAATAATTTAAGAAACAAGGCAATATATATCGCACTGATCTTCTCTGGCTGGTTGATCATGTTAGGCTGAAGCATGCAGCAGCACTCTTCAATTCATTCTCGGCAACTCGCTCAATGGATTGTGTAGTTTCTTTTAGTGATTCTTCCGAACTGCCAGGGAATAAGTATGCTCTCATCATCAAATTATTGAATAATAAACTGACAAGAGAAATTTTACTCAAAATAGTTAAAATTACCTCGAGTCATAAATCTCTTTGGAATCTATGTATGATTGTCTATCATCAATGGTATCAAAAAATGGATGCAGCTCATCATAATCCTGAACAACTTCGTTCTGGATTGGCAATGGCAATGGTTGAGAGGCAACCAAATGGGATTGAATAGGTAGAGAACTGACATTGCCGTCATTTGCATCATGTGGATGTTCAACCCACAAAGCATTCCCAACAACATTATCTTTGGTATCAGAGTACCGAGTATTATAAGTGTTATTAGAGTAGGAGTGATGGTGTTGTGAGATAGGAAAAGCAGCAGCATTGTAAGGTTGGGTGTTATGGTTGAAAAGTGAGAGGACATTAGGCGGTGCCATGGCTAACTCTAGTTGTGAAGGCACGTCATCGGTCATAATAGAAGAAACTTGTTGCTGCTGCAGATGATATTGCCTATACATATCGAGCTGCGCATGCACAGCTAGGAGCTCTTCCTCGACCTGCCAAATTTGATATCTTAATTGATAGATAATGCCCAAACAACCATGAACCGGATACCTGTCCCGCATATTTGCTTGATAGATAATAGAACGCATTGCTTCAGTCTTTTGTTCAGGATCTAAGATCTTCAATATTTTCAAAATATTGCTCACGCCAAATAACTTGTGAGCGTTCTGAAATATTTTAGGCTGATCGGGAGGAAAGTAGGGTGCCAAGAGGCACTCAGAAGAGCACCTCCTCCTCTGGTATTTGCACGCAGCACAAGCTTGGCTGGTGCCGCCCTTAAGGGTCATGTTTGAAGCATTCAAATAGTGAAACCAAGATGGCAAAGCGCATAAAATGGCAAAGAAAAGGAGAGAGGAGAGTTTCATAAGGAGGAAAAGGGGGTCGTGAAATGAATGAAGAAAGATATAATAATAATAGAAGAAGGAAGAGGAGATGGTTGAAACTGAAATGGGTAACAACAACACTAGTTTGGATCTGAAAAGGTCTGATGATATGAGCGGTTTTACTGGATGTGAAGAGACCGAGTTAAAAAACAAAAGAAGAAGAACGGTATATCTACAAGATACGGGGAAACTTGCATTTCGGGGATGCTTTTAAAGTTGTACGTAACTGACTTTGACTTCATTAGGGACAAATGTTGAAAAGTCACTAGACCCCCAATTTTTTTGGAAAACCCAATGGCTATTGTTCACTACAACTAAGTCTCCTAATCCAAAGAGGGGATTAAGAGAGAGGAGCATGACCTGGAAAAGGTGGGTCAGAATTGTCCAGAGGAGAGAAGTGAGCATACTCTCCAATTCTGGACTTAACTAAACTATGGAAATTGATGCATCGAGGACATTAATCATCAACAGATATGATTCCTCATACAGTCCGTCCATCTTTTAAATACAGCATTATACAGTGTTACTGGCTTCATCCACTACGTCTTTACATCTTCTTATGTCCGTGATTTTTACAGGCTACTTGCATTCCAGATTTTCTTCGCCATATTTCCATTAATGATCGCATTCAGCTGTCACTAGAATTCAATTTTCTTTTTTCTTTTTAATTTTAGTATCTACGGTCAGATTAGCAACCGCAGAAAGATCATGGGGGCTAAACCATCTCAACAAAAATCACATACATTCTTCAAATTCACTTGTCAAACTTTTGCCCCGAATCTTAAAGACATTAATGGGATCCGCACGCATACAATTTTATGGGGTGACAGTTCAATTCAGTTCAGCTCAGGGGCACTCCTTGCTTTCTAAAAGAACACACAATAATCGTAAAGCAAAATTTAGCTTATTGGTTGCTAAATGAAGCCAGGCTAGCTAGGCCCTGGCTAAGATATGAACAAAGCAGTAAAAATTCAGCGGAACACATGGATCCAAAACATGACCAAAGCAGAAACCAATGCATGCATATTTTGAATATGAAGCTAGACAAGGAACAAAATAAGATTCATAATTTCTTTCAACCCCATCAGCATCGTCTCTGATTGGTAAATATACTCCATGCCTGCCCAGGTACAAAGAGTTGAGGACCCAAAGGGACCACCATGATGATATTTATACACCAACCTCTTTAAAATTGGGCATAATATGAATATTTCCAGACCATTTAGCAGAGATTTCTGTCTCTAATTTAACTACTCCCCTCACTTGGAAAGTGCCCTGGCAACAAATGCACAGCATGACATGCTCCTCCAGTTCCATTCAAGACCACCCAATTGGTATTTACTTTCTCCTTTTCCCACACCAACATCGCCTTGTTGGAAATATCCATTAGAAGAAAAAAAAAGGGATGAAAATTCCATGGACACCTGCCCCGACTATGCAGACAAAATACTTTTGAGGCAATTGTACCAGAGACTACATTTCAAACTACTCTATTCTCTGATTTCGTCAACACAAAAAGAAAATCTCTTTTTGACCCATTGTTCTTCCCAAAAAAAGGCCACTTTCTCCTACAAAATTTTTTAATTATTCCACAAAACCCTTCATTTATATCACAACTCTTAATTTTGTACCAAAACTTAAAACTTCTTTTGAAACCAATACGGTTGAGTACTACCATCTGAACTGTGCACGGACGAAGGACGCAATGGTGTCACTACAAACAACATCCCGTCACAGACAGTGATTGAATGCCAGGTCATGACAAACTTCATGCTTCCCATTGCAGCATATAATTGATAAATACCATTATATATCTAATTTACAGCTTCAAAGAAAAGAACCTGAGGTTGCAAGTGCCCCCTTTCACATATGCTAAGAACATCAGGCCAGCTACCAATGACCTAAACATCAAATGCAAATTGTAAAACAGGAAAAGAGGCATTTCAGTAAATTACATTGTCTAAAATGTAGCAGATTTTACCTTGACAGTTTTGTCATCATACATAATCCATCGTTCATGGTCATGACTGTAGGCAAAGCAATGATAATGCTGCCCATAGTAGCAAACCTGAAAGTTGCAAAACAAAGAATACGAATGAAGTTCACCATTGGTGTCTGCATCACAAAGTTTGATCAATCAATCAAACATCAGACAATTATGAATTTTAACAGCATAGGCTCTCAAGACAAATCAGAAAGTGAGAACCTCTATTCCAAAAATATTGACAGAGGCAAAGTCATCCTTCCAAATTTACAGCTAAGCAAGAACAAAAAAGGAGGCCATCATATTAATCTGCATAAGCATCAAGTTTAATCCAAATATACATACCACTGAAACCAAGCTATGTCTTCTTTCTGGATCCAGACCACGATAGAGAACACTGATATCAATCTCAGTACTTAGGGCTGACAGCGTGCCAGTTATGTCATCAGCACTCTCACATGTATTCTGCCAACCCAGAACTAAAGAACCAAGCATAACTGTCAATGTGAGTTTCTATACAATGCACCACTGATATGACTTCTCTTAACAACACTGAAAATCACCTGTTGTGAAGACGTGTGGCGGAGTTGAGATAATGTGATGGATATAGTTCAGCTTCCCACAGCCACCAACCTCAGGATCACAAGCTAATTGATGATTCATCTCTACAAGATTTAAGAGCTCATCTAAGGAGCTTTCTGCACACATAACCTGAATGGCAAAAGAAGTAAAATATCCATGAGGAATAGGGTAAATGTTTCATGCAACAAGCATAACTGAGGGTACCGTCCCTGTTAAGAAACAAATAAGTCACTGAATAAAAATTATCTTCCTGTAGTAGATACCTTTGTTGTTCGAAGGGCACTGGCATTTGTGTTATGAAAGAATGAAGTGTACTTTAGATGTCTGGATTCTAAACCACAGTTGTAGCAGTTCATTCTTTCAAAAATGTCCATTCCGAAGAGAGAATGGACTATACAAGCACTGTTTGTACAATCCCATGATCCCACGCAATTGCTTTCCACTGATTCAGTGTCAGAAACACTCAAACCAGCAGTAAATGACCGATGAAGGCAGTCAAATATTACTGCCAGTACTTCTGAAGCATCATTCATCTGTGCCTATCAACAGACATCATCTTAACCGTTATTGCTTCAATGATGACTAAGATGGAATGATAAAAGACTAGAAGGTAAAAATAATTTTAAGATAAAGGGAGCAAAAATAGTTATGTGAATTTACCTCCTGGAAAAAATTACTATCTGGGTATAAGTTGCTCAGAGCCAACCTCAGAGATGTAGGGGCAACTGCCTCTTTCCGTATATCAATTGATGCAACACTGAGGGCAGTAAAAATCTCATACAATGCACAAACAACACATGGATCTCCCACATGAATATGCTCTGTTGGTGATCTCCTCAAGAACTCCTCTCTAAAACACCTCAAATGCCACAAGGACTAGATTTATAGCGGGGTAAACAACAAAAACAGTTCAGCCCAGACAAGATAAGTCAGACAGAGAACAAGATGTAGAGCATTAATGAAGATAATAAAATTGAGAATAACATTGCATAACACCCACCTGTATAATAACATTTAGAAAGCAATTGTATTCACCAACTTCATTCTTTAGTCCTGTACCATACACATCAGTTCCATTCACATTTACACTGCTGACCTCATTTGATGAAACCCCAAAGTCATTTGCTTCCAGAGTTGGCTTTTGTGGCATCCTCAAACTGGAAACCAGGGGCATTTTTCTATGTGCTTGGAATGTATCTAAGCAATAATACAAGGTTAGAATGGTCTAAACTAGTTTTGGGGAACATTCTAGAGTAACTACCTGTTGATAACTGATACAGTTCTTTTTCTATCTTAAAGTCCATTTAATCACTAAACAGCTTCACAGATATAATTAACAAGTATCAACACATCAGGAAATCTGATGGAAAATTGAAAAGATAGAACAAGAAACAGTGAGAGAGAGCAAGAGATGTAGAGATAGAGAGAGAGAAAGTTTACCAAGGCTTTGGCTAAAAGCTTGCTTAAGGTCAGCTTGGAACCATTCCTGATCATCCACCTCTGCTTGTAATTGTTTCAGCATCTTCGTCTTTGTTCCACTGTCTCCCAAATAAGGAGAAGCTGATTCCATACCAAGAAATTAACGATAACATCAATTCCATTTTCAAGAGATTGCTCTGAACTAAGCATTTAGAAAATAAAATTCTATATTGACCAGTAATATTGGTGACAAGAAACTAAAATTTGTGATAAAAATTAAATGACAATTGATAGTCAACCTGATAAAAGAAACAAGCAAATTAGGCCCCATACTTGTGTCTTCTCAATCAGAGTAAAACAACCAAATTGGTTTCCTTAAGCAATACATAGAATGTAAATTTAGTCTAAAATTCCAATAACATTTTAGTCTACTTGCACACACAACTAATATTGATACATTTCACCCAGTTGACATGCCAAGTAATCTAAATACAAACAACATTTACTCTACTTGCACTCATTGATTCCATACAACCATTAAGTCAGACAGAAAATGAATGCAATAGGTACATTTAAACAAGTAGGATGTGTTAAATAATACAATTCTAAAGCATAAAACTTAATAAGAGAATAAAGCTTACCATTACCAGTAGGGAGACTATTGTTGGATCTAACTTCAATATCTTCCTTTTCAGATGACATGGCCTGATTCTTCCCATCTTGATCTTGAGAACAAGTAGAATTCCTATGCCTTCTGGTTCTCCTTCCTGTTCGTCTATCGTAGGGCAGAAAACCATCCTCCAGAGTTCCTCCATTGGGTAGCCCTGCACAATATTAAAAGATGACGTAAATGTATCCACGTATTACACTACATAGTAAATACTCCATATGATTGTGAACCTTGTTTCATGCCCGTGTGCTGCAGAGTATCCATGTTTTGGAAACCCGAGGCGGGGGGAGATTTGATTGGCACTGCAGCACCTTTGGCAATATTCATGGGCATAAGCTCTAAATTGTGTGGCAACCCATCCTTCGAAATGATCGGAACCTGAAAAAGTGAAGTTCACACAGTTCCTTAGATAGACATCCGTTAAAGTAGGCAGCAAGGCTATCCTTTTATTTGCCCAGGGAAATGGACATGCAAGCTTCTATCTTGTTACATACAAGAGCATCAAGACAGGGATGCTTACTGGCGCTGAAAGTTTCATAATCTCATGCATATCCTGATCACAGGTAGCATGGCCCAGGCAAACATATTGGACTCCCTCTGCTACATTTTCTTGAAATGTTTGAACAGATTTTTTATGTTGCTCAGCAAGGTGTTTTAGTTTAGCCTCATTCTCAATTTGTCTTTGATATTCCAGTGTTTCTTCTAGCTTTCTTTCCTCCTCTTCAAGCTCAATTTTATGTCTAAATTCCTCTTCCTGTAGTTTTAAGTCATCCCCATTGACAGAAACAACCGTCTCTGAATCAAGATGATCACCGTCATATTCAACTGGAAAAGAGCTGCAATAAGAGATGCATCAAACATAGTTTAATTAGAAAAGGGCAACAAGCCACAAAAAAAAAGTGATGTGCATGTACAAAAGGAGCGCAAAAAGGATCACATACACTTGGTCAGCAGTCTCATCATAAAACATGTGCTGCTCATTACCACCAATAGTCTGAAAAAGTAAGAAAATTAACCATTGACTAAACATAACAAACAAAAAAACACCCAGAAAATCAAACCTTGGAATCCTTGTTTTTCCTGATCTCTTTGTGCTTTCTTTTATCCTTAGTCTTATCATGTGATTGTTTTGAACTATCATTTCCTCCTCGAGCACCCTTCTTAGAATCAAGTGCAAGTTCTGCTAAAAATGCTTCTCTTGCAGCATCAGACTTCTCTGTGGCATCTTTCTCAGCCAGATCCTCCAAATGTGCCTAGAAAGATTTACATTCAAATAACAAGATATATAAGGGACTGTTCACTACCATTTTACAAGCCCCATTTTTGTTTTCATTTTCTGAAAACAAACTAAATACCTGTTTGGTTAGTGTTTTTTCAAATATGATCCAAAAAGCAAAGAAAATGAAATTTGTACTTTTTGAAAATAAAGCAGAAAACAAGATTTCTTTGAATTTGTAAACAATATACAAACCATTGTTTGGATATTATGATTACAAGTTCATTATGAAGAACAATGCATCATTAGATAATGGAGTTATATAAAAATTAATTATTATATCTTTCAAATTATAGTCTATACTATTTTATTTTCTTTTATTATACATATGTGACAAGACTATTTTTTTTTAAAATAAAAGAGCAAACGTGAGCATATTTAAAGTTTTTCTCTTAAACAATCAAGATTAATCAAATTAATTAATGTACTCAAAATATTCACTATCACATGATATTTAGTAAATGAATCTATTCAACTACTCGAAATATTTCTAATAGAGACATTTAACTGTTCTCATTTTTACAATACAATTTTTTGATAATGTTACCAAACAAATTCAACTCTGAAACCATCAAATTTAAAACATTATTTTTATTTTCAGTTTTGTTTTATGAAAACAATCCCAAACACACCCTACGGAACCCCACACAAAGATCAAGTTTTTAATACAAACCCTCAAATATGACTGCACTAGAGGCAATAATATTGACCGATAATCATAAGCAGAAACAGGCTCAAGTTTGAGTTCCAACTGCTGCATATCACTAACATTTTGCATGATTTGAGCATCAAGTTTGCTGAGCTGCATGCCCAAACAAGTTAGTTAGAGGATCAATATTTAAATTAAGGATCAATCTGAGTGAAAAGGATAATCTAGAACCAATAAACTGACCTCCATTGATAAGTGTTCTTTCTGTCCCTGTATTGAAACTTCTATGCATGTGTCTACTTCATGCCAACAGTCCTTAGTTCTCCATT
Source organism: Xylocarpus granatum (assembly GCA_019650275.1). Taxonomy (NCBI): domain Eukaryota; kingdom Viridiplantae; phylum Streptophyta; class Magnoliopsida; order Sapindales; family Meliaceae; genus Xylocarpus; species Xylocarpus granatum. The sequence continues at coordinate 439,793 of BNST01000228.1, forward strand.
CATCATCTTCTCCAGAATAAGTATCCTCATATCCAAATCGATTGACATTCAGAGCTTCAGCTTCTTTTAAAACATTTCCTATTGCTTCTGACTCAAACTTATTGCCGACAAACACACCATCATGTTCACTCTCAAGAATCTCTTCTCTTCGCTTCTGAAGTACGGACTCGTAGCTTCGATGGCCAACTACTGTGACACTCTCCCTTTTCTTGACTTCTTCAAGACAGAGATCCTCCACTATCTGCAATGCTTGCTTATAACTCAAATGATCACATTTTCTCTCACAAAAGCACTGTAATTGATAAAATTCTTTCTCGAGCATCTGGAGAATTTCCATTCCCTGATGTGTTTTCTCTTCCTTAGTACGCATCCATGATGTCAGATGTTCCCCACCAGAGGGGCCACAAAAGATCCAGGAGAGCAAAGGATCTGCATCCGCTGCACCCCCATTCTTGCACCCAATATTAACAGTTGTTACACTATCTGTAATGGCATCACCAGAAATAAGTTCAGCCGGAAGTAGCCGTTCATCCAGAAGGAGGCATGTTCCATCTCCATTAACAACAATCTTCTCTTTAATCTCAAGACCTTGTTTGACACTGTTTGCATCATCCATAGAATTATTTCTTTCAGAATATCTACCTAAACCACAAGAATGAGAAATTTCCTGTAAAAATTTTACAATTTTTCTAAGCTGGGGAGCTCCCAAAAAGCATATGCACAATGGTGATTGGTCCACACCATCATTCACAAGCTGAGAACCAGAAGCAAAACTCTGCAGTTCATCCATTGTATACTGTATGACCTTGCTGAGATGGCTTGCAGCAAGATATTTATTTCTAACAAGCAACTCAAACAAAGCATGAATTCTTTCTAGGAGTTTTGCACGTTCACTATCATCAGCCAGAGGCCAACTTTCAACAACTGAATATACAGTATTCACCTGGTTGCCATCACAGTTTTTACACTGGATGCTCCCAATTTTATCACAATCATTGCCCTTAACAGGACCACAATTATAACTATCTCCCAAATTCTCTTTCTCAGGTGAAGAATCCCATGCATCTTTAAAGCAATCCTCAGACTCCTCAATGCAGTTCCCCAAGTAAAAATCCTCACCTGCTTCAGAATCCCAGGTCTTAGACTTATCCTGTCCAAGCATTTTAATGGCTTCTGAAACATCCACCGGCTTCCAAGAATAACCAAGAATCATATCATTCCACTCATTATCTATACCCTGAGGCAAAACAGCCTGCATTTTAGGCAACAAATTCCCCAAGTGCTCCTGCACAACATGGTGCATATGGGATTCCGAATCTGCAAACTTCTCATTACACCTACAACAAACCCAAAACCTCCATGTCTTATTCTCCTCCGCAAATGCCAATGCCTCCACTAAAACATCAGTTGCCAAACCATCCCTCAATGAACCAAAATGAGCTTTAATATCAGAAATCGTAACCCTTAGCAACTCCCTCTTCATTTCCAAACTCACAGAATTCCAATATGACCGCACAAAATCCCTCCTCTCTTCTTTCGACCTCTTTCTCCTTACATTACTTCCGTGCTTCCTCCTCTCCCTTTCCCTCTTCTCCAACCCTGCTGAACCTGAATCCACAGTCCTCTCCCTCGCATCATCCTGCTGCAATTGACCTGTCTCCGATTTCTGTTGCAACAACCTAGCTGCGGCAACCCTGACCTCAATCTCCTTTCGTCTCTCTTCCAGAGTTTTTGTAGCTTTTTTAATCTCATTGGGTCTCCTAGCTTGCACTAACCTAACCTCCATCGGGTCCTCGGTCACTCTCCTAATAGGAATCAGCCTAAACTTCTCCTCACCAGTCCCTAAATTTTTCATCCACGTAGAAATGGAAGCAATGTTCGATTTCTGAATCAAGCTCCTGAGCTCACTCTGCACATGCGCAATTCGAGCTTCGGCTGTCAAAATTTTTTGTTGCCTCTCGTCCTGCAAGCTCTCTTTAGCGGGATCTACCGGATTCTCTATAGATAAGGCACGCTCACACTCCTGAACTACCTCTTCGTATTCCTTTCCGTCATTGGCAACCTCGTACAGTAGATTCGCGTAGAAGTGCGCAAATTCCACGGAGTTGGGGGATAACTCAGCCGCTTTTTTTGCCGATTCAATCGCGATTTTCAAATGCCGCCGCTTAGAGTTCAAATCGTCGATGATCGACGCTACCTTGACAGACACAGTGCCTTGCACACGGTGAATCAGCGCCACGTAAGCCGAGTTCTCGTGGCAAGAACACAACTCCTTCATTAGTCTCAGAGCTTTCGTGTGGTTCCCGCGCCGAAGAGCAGTCAAAGCTCGCTCGCATTCGAGCTTGATCGAGGAGTAAGTCGAACCACCTCCACCGTGGTCGTTGGTTTGGCTGAACGGCGCACCAGGAGTGGCGCAAGGCTCAGCTTCAACGGCGGGCACAGCCGCCGCTTGCGATTGTTTAGCGCGAGGACCAGCGTTTTTCTTCTTATGCCCCATTAATTGACTTAATCTATTTTCTACTCCTACTTACATGCATAATAAACACATAGAACCGACTGAAGAGAAGAGACGACGGAGTACTTACTTGCTAATTAAAGGAAATGTTCGGGGTAAAGCGGGTAATTAAAGACTTAAACGGTGACGGAGATGGATCGGCAACGGAATCGATGATGAGGGGAGTGAAGAACGCTGACTGACGGAGCGGGTGACAGCGAGAGAGAGGCAAGGCAACTAACCCATTGGGTTGGGGTGGGGTTGTCGAATGTGGCGGTGTGGTGGCGAGCGCTGGTTCGATGAGAAAAAGATGGATTAAGGAAGTTTAATTAATTATGCAAAACGGGATTAATCTTTGTGTGCGCGTGTCTGTTGTGAGTTGAAACGTCGTCGTCTAACACTGCTCCCTAATCTTTAAATTATGCAATTAACTGTCTAATTATGAATATATATATATATATATATAAAGCTACAGAGATTTAAATGACAGAGTCAAAATCTGCCATCAATCTAAAACTTATTTTGAATTGAATCTAAAATTAGTTGCCCGAAAGTTCAGACAAATACACAGTGAACATAACACTTCTACTTGCCGCAACAAAACTCTATTCGCCGGCTGCTGCAACTGCGGAGAAAAAAGCTATCGACTATAGTAAATGCATCCGCTCCACGTACGATTGGACCAACCATTTATTAAGAGGTTCCCCGCAACCTACAAAACACCCAGAATTCCCATTCTCTGTGAAAAATGGGAAGCTGAAAATATGCAACAATTCCTGCACAGCCTGCCTCACTAGAGAAGATCCTGTCACCCTGCTACGCCGACCCCAACCAGTCACTATATCTATCCGACTGGGACCAACCCCCGACATCAGCATGTTTCGGCGGAACCAGGCTAATGTTCTAGAGAGCGCTATCACAGCAGTGCCATCGGACATGACATGCAAGTTGATAAGCCAATAACACGAGCTTTTCTCTTTAACAGCATCTGGATACACATTCTTTTGTGCAGCCACCTCCCAGATGGAGCCAGCCTCCTCCTTGAGCCCCGACTTGTGAAGAAAATCCACCACTGCATCTACAAGTCCTCTCTTGCTCTCCCTATCTTCACTGTGCATCATATCCAAGAATTTGCTAGCATGATCACGCACATTCTGACCATCAGGTCCGGCAGATGGCATGGAGAGCAGGAATATATGTGCAGGGTGACCCGTGACTGCCATAAGCTCATGACAAAACCCCATGTCATACGGTGACTGCGCTTCTGTACAACAACTTAAAAGCAAGGTATAAGTTTGCAAAGACGGCTTTAGGCCCAAAGCCAACATGCCTTGCAATAAGTTATAAGCATCTGACAGCTGGTGCACCCTAAGAAATGCACTAAGCAAGGAATTGCAAGTGGGCACATTCGGGCGCAATCCTGCATGAAGCATGGCCTGATACCACTCCCAAGCCTTCTTAACATTTCCAGCCTTTCCCCACAAATCAACTAAAAGCCCATAAACTGGTTCATCAGGCACCCAGTTCTTCCTTCTCATCTCAACAAAAACTGCTTCTGCTTCATCGAGATACCCACAGTGTCCAAGAACCTCCATTATTATGCTGTAAGTCACTTTGTCTGGCTCAAATCCTGCATTCTGCATGTCTCTGTAAAGTTTTAATGCACTGTGATAATTCCTTGCCTTGGCTTGCAAAGCAATCATGATATTGTAGGTCACTAAATTAGGAACACAGCCCTGATCAACCATCTCGCAGAAGAGTTTGTGAGCAGCAGGTAAATGGCCAGCTTTTCCAAGGCAGTTAATTATAACACTGTAAGTGAATGTGTCAGGCAAAAGACCAGCAGCTTGCATTTTTTGATACATATCCATGGCAACATCCAGAAACCCAGCTTTGGCATGAATGTCAATGAGTGTGCAGTACGTAACACGATCAGGTTCGCACCCTGCTACTTGCATTTGGTTGAATACATCAAGGGCTTTGTTTAGGTAGTTTGCACGTCCATAACAGTGAATAAGACGGTTATATGTCACAACATTTGGAGGGCAACCATCCCTTACCATCTGATCAAGCAATTTGTTTATAGTACCAAACTGTCTAGCACGGCCAAGGATGCCCACCATGGTTGTATAAGTATGTTCATCGTGCTTGAACCCAGCTTGCCGCTTCAGCCAATAGAAAAAGCCAAGAGCAACTGCATGATCCTGAAGCTGCTTTAGAACTTGGTTTGCTTGATATGCATTCATTAAATAGTTGATATTTGCAAGTGCCTCTTCTGCTGCAGGGCCCCACTTCAGCTGTTGCAATATGTGAGAAACACTTTCCACAACCTTCCCAGTGCTTGAAAACTGCCTGGAAAATGGAGCAAGTGCAGCTGGTATTTTCACTTCTCTTGAGGGTTTGCTCAAACCCTCTGAGACACACTCCACAATCTTTGCATCTGAAGTCTGAGCATTGGAATTAAAATTTGGGCTGAAGTGATTGAAATGACCTTTAGATCTCCGCTGTACATTCCTCCTCCTATCACCATTATCTGATGAAACACTATGAGTTTCCAGCGAAGACCCAGATGCCGCATTTGAAACTTGCTTAAAACCTCGAGTGAAGTTCGCTTTCTCACTCTTGTCCTTAGCACCCTGGTGGTTACTTGAAGGACATGACCCCACTGTTGTTCCCACAGATGATTTTGGATAAACTTTGGTAACATTTTCTCTTCTAACACTCTTCACATTTGCAGATTTAATATTCGAAATAGGCCTGGTGGGGTCAACCATACAGTTTTTAGGAGAGGGTGTTATTCCACTCCCATCTAGTAGAGGGAGCTTATAATTTACTAAATCAGACAAAAAACTAACTGCTGCAACTCCAGCCTTAACAAACTGGTCAGAAATAGGAAGTGATGGAAGCACATCCTTTGGAACAGCATCATTACCACTGGAATAACTGACGCAGTCTGATCTCGCTAATGTACTAGGGGTAGATACCCTCTCTGCTTTCTGAAAACCCACCGCTTTTACTTCCCCCGAAATCACGGTACCTACTCGGGCTGAGGTGGATGCCATTTGCGCATTATGCTGCCTTTGAGAAACACAAGTTTCATCCTCAGAGCAGGCGCATGAATTCCCATCTGATGCATTAGATCGTGAACCAGTAAGAAAAAACGACCGAGCAGTACTTGAAAGGGTAGTGATCTGCTTTGCTCGCAACATAATCTGCAATTACCAAAAACAGAAAAAAGTGAGCACAGAAAAATAAATGCAAAAAGATTCATTGTCAACAGAAAAATCAAGTTGCACTCATTTGTAAGTTCACATATGTGAATACGCCTCTGATTTTTGCAAGTAAAGGGTATAAGAGCAACTAGACATCCCATTGAACTAAATAAAGATACAGCAAAGTGCATGTGAACATAATTGGAGAGCACCTTTTGCATCCAACAAATCATCGAAAACTGAATGGCTCAGATCGCAATCCACAAGGCAAAACTGCCACAACAATCAATTAGATCATGTACTTCATATTTAGCATGCCAGCAAAGAAAAGCTTTTTAAGCCATTGGAGAGCATATAGAATATAAGGAGCAATTATAGCAGAAAGCCAGAAAGGAAAAGCATTTACATCAAATTAAGTGGAATTAATCATGGTTCTGTTTTCATGCAACCACAACATCTCTCCAATAAAAAAAGAGAACATGCAGTTATTTTGAAATGCTCAGGGACTAGCATTGCAGTATGGCGAAGTTACCAGAACTATTATTTGTTAGAGTTCAATGATACAGTTTTTTTCATTTGCGGTTTACACCCATGTCATATTTAACTTGGATTCTTAGTTGATGAATAAACACCTTTGATCAGTAGTCCAAAACCATGAAAACTTGATTTGATACACATAAAACCTTAAACTAATATGCAGTTACGTGCATCAACACCGACCTTGTCAATGAAGAAGTCAAAACCTACACTTTCTTGCAATGCAAACAGCAGATTGACTAGATCTTCAAAAGTATTTGAAAATTGCAACATATCAAGAACACAATTCATAATCCAAATTAAACTGTGCCGACCCAAGGGTTTCAAAAAGAGTCAAAATGATTTAAATACACAATCTAAAATTTAAAATACACCACACCAAAGGCATTTCAAAAATATTACCATCTAAAATTGAATAATAGATTTTTAAAGGGATCTCATTACTCCACCATACCAAAGACTTTTCTTAAAAGTAGTAAAAGGATTAAAATATGCCATCAAAGCATACATACAAAGCAATTTGATTCCCTCCCAGCAAAATTTGGGATGGGTTGAATTACCATGTATCGGGCCATTTACAAAGTAGCCAAACACAAAAAATTTTTGTAACCCATCGGAACTACAAAAATAACATCCCCAGTGCCAGTTTGTCTGGATATTAGATTCCTAGAAATTACAAATTGTATTTTTTTTTATAGTGTCCCTTTCCCATTATTTTATTGCTAGCTTCCAATCAAACCACAAAAGGGTAAGAAACAACGATTAGGAAGTTTTAAAACATGAACAAACAAAATGTTAAGCTGAATAATCCACACAAGAAGCTCGTATTCTTCCTCCTAAAAGGACGCTTCGAGTGCCCAGAGTTCTTACAAAATTCCAACTTGCCCATACCAGTAACAAATAAACACCCAAAAAACATAAGATTATGATTATGGACACCATTATCATACATCATCAAGGTGCTTTCTTGTGAACAAATAAATCCATACAAAGATCACTTAACCTCAAAATAGGCAATAATAATAACAACAACAAACAGCTGCAGCATACCTCACATCCAATAAACACTTCAACGAATCTACAACCCTTCAGTCAATCATCCAAGTTCTCTCCCTTTCACGTAGAAACGCAAAGATGGCAACTTTATCCCTCAAAATACATTCTTCCATCCATCTAATCACAAAAATACATCAAAAATAGTAGAAAATAAAAACAAACATTATACCATCTGGTAAAGAACCAAGAAACCCATGTTCTAAATCACCAAAAGTACACAAAAACGAAACTAACCAAAAGTCAAAGAACAAGTAAATGGTGCTGGTGGCCACAAAAACCAACAAAAAAAGAAGAAATGATACGGTGAGCAATGAGGTTAAAAACACAGAAAGAGCAAGATCATGAGATTAAAAAAGTACCGGAACAATAAAGTCTAGGCCTGCGGTGTTTTCGAAGAAGAGAAAAACAGAAATGAAAACAAATGAAGAAACAGAGAGGCGGCTCCCTTTCCCTCTGTTGCCGTCCAACTCCCGAGTTTTTTCCAAGCAAGTTGGGGAGGCTGTGATATTCACGGTAACAGCTTCATTTTTTTTTGCCTTTTAAACCCGACTTTACAGTGAGAGCTTGAGACACGTGGCCCCATATCGGTGACTTTAATGTGACAGGTAAATGGCTGTATCATGTCTTAATTCTCATTTTGCGTATTTTTATCAGACTAATTATCGGGAGTGATTCAGTAGCGCCAGTTCCATGGAGTGGTTTGGTAATTCCACTGGTCGACTTGACTGTCCTTGGTCAAATTTAAGGACCATTCTTCCAAAAGTAATTTTGATATTTAACCTTATATCAGGAGTTTTGGATTTTAGTACAATATTTATAATTATTTATTTCCATGCTCGTTTGGTTGAACAAAGTCCCCGCGCTTGGTTTTTAAGATCATCACTATACATTAAAATCAACGTAGTCAACGGTTGTGATCGTTTTTCTGTAGCCGATTATCGCTTACGGTGGACCAGAGCAGGAGCCAAGCTTGTTGTTGACAAGCGGGAACGTGGAGATTTACAAGCGTTTCTTGTCAATCAAGCAAGATCTTTCTACGATGAAGATACAGATTGTCAGTGTTCTTGTCCACAATCTTTGTTAGGAAAACTGCCTATAATAATCAGACACGTGCCAAGCGACCCTTTCGTCTTAAGCCATGCCGTACGACAGACTTCCAGAAATCCGAGTTTGGGTTCCACGAGTGACTTTGGGCCTAATCAGGCCCAAAACTCAACCATAGCCCACTTTCAGTTGGATCTGACCGGGTCCACCCTTCGTACCTAGACCCGAAAAACATTCTAGATATCGTGGGCCCTTGAAAACCACTTCGTCAAGCGTTGTAGATAGAAGGAAGACACGAGTGATTAATTAAAAAATTATAATTACTTACAATTGTATGATATACAATCGTATGTATATTTTAGTTGGGTGGGCTTCATTGCCGTCCACATTGAATCGTTTAATGAAAATGAAACGACAACGATTACGATTACTCGAGGGGCAGCTTTAATCATGATTAAGCAATTAATTAATAGCATAAACCCTGTGTTGTATTAGTGATTAGAGGAAAAGGTTCGATGTTGTTGAGGACGAGAGAGAGAGAGAGGGAGGGAGGCTGAAAAGGTTAGCATAGTTTTGGGGAGGAGAATGCGGGGGGAGAGCAGAGGATGGAACAACACATGCTTGCTTTCTCGAAACCCATAATTATGGCGGCCACAAGAACACCCCCTGCCTCGTCTTTAAAAGTGCTTTTGGTTTAAAAGCATGACGGTGTTGACAACCGGACTTATCACCAAACTTGATTCATGCATGGCATGGCAACTTATTAACACACTAGTAGTTTTTGACTCTGATTATTATGTTCATTGACACGATTAATTAAATAATTACCTATAATTATACAATAACAATCAGAGATTTGTTAGATTAAGCTTGATTAAGGTAGTAGCCGCACTAACAAACAAAACACTTGGTGTTCTGCTAGTTTAGGTAACTGAAGACAACTAACTTGTATTCATTTCATTGTATTTCTTCCATCACAAGAGAAGAGAAAGAGGCAAAAGTGCTTTTAGAAATGGGGTATCAACTAGAGAGATTACTGTAAAAATGTTGCTTGCTTTGGGGTAAAGAGGAAGGAACGAGTCATCAATCATGGTAGCTTTTACTAAATTATTAATAAATAAAAATTCTGTTATCACGCAAGCTTTTACAATTTGTGTTTCTACACCTTTGACCATTTCTCCTCCTACTTGCATCGTTCAATTCTCTTTGGCAATTTCCATGGAAATTGACCATCTGAGCTGACAAATTAATTAAAAGCATTCAACCCTTGTATAACGCCGTGTTGCTGTCGGCAATTGGGTTTTGTCGTAGACTAGAAAAAGTCAATGCCCCGGTTGAAATTGGAGTTGTTGGTAAACAACTCAACTACTGGTGAAAGATCTAACGGTTGCAATGCGCCGTTGACGGGGAAATCGTGGGGTCCATAAATTATGGCAATGGTTACTTATGTTAAAAGGAGCAAAATTAAGTTTTATAGATAAGAGTTATTTCTATTTGTTTAATTTCGACGAAAGGAAGGGGGACCTTAGTAACATTATATTGTACTTTATGATTTTAATTATATTTTATACGAAGATTAGGGGCTTGGATGTTATTTTACTTGCAAGAAATTGGAAATTTTATTATATTGAAAGCTGAAAGCGAAGTTAAGAGAAGAGGGATTTTCAAAATCCCCATTTTGCTCAAACTGAACCGCGTTTTCTCAGCAGTCACCAACTGCCACCGCCACTGCCGCGGAGATCACCGCAGTCAACCACCACTGAAACGCACCGTTTGATTTTGATCCTAGAACCCTTACACAAACAGAAACAATACAAGTACACATTTCTCTCTTCCTTCTTTATCCTCTCAAACAGATACAGCATGGGAAACTGTAACGCCTGTGTGAGACCGTCACCAACAAAACCAGACTCCAAATCCCACCACAACCACTACCGTAGACGCAAGAAAACGGACAAAGATTGCAAACCCAACCCCTACTCCTCCAGTCCCACCAACCCGATTCACTCACCATCCCCGATCCGAGTCCTTAAAGGCATAATTCCGTTAAGTCACCGCACGCGCATCACAGACAAGTACATCCTCGGCCGCGAACTCGGTCGCGGCGAGTTCGGTATAACTTACCTCTGCACGGACCGTGAGACCAAAGAAGACCTCGCATGCAAGTCCATATCGAAACGAAAGTTACGCACGGCGGTTGATGTTGAAGATGTGAGACGTGAAGTCACGATAATGTCAACGTTGCCGGATCATCCTAACGTCGTTAAACTTAGAGCCGCGTATGAGGACGCAGAGAACGTTCATTTGGTCATGGAACTGTGCGAGGGCGGTGAGCTTTTTGATAGGATTGTGGCTAGGGGGCATTATAGCGAGAGAGCGGCAGCCGGGGTGGCCAGGACGATAATGGAGGTGGTGAGAATGTGTCACGAGAATGGTGTTATGCATAGAGACTTGAAGCCAGAGAACTTTTTGTTTGCTAACAAGAAGGAGAATTCTCTGCTCAAGGCTATTGATTTTGGGCTTTCCGTGGTTTTTAAGCCTGGTATGTGGGGTTACTTTTAGTTTTAGTCTCAAGATTTTGGTTTATTTTCTTTTTTGGGCAGGATTTTGTGATTAGCTTAAGCCTACTATGTTGTTTATGCTTGCTTGAGAGATTAAGTTTCGATTAATTAGCTGGGTTTTGTGTTTAAGATACAGAGACCATTGTCTGTTTTTACGCTATTATTATTTTGATTATTTTGACTTTTTTCTATGGTGATCTGCTGCATACGTGTTGAATTTCAATTTTTCAGGTTTTAAATAATAAGTCTTTGCTTCTCCTTCGAGTTTCGAATCTCAGCTTTAGGCTAGGAGAATATTGTTTTCTGGATTCTTCGGGCTTTCTGGTTCAAATAAGTGACTAGACTTTCGGACTGAAAGTTTTCCAGCTGTTAATGGAATTTTTGTTAATTGCTGATTTCCGAATGTGATTTTGCTTGATTGTGTGATTTACTTTGAATTTCAATTACAGGGGAGAGGTTCTCAGAGATTGTGGGTAGTCCATACTACATGGCACCGGAGGTGTTGAAGAGGAATTACGGGCCGGAAGTTGATGTATGGAGTGCCGGAGTGATACTTTATATTTTGTTATGTGGGGTTCCTCCGTTTTGGGCAGGTAATTTGCTGATTGATCAGGTTAATTATTTTTGTGTTTTTGGTGATAATTTTGATTACTGCTGGTTGGAATGACCAAGTGAAGTTATTTCTTTGAATTTCTTGTTGCAGAGACTGAACAGGGTGTTGCTCTAGCAATTTTGAGGGGAGTTGTCGACTTTAATAGGGAGCCTTGGCCTCAGATCTCAGTGAGCGCAAAGAGTCTAGTTCGGCAGATGTTGGAACCGGATCCCAGAAAGCGGCTGAGTGCTCAACAGGTTCTTGGTAAATCCTTACCAATCCGTTGCAATTGATGGAAAACAGACATTGCAGCTGTGTTTTGTGAATCTGAGATTCAGCTGGTTCAGGTTATGCATGTCTCTGTGAGCATCTCCATGCATGCATGAAAGAGAGAGAACCATTTTGCTGTTTCTTCCCTTTTTTCATTTGAGAGGGTCTCGTTTGAGTATATTTGTACTGATTTCCTTTGCAATGGCTGCAACTGTTTATCTTGGTCCTGTCACACCTTCAGTGACTAGAATGTGAACATACAGCTATAGGAAATTAGTAATGAGCACATCACTTGGACATATCAGTGAAAGCAAGCACATTCACAACCTCATGCACATGCATTTAGTTTTCAAATTTGGAAATTCACATTGTTGTTAGGAGATAATTTGTTTGAGTAGCTATGCATGTCTTTTATTGAGAGATTTGCTTTCACATGTAAGATTTTTAGTTTTGTTGAATTAATTGTATAACTTTTTCTTTTCCCTTCTTGTTTTTGGTAGAGCATACCTGGTTACAAAATTCAAAGAAAGCTTCAAATGTTCCATTGGGAGATATTGTGAGGACAAGGTTGAAGCAGTTTTCTGTGATGAATAGATTTAAAAAGAAAGCCCTTCGGGTAAGCAGCTGTGATTGGTTTATATACAGTGTTCAGCTCCAGTTCTAAGTTTTATTGTAATTTTGAGAAATTCATTAATATATGCGGGTGATTTTGCTTTGTTCAATCAATGGCTGTAGGTAATTGCAGAACATTTATCTGTTGAAGAGGTTGAAGTAATTAGAGATATGTTCAAATTGATGGACACGGACAGTGATGGGAAAGTCTCATATGAGGAACTGAAGGCAGGGCTTCAGAAGGTTGGCTCGAAGTTGGCCGAACCAGAGATGAAGATGTTGATGGAAGTGGTAAATTCCCATTATTACTTTATTTCTTAAAAAGCCAAAGGGGTATAGGCTAGAGGCAGGACAGACTACAGGTATTTCAGACACAAGATTGGAAACTGCTTTACGATTGTTTATTAATGTAATGCTCAATGGCTCTATTTTTATGTTTGTATGTGTGTGATTTATTTGGATGGTTCCTGGTTCAATTTTTTGGGCTACTTCTGAATTAATTTTCTTGTTATATGCCTCGTTAGCAGCAGTATGCTTTCCATTATTTTTTATGCTTTATAATGTGATATTTTGGGCTGCCTGTAGCTTTGCTCCATGGAGATGTTAATGGATGCATTCTATGCATGGTCAAAAGAGAAATCTTCCTTAGAAATTGGAATGTTCCATAGTATGTCTGTTTTAGTAATTTCTCAGAAAATAAAAGTCTGTTTTAGCATTTAATTATTAAACTGAATCACTTGTTTTTTGGCTGAAGTTCGATACTATTTGTGAATTAAAATCACAATTTTTAATAACCTTCCTTTATTATTTTAGTATGGATTGACAATTATTTTCTAACCATTTCTTTGAATTACAGTTATTGCTAAATTGATTTCTGAATTGGGTTAATATTATTCTAACTGTTGGCAATATAATATTCTTCTTTATTTAGGCTGATGTTGATGGGAATGGGGTACTGGACTATGGAGAGTTTGTTGCAGTAACAATTCACTTGCAGAAGATGGAGAACGATGAGCATTTCCGTAGAACTTTCATGTATTTTGACAAGGATGGGAGTGGATATATTGAGTCGGATGAGCTGCGGGAGGCCTTAGCTGATGAGTCAGGCGAAACTGACATTGATGTATTAAACGACATTATGCGTGAAGTTGACACAGACAAGGTTTGATTTCTGTGCTTGAAGTTTATAATAGCCGATTCTCCCCGTGCCTTTCGTCTTCCACGCAGTTGTTTTACTTTTAAGAAACAACACTTCCAAAACACATTGGCTTAGAGCAAGAAAACAACAATTTTTTTGTCAAATTATTGAAGCTTTTTGGCACAAACATGTTGGCACTGCCATAAAATTCCTAGAAATCAAGGTCGGTTGAGAGTTCTGTGGTGTCTGTTTGCTACGCCACTCTTTCTCTCACTTTGACTATATGTGCTTATCAACGGGTGCATTCATGCATTCTTGTGTTTTCAGCACCTTGGCTCAGATGCTCAACCTTTTTGGTGTTTTCTTTCCTCAGGATGGACGTATCAGTTACGAGGAGTTTGTTGCAATGATGAAAACTGGAACTGACTGGAGGAAGGCATCTCGACAATATTCCAGGGAGAGATTCAAGAGCTTGAGCCTTAACCTAATGAAAGACGGCTCCCTGCAGCTTCACGATGCAGCCACTGGTCAAGCTATTGCAGTCTGACTAAAGGGTTCATGATATTGTTTTCGCTCCTGCCCATCTGGGTGTTTCTTTTCTTATTTTTCATATCGACACATTCAATTTGTGCGAAAATGTTAGTTTTAGGTGCAAGAATGACTTGTGGTGAGGCATGGGGAAATATTCTTCGGATAGATTCATCAAACTTTAGTTGGATTTCGGCTGCACGAGAGTGCTACATATTGGCCTAGAGTCGTCTGCTTGCTGCCAGAGATTGTGCTCTCAAATTTCACGTTCCCGTATTTTCTTGTATAGATTTCATGTTGGCGTTTAATGATTCACTCAGCTTTGTACTCCGCACGCATTCTGTATATGATTTTCAGGGATATTTCATCTCTTAATATGTGTCTCAGCTTGGTACGTTATCATGCCTTATATTAATGGGCCAGGCCCGCTGCCCCAAGTAGTTTTCCGCACGTTATCGTTAGTGGGGACCCACGCAATACAAAATCTTCTCCGCCATGGGACACGTCTTTCACGTCTCGAATCCAGGTTTAATAGGTCTCTCCGTAACCGTCAGATCTTATCTCCTTGCCCTTTTTCGTTAACAATCCAACGGTCATTATTCCCGTCACTTCCCACTCTCCGGCCACCCTCTTTATATTTACTTCAAGGGACATCAATCGAAAGAGAAGCCAAAACCAGGAACAGAACCGGAAAGAAAATTAGATGGGTGTCGATTATTATAACATACTGAAAGTAAACCGCCACGCCAACGACGATGATCTGAAGAAGGCTTACAAGAGATTAGCCATGATATGGCATCCGGACAAGAACCCTGCTTACAAGAGAACAGACGCCGAGGCCAAGTTCAAGCAAATCTCCGAAGCTTATGACGTTTTGAGCGATCCACAAAAGCGACAGATCTATGATTTGTACGGTGAGGAGGGTTTGAAATCTGGTCACGTTCCACCACCTTCCACGTCAGCACGTGGTGGACAGGGCCAGCATTATTACCCACGCCAGCATCCGAATCCGTCGTTCCGGTTTAATCCGAGAGACGCGGAGGATATTTACGAAGAGCTGTTCGGATCTGAGAGCAATAGTGGAGGGCAAAGAGGGAATAGGGGGTATAGAGAAGGGTTTTTTAGGAATGGTAATAGTAGTGGGGCAGAGATGAGGAAAGCTGCGGCTTTGGAGAATACTTTGCCTTGTAGCTTGGAGGAGCTTTATACAGGTGCTAAAAAGAAAATGCGCATTTGCCGAAATCTCTACGATGCTTCTGGGTATGTATCTCTTTGCAAATGAGTTCATTTTACATGGTTTGGTTTGATATTGTAAAAATGTGTTGAACTGTATGTGTTTTTATCAATGTTGGACGAAAATGCATCTGAAGTTTGGTGTTTAAGGGCTTTTGTTTTTTGTCATTTATTCTAATTGAATGTAAATTAAAACTAAATCTCTTAAGATTCATTAGAACATTCTGGGAAAGCTGGCTTGGTTTACTCTGGATTCGAATGCACAAAATTTCTAATGTAATTTGCAGTATCACCTTGATTAGCTTATGCATGTCGATGATTGACAAAAACATCGTGATTGGACGGAAATACTACCTGATTTGCTGCACACTTGACCGCCACGGATGACACTGAATATTGAACCAGTTTAGTTGATTGATTTTTAGCATTAATACTCACCTAGCTTCATGTATCATGCTTGAGATTTTATAGACCATAAAGGTTTTGTATATCTAGGATATACAATCTGATTGCTATGGTTTGCTTGCAATCATTTTCTTTTAGCTAACATGGATCATTATTCATCATTTGATTTCATTTTATTAGTCTCTTCACATGTAAACACTTTTGCTTGCCCTTGGATGCCTTTTATGAAATTTTTATGAATCGTTGGATCAACATTTGTTAGTGTCCTATTAGTGGTGCATGATGGTTGCCGTTGTATCTATTTGTTGCTACATATGTCATAGTTGATCATTCTTTCGCTGATAGGTTAATTTTTAGCACGTAGGGCATAACTCGATAGTTTTCGGTTGATTTGCTTCAACATTCTATGGGAAGGACTTCAAAGTCTTTATCTGAAATTAATTTTTCATTAGATGACTACTTGGTTTCCTTGCAACGGTATTTTCATTTGCTTGCCCCACATCTCAGTATTTATTCTGATGCGATAAGCCTGATCTGGGTTTTCTTTTCTACTTTCCCAAGGAAAAAAAAGTTGTGTTATTGCACTGAAATGGCATGCTTAAAGCAGAAAAATTAGGAATTTTTTAAGGGTTTACTAAAGATTAAAATATATTACTTGTGACTTGACATAGGAGAAGTGCTCAAACTTTTGTAAATGTGGATAAGTGAGTAGGAGAGAAAATTTCTGGGATTGAACAGTGTTCTATTGAATCCACATTCTGGGCTCAAATTTATGGGTCTGTATTAAGCATTAGCTATTCCATTAAAGTAGAAGGAGATAGCAAAAAGGGTGTAGAAAAGTGATGAAAGGAATTGGCATAATGGGTATCCCTTCCATTTTTAGTAGCAAGTTCGTGTCTGACAATAGAATGGTTTACTTGGGTAAACCATCCTAATACAACCCATCCCCTCCTTTTTGAGACCAGCCCGCCTGTTTGTGTTTTGTGTTTTGGTTTTGGGGGGGGGTAAGGTTTGGTTGTCATCTGCCTTTGGAATTATCAAAGTTTTGTTTCTTGGGAATCAACCCTTGCTGGACCACAGTATTGTTGCATTTTCCCAGTCCAAGCACAAAAGATCGCCAAGTTGAAACTTTGAGCAGTACAACTTTGAGAAGTGAATCAATGACTCTTTAAATGCCAAATGAAGCCACAAAGTTGCTTGCTGATGGTTCATGGAATGAACTGCAGCTCTGGTTGCCGTAAAGTTTTGTTTGTCAATGGTTCTTTGATGTAAACATTCAAAAATCTTTGCTCATGACTGTAACCAAGTATTTTGCAGTCTAAGTTTGAGATGCTAGTAATGCTTATATCTGGGAATTTTACTGGATTGAAATTGCTATTTTTTAGTTATGCACTCATACACATTCAGGTTAAACCAATATAGATAATCTAGAAGATTTTGCGATGGGGCCAAGATGGAATTGTTAAACCAGTACTTAATTAGAATTAAGGCTACTTAATCCTGTACGGTTCCTGGAAGGATGAGAGTTTGTTATGTTGAAATATATGTCCCAATTAAAGGATTTTGGGTCATCTTCACTTTTCTTCTTGGTTGGATGCATGTAGATATCAATCAAGAAGCAACTTAATCGTGGTTGTTTTGATTAAAATTAAATGGGTTTCTCATTCTTGGTTATGTTCTTATTAATAGAACTTTAGCTTCTATTATTTTTTGTATGGTTATAATTGTTAGTCAAACAAGTCTTGCTTTCTTTACCGTGACAAGTAAATGGTGATAGAATTCCAAGTGAATGGTTGTGTTGGCTTTCTTTTTGATTGTTTCCTACTTCTGTTCTGGATCCGATTAGGCTTTCACATTTTATCGAGGTGCACGCCTCTGTTATTTTTGCTTTATGCGATTAAACATGTAGTTTATTTATTGGCAAGCTCAGAGATTTTCAAAATCATCTTAGAAACTGCAAAGCAGATTACTAGCTAAATTGCTTCTAGCTTTCTTTGTCCAAATTAAATTGATGCCTTTTGTTGTTGATGTCATAAGCATGAGATGGATGGTTGGCTTCTATTCATCAACTTTGACCTGATGCATGTGCAATTTTCTTGCAGCAAGATGAGGACTGTGGAGGAGATATTGACCATCGAGATAAAACCAGGTTGGAAGAAGGGCACAAAGATAACATTTCCCGAGAAGGGCAACCAGGAATATGGTGTTATTGCAGCTGATCTTATCTTCGTGGTAGATGAGAAGCTGCATGCTCTTTATAAGAGGGATGGGAATGATCTGGTAGTAAACAAGGAGATAACGCTGCTGGAGGCCCTCACAGGTAAGACCCTTGACCTGACTACCCTGGATGGAAGAAATGTTATGATTCCACTGACAGATATTATAAAACCTGGTGCGGAGGTTGTTGTTCCACATGAAGGAATGCCAATTTCCAAAGATCCCGGTAAGAAGGGTAATTTGAGGATCAAGATCGATGTGAAGTATCCTTCAAGGCTCACACCAGAACAGAAATCTGAGCTAAAAAGGGTTTTGGGAGGAGTTTTTCCATGACAAATACCTATTAAATTAATAGTGGTTGGTGGTAGATGATGAAATCTTTGTTGGATGTAAATAGTGTGTATGCTGTTGTAGGATGTGAATGGTAGGCAGTTTTCTGGGGCTGGAATTGGGCAGGTAAGGTCCGGGTTGCAGTCTAACTGGGAAAAGGAGGCAGTTAAATTCTGCCAGAGCCTGTCACTAATTTCGTTTGATTTTTTGCCTGTGATTAGGTTGCTGCTATATATTCAGGAACAGAAACAGATGTTCCTTTGGAATTTGAACAGATAGGGGAGTGGCATATTGGCATGGTCACATTTTGACATTGACAAATATAATGGTTAATTTATTGGTTTCGAAAAGATTGAATCCTACTGCTAGTTCTCTTCATTTTGTTCTTTGCAACTCGCCCCATTTTCAATAGTTATGATAAATTTACTGATAACATAATAGTGGTAAGGCACGGTAAAGATAATGACGGACCTGAAACACATCACTCTGCAGTATTTCAATTGGTATGGCCCGAAACATCTTTTCTAAGTGATGAATATTCAACAATTTCTTAAGCCCATTTAGTATAATAACATGCATTATATTTGAGATAATTTGAGACTATTGTATTATGTATATGAGTTAAGGCTGCGGTGAATACCAGAAAATTATTGCATACTTCGAATTGAACAGGTTGGAGAATGACTTTTAGGTGCGGAAACAATTTTGCTAAGCATGGCTGTCAGGTGGGTAAAATACAAGATCATGACATTTTGAAAAGCAACTCTTTGCTTCTCATAAAGTGCTTAAAGATGGGTTAAAAGTAATTTACTAAGCACCTAAAAGTACTTTCGGCGGGCTGTTCAAAATCACTTTTACTCCTCCAACAACAATTTTAAAATGGCCCTTTATAATATGGAACCACGGGCCGGTTTTTCTCTCCCATGAAAATTGAGCTTGTCTCGCCCCTTGTAGATTAGAACGGACCAAACGCAAACTGTGAACGAACTTCAATCTCATCTCATTCAATATTTTCCTTACTATCAGACATAAATTCATCGCCACTGAAACAGAGTGGTCCCTTGTGCTTCCCTGTCTCACTTTCTTCTTGTTCTTTAGTTTTTGTTTTTCATTTTGGGTTGTGTAGTTGTTAAAACTTGGCTTGTATGAGACCATCCAAAAACAAATCTGCCAAGATACAGCTAATTGTAAACGACAAATACTCAGTCTTTTAGTCTTCAAATACAGCCATTAATTGCCATGCAACAGTTGCATAATAGGTCACCATACCTATGAACAAAAGAAATTAGCAACAGATTCCTTTGCCTTCTGGTAGAAAACAGAAAGAGGAATTTGCACATGCCCACAACATACAACTGCTTTTGTCTATCAGCTTTCATACTCATTCCATTAACTCCTCTCCTATTGTTATCATACTACCATTAACATATACTTTCTTTTGAATTACCAAATGACATATCAACTAAACGCCATTGTAGGACAGCCAAACCACAAACTAACATTCACTTATTGTTATTATCATTGAGATGCTAATCACGTCTAACTAAGTTGAGGGATGATTAGCGAATAAAAGTTAGTATTTATTAAATATTTTAACTATTTTTATTATAATTAAATATGATACTGATAAATTTTTTATTTCAAAAATAATTTAAATATCTATAATATTTATTTTGCATCTATTAATTAAATGATTTGTTGTTTCATACTAATAAAAAGTAGTGCAAAAGATGGTGTGGGACTAAAGTAAAGTTAGTCCTCTTTATGCCATAATATTTCTCAATCAGTATTGCAAAAGAATCCTGAAATTCTTGTATTGCTTTTGCTTTTTAAAGAGACTTTTAGACACAAGTATTAAGTAAAGTTCTAAAAGTGCTTAATAAAAAAGCAGCTTGAGAAAAGTGAAAAGCACAGGAAAAAATGCACTTCAATGTGCATCAGAACCCACTTGTAATAAAAGCTAACTCTCCACTACCAAACTCCCATGCTTTTATTCAATCATTCTTTCATTATTGTATTGCATTAACACCTTCTTTTTAAAGCTTTACTTGATTGCAGACTAATCCACAATTATGACTACAAAGTTAAACCTTCTTGTTCATGAACAACTTAACATTATTACTTCAATGCTTATTTATAAGCTTAAGCTCTTGTATTAACTGATAATTTAACGTAACATTAGTGTTTTAATTTTCTTACATTTTGTTTATTTGTATCTTTTTACGTGTCCGTTCTATTTGTTTAAACTTTATTCTCGCTCTTATCTTCGTTCGGTTTAGATCATACGATAGATTCATTCAATATTCATCTTTTACATAAATAATTATCAAAATTTAATATTTTTGTTTGAATTCTTATCTATAAACATCAACTTTTGAGTTAAATAATAATTTTTTAATATATATAATTGTATTATTTTAATATGGGCACGAAGAAATATGAAATTTTATCATAAAATTGCATAAGAAGTCAGAATAATGCAACCAAGAACATGTGGTAATGCTGGATGGCATTAAATTCTTGACTGTATGGAAATAAAAATAGTTAATAATGAATTGGGACCATGTCTAGTCAGGCAGCAGGGGGGAGGGTGCCATTTTCTCTGCCGACTCTCAATACATGTTATCCTGATGAACATGGCCATGGGTAAACTTCGCCACAAACTGAAAACCCTAAAATAAAGAACAAACCCTAGCTAGACACAGACACATGTATCAGTATCAATTTCGTGTCTGCTGTTGGTCACCCATGTGAGCAGCTGTGAATGTTTTGGCCGCGGGGTTGAAAGAAAAAGTATTTTTCTGAGAAACAGTTTGAGGATGTGCTAACAATCTTGCTCCAAATGCAATTCAACGGTGTGGATTGACATCGATCAAACCAGATAAGGATAGCGTGTTAAGAATCGGCGCCCCGGAACAAGCCGATTCCGTGCTTGCGCTTACATACGATAATTTACCCTCCTCACCTTTAAGTGCGTTACGGCTCCGTACGGATTGTACGTACCCTTGGTTAGGCAAGTAAAGTGGACAGATGATCCCATTTGATTTTACTTTCTTTCTGTCATGTCTGCTTAAATGAGACACGTGCCCCGTGGGCAGTGGATCCCATTTTATCGCATTTCCTTCACAATTTAGCACTCGCATGCACATGCATACGCGCTCACGCGCCGGTGGGACATCCATCCATTATTCCTTTCTATATTCTACAAAATTATATTATTTTTAATTATTATTCTAATTTAATATTTAATCAAATTGAGATCTTGAATCAACTCCCGAGTTGTCGCTGTTATTAATTTAATATAAATTTTAAATAAATTTATTCAAAATATGAAAAAAATATATTTAAAATTTAAAAATATATGATTTTTGATATCAATATTTATTATTTTTCTCGTTTTTTATTTTACAATACGTAATAATTTTAATTTATATTTTTAATAAAAAAAAAGAGAATGTGATAATTAATAAATAATATTTATCGAATAAAAAAATATGATAAAAATTAGTAAAATAGAAAATACGATAAAATAGAATTATTTTATTTTATTATTATAACTAATAAGTTGTCATAAAATTTGAAGGGTAATAGCCGGCGGCCTCTACGCCGGGCCACCCATTGCCGGCATAGCATCTACCACGGTGCAATAAGGGAAACAGAAGAGGAAAATAGGCAATAAAGAAAAGACAAAAGGCAGACGAGGAGAAAAGTTCGGGGATTAAGGAAAACAAAGAGGCATCTTATCACTCACTCTTGTGAATCGAATGCAACCCATTCAGAACACAGAGACAAAGATAGCGCGTTCCCCAATTACACATTATCCTTTTGCACTTTCAACTATTTGCATTGTTGCCCCATGTTTTTTGTTTTCTTTTATCTCTTCTTCTTCCACCATTGTTGATTATGACAGCTCATAGTTTATGCCTGTTTCTACTTTTTCATTGGCTGGACGTCGGTGGGTACTGGGTTGAGTATTTACTCATCCG
The DNA here is from genome assembly GCA_019650275.1 of Xylocarpus granatum. Taxonomy (NCBI): domain Eukaryota; kingdom Viridiplantae; phylum Streptophyta; class Magnoliopsida; order Sapindales; family Meliaceae; genus Xylocarpus; species Xylocarpus granatum. Next base: position 462,008 of record BNST01000228.1, read on the forward strand.
TAATAACGCTTAATGCATGAACGATCTTCCTTTCCACCTCCAGAAATTATGCTTCCCCCATAACTAATATCATTCTAATCTTCAATTATGGACAAATATCATGATAATATACTGGTGGAATTTTGGTTTTCAAAGGCCTTGAAGTCAGGTATAAATATAACAATTATGCTTATCAACTGATTGTTATTCATCAACCCAGAACTGCAACGCTTTCCTAATGTGTATGTAAATCCCATTACCATAAATGAAAAGAAATGAAATATCACAATCTTTGTCCACTCGAGATATTTTCAGTTACTCGCGCAATGTGTCTACGAAGAATCATAGATGCATGCGGAATTCGTTGTTCAGGACTTTGTAGTTGGTGTCTTCTTACTTGGAATTATTGTTCATAAAAAAATAGGAGATATATTACCGAAAGTTTTCGAGTTAGGGTATGGAAAAATGCATATATATCGAAATGGCCCAGAGGACAATCCTCTCTCAGCTGAAGATACAGAATGATAATGCACAAATACAAAAGTAGGGTCATTTTTTAAAAATAGGTTATAAGAAGGGAGGTTTTGGATATTTTTTTCAGTTGAAAAAAGGTTGTAGTCTGTTGCTGCATGCTGCCACTACCCTAAGCGGTTCCTCTTCTGGTTGGCTCTTACAGATTTTGGTGTTGTTGGGTTGTTCTCATTTTGGTCGTGGAAGCTTCATATGTGCTCAAAATCAAGTCTTTGTATCTGGGTATTGATTGATTTATCTTCATTTCTCAAGTTTTGGTGAGTTTGACAGGATTTTTATGGTGGTTCGTTAATGCGGTGAGAAAAAGTTGAGAATTTGTATTTGCGAGAGAGAAGATGCGGGAAAATGGTGAAGTTTTGGAGGCTGTGTTGAAGGAAACTGTGGATTTGGTAATAGATCTGAATAAGCTTTGAAGCTTTTTTTACTTTTTCTTTTTGGTTTTGTGTATAAGTTTTTGTTTACCGTTTGTATTTCGGTGTTAAAGTTTTGGGTTCTGTGTTGTTGAGTGCAGGAAAACATACCCATTGAGGAAGTATTAGAGAATCTGAGATGTACCAGAGAAGGTCTCAGCAGTGAGGCTGCTGAGCAGAGACTGACCATTTTCGGTCACAACAAGCTTGAAGAGAAACAGGTACTTTTTTTCTTTGGTTATTCCTTGTTCATTTGATGTAAAGCATTTGCTTGCTCATATTGGGTGTTTTTCAGGAGAGCAAATTTCTGAAGTTTTTGGGGTTCATGTGGAATCCCCTCTCGTGGGTTATGGAAGCTGCTGCTATTATGGCTATTGCCCTTGCAAACGGAGGAGTAAGTGCTTATTTTCTTTGGTTGTTACAGTTTCTGAGAAGTTCTATTTTGTGCGGTTTCCTAAATTGTATTTTGTTAATCTTCTCAGGGCAAGCCTCCAGATTGGCAAGACTTTGTTGGCATCATTACTCTGCTACTAATCAACTCGACCATCAGTTTTATAGAGGAAAACAATGCTGGCAATGCAGCCGCTGCTCTAATGGCCCGTCTTGCTCCAAAAGCCAAGGTATCGGGTCCTAGGCAACATGGTTTCCACTTAAAAATTACAATAATTAGTAAACTTAATCTTTATTGTGTACGTATTTAAATCTTGATTGTGTGAAGATTTACTTTTATATTGACAAGGTGATGCATGTTTAAATTCCTACTATGGTATCATTTCAATTGAAATTGTCAATAGGTTCTTCGAGATGGAAGGTGGAATGAGCAAGATGCCGCCATTCTAGTTCCTGGTGACATAATTAGTGTCAAACTGGGAGATATTATTCCAGCAGATGCTCGTCTTCTTGAAGGCGATCCTTTGAAAATTGACCAGGTGGGTCTACTCGACCTATTTTTGCATACCATACTTCTGGTTGACCTGGGCCTTTTTTTCAGTCTTTTTTTCTTTCACTAAAATTTTTCGGGTTTCCAGTCTGCACTTACCGGTGAGTCTCTTCCTGTAACTAAAGGCCCTGGAGATGGTGTGTACTCAGGTTCTACCTGCAAGCAAGGAGAGATTGAAGCAGTGGTCATTGCTACTGGTGTTCATTCCTTCTTTGGGAAGGCTGCTCACCTTGTTGATACCACAAACCAAGTTGGTCATTTCCAAAAGGCAGCGAGATAAACACTTAGTATTTTCATTCTGGACTTAATATGCCGTGCCTTTTTGTGATTCTGATTCCATGAGTTCTATATCCCCTGATATGTAGGTCTTGACTGCAATCGGGAATTTCTGCATTTGCTCAATTGCTGCAGGAATGATAATAGAGATAATTGTCATGTACCCGATTCAACACCGGGATTATCGTCCTGGAATTGACAATCTTCTTGTACTTCTCATTGGTGGAATTCCAATTGCCATGCCAACTGTTTTGTCTGTCACAATGGCTATTGGTTCTCATCGGTTATCTCAGCAGGTTGGTTAGGTTTCTTGAGATGTATGGCTTTTGTGTGATTTTTGATTTGAGTGATGGAATAATGTGACAATGATGTCTGTAGGGAGCTATCACAAAGAGAATGACTGCGATTGAAGAGATGGCAGGCATGGATGTGCTTTGCAGTGACAAGACTGGAACACTGACGCTGAACAAACTCACCGTTGACAAAAATCTTGTTGAGGTTGGCGGCGGTTTTTCTGATGCTTGTTAAAGTTTTAGTGACTTTTCATGTTTGTGGAATATAATTTCTTAGTGTGTGCCTGAATTTATATTCTCAGGTTTTTGCAAAAGGAGTAGATGCAGATACTGTCATTCTTATGGCAGCTCGGGCCTCTAGAACTGAGAACCAGGATGCTATAGATACTGCTATAGTTGGGATACTGGCTGATCCAAAGGAGGTCACTAACAGATTTTCTAACATTGTTTCCTCTTGATGACAGTTTAGCTATTTAAATGTTCACCGAATTTTTAATATGGTTTTGCCTTCTTTTTGGCTGCCAAAAGGCACGCGCTGGCATTCAGGAGGTACACTTCCTTCCTTTTAACCCTACTGACAAGCGAACAGCACTGACTTACATTGACAGTGATGGTAAAATGCACAGAGTCAGCAAAGGTGCACCAGAGCAGGTGCGTTGTCCTTGCTACCTTATGTGTAGTCCCTTGTTCTTCAAAACTTAAGTCTAATTCCTAGCTGCAATATGATTTTTAGATTCTAAATCTTGCACATAACAAGTCAGACATTGAGCGAAGAGTTCATGCTGTGATTGATAAGTTTGCAGAGCGAGGCTTAAGATCTCTTGCAGTGGCCTACCAGGTGATTGTAAACTTTCATTTTTTAATACTTTTATCTTTTAGTTATCATTCTATTGTATTTATGATATTACCATTACCAATTTTATTTTTTTCATGGATGCAGGAAGTTCCTGAAGGAAGGAAAGATAGTCCTGGAGGCCCATGGCAATTTATCAGCCTCATGCCACTCTTTGATCCACCTAGGCATGATAGTGCAGAGACCATTAGGAGGGCTTTGAATCTTGGAGTAAATGTTAAAATGATTACAGGTGGGCTCTGTTTCAGTTTAAAATTATGTTTTGGCCTGTAGTACTTGTGATTATGTTAATGCATGTTGAACCAAAAATTATTTTAAACGTTGCAACTTATCCAAATTGCGTAAGTATAACTTAACATCACTTCAATAAGTGGAATTCTTTATTCTCAGCATGATTATATTGCTTTTACAGAATGACAAATTTTTCTAAATATGGCTTGAAATGATACACTTCTGGAATGATGACTTCTATTCTTTGCGTGCTGATATTCTTGGAGCTCAGTGTTTGTGAAAGTTTATTTTGAAAACCCAGGTGGATTTATACTATTGATGCCATTGTAATTTTGGCCCTGTCTCATATCTTGCTTTCATGGTCTGCATCTGTAATCTTTAAGCAAATTCTTGGAATTTCCTCTATGAATTTGTCAAGTTTTTATCTTTTCCATTTCAGAATGTAGTGAACATTATTTTTGGGTAGTATATTTTTGTTGCCGAAACTTGTGGGTTCTTCAGGGGATCAACTAGCAATAGGAAAGGAAACTGGACGTCGTTTGGGAATGGGAACCAACATGTATCCTTCATCTGCTTTGCTAGGACAGGACAAGGATGAGTCTATAGCTGCTTTACCAGTTGATGAACTGATTGAAAAAGCTGATGGCTTTGCTGGTGTTTTCCCTGGTATTATTTTTTCTTAATAAACTTTTTTCCCTTTTCTTAATGGGTTTGCATACTCTTTGGTTTCTTTTGATTGAGACTTAGCAGAAACTTTGTACTAGTTACAACAAGGCATAGTTTTAATCGTCTTTGATTTGATTGATTGATTGATATGTGTTTTGGTTCAGAACACAAATATGAGATAGTAAAACGCTTGCAAGCAAGGAAACATATATGTGGGATGACTGGAGATGGAGTCAATGATGCTCCTGCTCTTAAGAAGGCTGACATTGGGATAGCTGTTGCTGATGCTACTGATGCAGCTCGTAGTGCTTCTGACATTGTCCTCACTGAACCTGGCCTAAGTGTTATCATCAGTGCTGTCTTGACCAGTCGAGCTATCTTCCAGCGAATGAAAAATTACACAGTAAGCATCAATTTTGAATGGTCTAGTGTTCTTACTTTTAATAAAAAAAGTTTCTCAACACGTTATTGTTTTCAATTCTGCAGTTACTTTTGGGCTATAATTCGTGGCAGTGATATCATGCAGTTCTAATATTTAGGTTATGAACCTGAATTGGCAATACGAGTGTAATTTATATTAGTTAACTTATCTTCATTTATTTTCCTTTTTCAGATTTATGCAGTTTCAATTACAATCCGAATTGTGGTAAGGGTTACTTCTTCTTTTTGGAGGGTTCAAAAACAGAGAGATATGACCTTATTTCTGCTCTTCATTCTGTGCCACTTGACATGGAAAACTCAAAAAAAGACTTTTTTGCCTGTATATCATATGACAGCTTGGTTTCATGCTGCTGACGCTCATATGGGAGTTTGACTTTCCTCCGTTTATGGTGCTTATTATTGCCATCCTCAATGATGGTTTGTTTTTTTGTCACCTCATTTTGCTTTCTATCTTTTTTCTTATTGACCAATTCCTTAATTTGCGAATATATTTTTAAAAGAATTACTAAATCAAGAAGAACATTTGTCTATATCCAAATCCAATGCTAAGTTTATATACTTGGATGATTTCAGGTACAATTATGACAATATCAAAAGATAGGGTGAAACCTTCTCCTCTGCCAGACAGCTGGAAGCTAGCTGAGATTTTTACAACTGGCATTGTTCTTGGCAGTTACTTGGCAACGATGACAGTTATTTTCTTTTGGGCAGCATATAAAACAGATTTCTTCCCGGTAAGATGCCCTGCCTTCTGCAATTTAGTGATGAAGCTAATTTTGATCTTGGAAGCTACATTTATTTGTTTGCAAACTATTTGTTAATCATTGTTTACGCCAGGATGTCTTATGAATTTCTGTCTTGTCCAATCTAAAATTTCCATCTCTCAATTGAGGTTATGAGTGAGTTGTTTTTTGGTGCCTGCTGAAACATGGTTAACATCCCATATATGATGATATTTCCTTCATTTGTTACTTGCACAAGCTCATGCAATAAGCATACTCTCAAAGACAAAATGCAGATATTCAATAGGAAATTAGACTAAGGGAGGCTGTTGTTGACATCTAGTGTCAATATCTCTCTGTTGTGGATTCATTCAGTTTATTCTTTTAGCTGTGCTATCTGTATACTTGTAGGCACTTTCATAGAAATTGACTTGTGACATACTCCATCATACAATTTACTTGCCTTCTAATTTGCCAGCGGGTGTTTGGGGTGTCAACCCTTGAGAAAACTGCTCATGATGACTTCCGAAAGCTTGCCTCAGCAGTGTACCTGCAAGTGAGCACTATTAGTCAGGCCCTTATATTTGTGACACGATCTCGAAGTTGGTCTTTCTTTGAGCGACCTGGTTTATTGCTTGTGGTGGCTTTTGTGATTGCTCAGCTGGTGAGTCAATTGCTGTCAATTTAATTGCAAATCCTAATCAATAGGTCTGGAAGAATAAGAAACACTGACTTTTGATCTTTCATTATGAGCAGATTGCTACTCTGATTGCTGTATATGCAAATTGGAGCTTTGCTGCAATTGAAGGAATTGGGTGGGGTTGGGCTGGTGTGATCTGGCTTTACAACATCATCTTTTACATCCCACTGGATTTCATTAAGTTCTTCATCCGCTATGCTCTGAGTGGAAGGGCCTGGGATCTCATTATTGAGCAGAGGGTATGAATTGCAACAGTTTGCTCAGAGTCCTTCCTGCAGAGCTTTCTTTTTATATATTATATTTTGATGGACCTTTTCTTCCCTTTGTAATGTAGATTGCTTTTACTAGGCAAAAAGATTTTGGCAAGGAACAACGTGAGCTTCAATGGGCTCATGCACAAAGAACATTGCATGGGTTGCAACCACCTGATACGAAGATGTTCACTGAGCGAACTCATTTCATGGATCTGAATAACATGGCTGAAGAAGCCAAAAGGAGAGCTGAAATTGCCAGGTGACTAACATTATTAGCAAATGTTTTAGCATGAGTTATGCCATATTATCACCCTTTTAATGCTGGACTTAAATTGCAACAAGATGAGCAAACAAAACATTTATGTTTTTCTGTTTGTTATATATGATACATTTTTGTTCTAATGCCATGGTGTAGTTAGACTGTTCTTTGTTACTAATGCATTGGTTCATCTAAGCTTTTTCTTTTTCATGAAAAATTAATTGAATTTGTTTTCTTGTATTGCTTTTCTTCAGGCTGAGAGAACTCCATACACTGAAAGGTCACGTAGAATCAGTAGTGAGATTGAAAGGCCTTGATATCAATACAATTCCGCAAGCTTACACGGTCTAAGAGACCATCCATCAGTACAATCATTTATTAAGACACCTTTCCTGGTGCTTAGATTAAAGACAGTGTAATCAGCATGGTGTTACGAGTTGCCCATCAAATAACAATGTTATTTTGTGCATTATGCTTTCCATTCCAGCACTTCCAAGTGCTGTCATAAGCATTTTTCTTCTTGTTTTTATTTGTACTTTTAGCATTGTCCACTCGATGCCTGCAATATAAGCTTATTGTGCTATGGCATTTAATGTTTATATTAGTAAAGTCTAAGGCCTGTTGTTCCTTAATTACTGTTTTGCTACATATGAACTCTTGATAGTCAGGAAATCGCTATGGTTGTTAATAGTGGGACAATAAGAGCTTAGAAACTCTAGTTTTACAGATGTTGCAATCCTGCTACTATACATTGTTTAAAGTGTTCTCTTTGGTAAATGCTTGATGTATTGTTCACTTCTAGTGGATGCAGAGCCGAGCCGAGCACCTGTTGGTGATGATTGGCTTGTTATCTCATGGTGAATGGTAATTGGGACCTAAATTTTGTTTCCTGATGATGTGACAGATGACAATACTGTGAATGTTATGATATATGAGAGAGGGTATATCAATATTTGTTACATGATAGTTTCAGATTATTTTGTCCATCAATTCGTACATTTAACTTTATTAGTGGTGTTCCATAAAATCTTTTGAAATATCTTCCCATGAATTAATGTTTGACATGGTTGTCAACCAGAAGAGGAGACATTTCATCAATGTGAAACCATCATCAATCTTTGCTCTCAGACGTAAAGAGTTCAAGAAAATAATCCTGAACTTTATAGTACTGGATGGATTCCGAGAAAATAAATCATTACTTCATTGTACTATGATTACTGAATGCTTTAAAGTGAGGACCAAAATTTTCCACACAAACAAGACAATGCATGTCATGTAGGTCCTCCTGCATCTAATTCAACAACAAACTTTGTTGAACAGCTGAGAATCATTATTGTTAATACACTTCATAGTCTAAGAAGGCTGTGTCAAATTCTCACCCACTATCAGCTGAAGATATTCAATGCACTACTCTAGCATGAAACGAATTTTTATCTTCTATGAACATCTTAATCAAACTACAGTTCTCTCAGATTGATTTTTCTCTCCATTGGCTTCAATATCTGAGCGAGATTCTTTGCATTTGTACCACCTGGCGCATGCTAGGAAGTAACCGAAATTCAAAACCTACGAGCTAGCAATCATGCAATAGAAGTAATCCAATCTTCCCCTGTTTAGATCTTCTGGTAACCAATTTCCAGTTGCAGCTCCTTCCGTTGTTTTATGAACTATAGCTATATCAATAAACTACTTAAATAACTTGAATCTGCCAGTCCACAATAGAAGATAGACCCTGCAATGCTTCTCATGTTCTCTGGAAAGTGTTTGAAGTAGAATTCTACTTGTCCGATGGAAGTGAATGCCTCTGCAAGTCCAGCTAGTGCAAGCCGAGGAATCAAGAACATACCAGACATTGATGAAATGGCTCCTCTTCTTGAGTCGGAAATGGCACAGCCATTTGCCCTGCTATTGGCCCTTTGCATGTAGAACTTTCTGTTACTTGCAATCACTTTTCCAAAAATCAAAGGATTAATGATTCACATGATGGGTTTGCATCAAGTAGAAAATCTGTAGTTAATTCTGGCAAGATGGAATTTTCCACAATGGTGCAGTTCTGTCAGAGCCTTGAGACAATTGATTAGTTAAATTTCATAGTAAAATAAACTTATCGATCTTAGCTCATCTAGAACTTCAAATTTTTGTCTCTGTAAAATTTTACCACCAAAACTGAAAGAGTGTATTAGACGTAGTACCAAGAAAGAAGTAAAAGTAGCAAATCCCAACGTCTTCTACCGACTGAAGTAAGTATCACAGAGATAAGCTCCAACCGTGGTACCGAAATTTGTGGTGCCATTGAAGATATTGACAAGTGTTGCAGCTGTAATGTTCTTCATGTTGAAGACAGATGTAAGATAGATCAAGAGATTGGCTAGTGTGCCGATGGCTCCCAGCTTCTCAAAAGTTGCATTACCTGAAAATCATGTCATCATAATTCATATCCAAAACCTGAACTTGCTACTCAACATGAAGAAATTTAACAACAAAACCAAGCACGAAGTAACAAAGTGGCCCCCTGATTTCACCTATGATGAAGGGCATGGCTTTCCATCCTTTGTAATTAATCTTAGGTCCATGATCAAAATTTCCCTCAGCTTTCTCATCGTGCACCATCGCTTATATATTAAACAAAGTATTCTCTTTCCCCATCTTACTAAATTCTTCCGATTCCACTACTTTTAAATCCTTGAAAAGTTACAGAAATGTGAATCAACTACATGGTTTCAAAATCAGGGCAGGATTTTCCCACATGGGAATATTAGGTTTTAAAATTTAAAACTACCAACATCTGGAACGGGTAAAGGTAAGAGGAGGCCCACAAATACAATTTAGCTTGAAAGTGTAAATTTGCCAGTAGTTATTTATTTAAGTCTTCCAAAGAGGTTCAATCATTCGATCTTGATCTGTCGTCTGCTAGTTACATGCTCATGTGATATTGGAATTCATTTACTTTTTCCTGTGCTCGTTACAGAAACCTTTCTTCGTCAGGAAAATCGGGAACCCGGCACACCATCAAACATCAAACTTCTATGTAGACAATACTCTAATATAGTGATACATTATTCAGTTTTGAAAGCTTGAATAAAAGCAGCAACACAGTGCTTTTAGCTAGCTTCGTTTTGTGAAGTTGAAATTCTGAAAAATGATACACTGTTGTATCAGCTTTCAGTATGGATGATTTTTGTTAGCAGTATCTTGTAACTCAACAGCATTAGGTCAAAAAGATTGTTCAACAAGTATGAAGTCTGACTTGAACTATAATGCATTAGTTCAAATTCAAGTGCATTGATTGAAAAAGCTGTCACAAATGGTGTAGTCAATGGTCATTCATAAATAAAAGTCATTTATTCATTCCAGAGTTCTTATCCTTTTTTGCAATTTTACTTCTTTATTTGGAGAATTTTTGTTTCATACTGGAGAACTTTCAGACTGCCGTTTTTCAGGGGCCCCGACGCCGCTTCCTTTATATTTGTACCACTTAGCACAAAATATAAAGAATCCGAAATTTATCAGCACTAATGCAGCAACAAAGTAATAGAAGTAGTCCAGTCTCCCCTTGTTAAGATCTTCAGGCAACCAGTCCCCAGTGGCAGCACCATTTGTTATCCTGTGAACTATTGATATCAAGAAACCACTCAAATAATTCGATAATGCAAATCCAACGAATGTCAAAGATCCTCCGATACTTCTCATGTTTTCTGGAAACTGTTTGTAGTAGAATTCAATTAAGGCAATAATGGTAAATGCTTCAGAAATTCCTACCAATGTCAGCTGAGGTATTAGCCATAATCCTGACAAAGAAGATACTGCACCTCGTCTATGTTCTATGCCTACAGGGTCGGAGAGAGCCAAAGTTCTTCTCCTATCTTCAACTAGGCCAGATATAATCATGGTGATTATGGCTAGAACCATGCCAACCCCCATTCTTTGAAGGCCTGAGATGCCGCCTTCTTTTTTCGTAAATCTTTGGAGCATCGGAACCATGATTCTGTCATAGATAGGAATCCAGATTGTGACGCCAATCATGTTGAAGATTGTGTAAGATGCAGCTGGGATTCTGAAATTGTTATTGCCTAAGCGTCTGTCAGATTGGAGAGCTTGGAAGACTACATAGGTTTGTTGTTGAATCAAAGCGACGTAGTACACAATAGCCGAGGCCCATATGGGAAACACTCTTACTAAAACCTTTGCTTCTTCCACTTTTTGCATGCTGCATAGTCTCCATGGATTGACTGCCGATCCATCCGGGTTGATTTGATCTTCAGGGGTTATGATTGCTGCTCTGTCGAGAAACCTGAAAACATGTTCACTACCTTAAACTGGGTAGAAACCGAGCAACAATACTTCTAAAAATTATCTAAAGAATTAGAGCCTTGTTTATTTGTAGATGGAACTGTAAACGGGGGCTAAGAATTTTTTGATATATCCAGCTAGTTGGGTAATGGCAGAGGAGTAATTCTATTGACTTATTACAAGAAAACAAGAGAACAAAACATTAAAAATAAGATAAATTATTAAGAAGATGATAATTATTGTACGCAGTCTGGTCACCAAATTATAGATGTGAGTTTTCCAAGCTAGCAATTTATAAACAGAATTTTCTATTAAAATTAGACACAATAGTTAGAACAAATTACCCAAATTGTTCGGTATACGGAAGCTTGGAGTTGATACAATGTTTTGGAATATGGTCATAAAAGGAGAGCCGTGGTTCCTCTGGTAATTTCAGTCGCCTCTTCTTGATTGCAGCCACTACGACTTGCACTGCCTCTGTCAAGGGACTGCCATCTGGTTTTACTTTGACATAAAGTTTTGATCCCAGGAAGAACAATGAGCAGGATAAGAACATCAAAAATGCAGGAATTCCCAATCCCAAAGCCCAGCTCACATCGGATTGCACATAAACGATGATTGATAAAGATACCATCACTGCGAAAGTGTAGGTGAAGTAGTACCAGTTGAAGAAGCTGGTGATCCCCCTCTTCCCAGATTCAGTGTGAGGATTAAATTGGTCAGCACCAAAGGCCAAGTTACAGGGTCTAATGCCACCAGCTCCAACTACTAATAATCCGAGCGCACTTAAGAGAAAAGCCAGTTGCCATGGTGTCGCTCCAGGGCATGATCCACTGTCTTGATTTTCGCAGTGGGGCGGGTGCAATTTTGAGATTGCTGCTGTCAAAGTTAGTGCAAGCATCCCCTTGAAGAGAAAATTTTGACACAGTTAGATGATACTATATTTGCACGTTCAAGTCTATTAAAAATGCATATAGGAATGTATAGAGTATTCTCAATTAGTACCAGAAAAGAGGCCACAGAGGCAAATCCCAGTGTCTTATATCGGCCAAAGTAAGTATCACAGAGGAATGCTCCAAGCAAAGTAGCTAAGTTTGTGGTACCATTGAAGACGTTAACAAGAGTTGTGGCTGTGATACTTTTCATGTTGAACACCGTTGTGAAATATATCAAGATGTTGGAAGAAGTACCAGTGGTTCCTAGCTTTTCAAAAGTTTCATTTCCTGCGCAATTTATTATATACATCAAACTCAAAACACGAGATGAGAAATCTCACAACACAATCCAAATGCCATCTCTCTTTATTACCTATAACAAAAGGCATAGATTTCCATCCTCTGTAGTTAAGCACAGGCTCATCGTTAGTTGTGACAGAGGCTTTCTCGTTCTCCTCCATGCTTTCTGGCAAAAAACTTCTGCTGCTTTACTTTCTTTCTGGTTGGTACAAGAATACACTAATTCACATGAATAGTTGATAAAAACCCACAAGTTGTACACCTTTTACTAATAAAATCCAAAAGACTTTCAGAGTTTCTTTCGTCAGAAGAGTGTAAAAGAGGAGAAAACAATAATGGAGCTATATAATAGAGCGGCTATAGATGGAGCCCCCATTGCCTTATTTATAAGCTCTCCTTGGTCATTGGACGGTGTGCATTCACCTCATTAATTTCTGGATGGATGGGGTGAAACCTCTTGAATGCCACAGCTTGGAGATTGGATAGCACATCAGAACTGACCAAGTAAATTTTAGCCTGCAACAAATAAAAAAAGGTTACTAAAATCTGCAAGAATCGTTGAGATGTTGAAATGTCTTTCCCCCTATGCTCTCAAGGGATTCTGACATTTTCAACATCTTACGAATATACTATTATGGGAAAGAAATAGATTGACAAAAACAAAGGTGAAATTAATTATTTTAAGAACAAAAGCAAATAAAATTAGATGGGTACCATGAAGTTGATGGAGAAACTGTTCTTGTCATCGATATACATCAGCTATCTTGTCGTGGTCAAGATTCCTTTTCTTGCGGAAACCTGTCAACAAGTGAATTCTCAACAAGTCCGTGAACACAATTACACTTAAATCATAAGGACTAAGACCCACTTTTCACTGCAGGAAAAACGGACACGCACACAGAGTCGGTGGTTTCCAATTATTTGCAGTTGGAGTTTTCTATACGATGAAATGGTGCATCCAGATAGAACAGATTAAATAGTTATAAGCTTGCACTCAGCCAAAAGAAATTAGAAATTAATTTGTTCATCAAGGAAAGCCCTGTGGATATTATATTAAATATTTCACATTTGGCTGTTGAAACTCAGCTTTCTCAAAGAATGGCAAACTCCAATCAGTCAATAATGACAAAACGCACCTAGCTCGAACCGGCTGGGAGATTCCAGTGGAAAATTTTTTAAGAGTATTCAAAATGATGTATACATACTTGACAAGCAAGCAAAACAAAAGTTTGCTTCGTTGGCTTTGACTACAATATAGTAAGGCATGGGCGGGTCTTTAACTTATCACAGAATGGCCAATCTGTCAACCATCAATCACTAATTGATATGGAGAATGCGCCAAATAGTGTGCAGTCATCAATGTGTATGTTTCTTCTATCTTCTTGCGGGGCTCACCTGTGGCTGAGACTTATCAGCTTGTTCTGTCATCTCTTCTCTTATTCTTTCCTTGTGATATTAAAACTTACAATGTGATGAATTAAGTAAAATTTAACTGACAAATCAAGTTGACAAACAGAATGAGTATTGCTTAATTTTGTATATTCTTACACCATGAAAAATCCTGTATGGATATAACTCTCAATGTATATAACATAAGCCAAATGAAATATGGCCTAAAGTTGAAGCATGTGTCAAACTTCTCTTCTAGTAGTTCAAGGAAAAGCCAACGCAAGGGTCAGAAGCTTTGTAATCAACGAGAATAGTCGGCCTGATGCACTTAGGCGGGATTGCTCACTGCTGCAGTACAAGCCACTTATGGTACCTGCACTCCAGTCTTGGGCATCCAAGGTTAGAGTAAAAATGTATGACGAAGCAAGTAAAGTAAAACCCATTCACCTAGCCATATGATTTTAAGTACCCTTTAATTATTTCTAGAAAAAGAAAAAAAAATATGCATGTGACTCTTGAGGAAATATACAATTCATTCCTGCAAGAAAGTCTAGATTTCCTATCTAATACTTACAGGTGACGTTTGAGTACATTTGGAAAATTGTTTGTAAGCTTTGAACCAGGGCCACTTTATGATACCGTGGATAAATTGTTTCATGGGTTGGTCCAAGGAATGTGAGCTCAGCCATTCAACTTTCTCAGAACTGCAAAACACCATGCTGTTCAGGTCAGACTACATGCATTTTCCATATGTTAGACCTTCAGATACATTCATTCAGGGCGGGGCCAGGTCGAAAGTCCAAGGGGCCCAAAATGTTGAAGAGGATGTAATGAACCCTGCATATTTTAAGGCAACGCTGTTAATGCGACATTATATTAATAATACAGATCATGTCTATAAATGACAGTGTAGAAGGAAGCTTGATGCAATATTTACAGTAGAGCTGGAGAAGAAGAAAAACGATGCGGAAATTGCAGATGATGAAGGGAATAAATTAAGTGAGCAAGAGGTTTTAGACAATATTGTCAGGCTTCTTGTTGGTTGATATCCATCTACTTCTCTTGCCTCAATGTGGGCATTTTATTTACTTGCCAAATCCCCAATGTCCTTGAGAAGCTAAGGATATAGCCATCTGATAAAGGACTGAAAGGCATGATGATTTCTTGTTTGTGATTCGACTGTGTTACTTCTGCGGAAGTTGCAGGAAGAAAACATGACCATAAAAATGAACAAGAAAGAGGATTTCCTTACAAGAGCAGATGTTTCTAAAATAAAATACACCAACAAGCTCTGTAGCTATTAAATTGGCAGAAGGTCTACATGGTTAGCGAGGAACCTTACACTAACAACTGATCATAATTACAGGTGATGGAAGAAACGATAAGAACGGCCAACATTGAATCACTACTAAAGATCTGAGTACATTAACTTCTGCATTTTACTAGTAGCCATTTCAAATGAACAGAATGCATACTATTTGTAATTAGTGCAGATTGAAAGATACCAAAAGGCTGGAAAGTAATTCTCTGGGTACAAATCCGAAAAACTTCCATGATCCAAATGGTGCTTTAATCCTGATAGAAGGAATGTAAGCCCATATATAATAGATGCTAACTTGTATATATAACTAACGCGTTTCGGTTGTATCTATCTTAAGCCCATAGATAACCAGTCCAGCAAGGTCAGGTACGTACCAGGGCTTTGGTTGTGGATCAAGACTGTGCAGGAAACATGCTTGCTCGATTACAAATTGCGCTCTTTCTTCACCACTTGTCTGTAGGACACAGGTAAAGAAAACCCATCAATGTCTTTTTAACTTTGAGTCGATAAATACAAATGTTTTCCCGGAACTACTCAAGCCGGATTCAGATATGATTTATCTTCCACATCGAATACTAGCTGATGGTGTTGAAGTTAAGTCTACCATTTCCAGTGACTTAAAAGAGTAGCTAGCATGTACTTAGATTGCAATCTTAAATCTCCTTTACAAAAGAGTTTGAAGTGCATTACTGTTAATGAAATTTCAAGTACTTGTACTGTAATATACAGGAACTGGACACCAGTGTTTTTCTTCTATGATATCTGTACATTATACGCTAGATGTGACATTGCATCTGCTCACCCCAATTCCATAAAAAGGGCAATTTCTAATCAATCTGTTGGAGACCATTCAAGGCTGGCTGGCTGCCCACAATGTAACCACCATTTGCTTGAAACATAAGCTAGGCATTCACAGCAGAAAGCAGCTACTCATGATTCTAAAGTTGAATTTGTATCATGCGTTGAGTATACATGTGGTAAACATAAAGGCCCTTTTGCCTCCAGTCTAAATTCAAATCAATTCTATCATCCTCCAACTTTGACCCAAATGTCCTCTGAGTTATGGTCAAACGCAAAGCATGCAATTGATTGGAGTAGCCATGCCTGCGTCAATTGAGCCCCATAATACAGTGTCAAATTATTCAGTAACATCTATCAACCTTCCAACCGTAATTTAAACTCAAATTTTGAACAGATAACCTCCAAACTCGTTCTGGGTTCAACAAGATTAGGCTAATCACGCACACCCCATAAAAACAGAAGAACAGAAAAGAAAAGAAAAGGTAGCCTTTGCTGGTAAAGAATCCTTTACCAGGGCATAAAGCGGAACTCAAATGCATGCCTTTACAGGGAACATAGAACTGGACAAGCAATTTCACCGTGGCCCAAAAACCTGTTTGTTACATGGTCTTGAGAGAATTATACCCGAGTCCCTAATTTATATATATATTTATAAATAAATAATAAATTATATCAAATGAAATTCTGAATTCCTATTAAAATAACTCAATTAATTAATTATATTATATTAATTTAAAACCGTCTAGGTTAAGTTAAAAGGAAATAAACTGTTGTAATTAGAATTAAGGACCTATTCGATATAAATACAGAAACTACCATTTTTTGTATGAATATAAAAATTCAGGTACCCAAAAGTAATTATTCCGTAATATCTGCTGCACAGGACGACGTCCTGAGAACCAGTCAGACATGTTTCAATGCATTCGCTGTAAGCAAACGATACTTTCAGGGGTGTACAAAATACTAATACTCTCTACATCGTTCCTTACACGTGTTTACATTTGCATCTAAAGCGAGTATGTTGAATTTTGTACTCGAGGAGAGTACCGTCTTGAGTACTGTGTTTGAATTTCATTGGACAACGGCTACTTATTTGTCGCACAACTTTCCATACACATTTTTAAAAAGCCTGCCTTCCATTTGAAAAAAACATGTGTAAGGTTATTATCATATAACTCCCTAAGATTGATAGAAAATTGCATGCACTGAATAGTTTATGAACAATTCCACTTGTTACCCCTAAATCTTATGTTGACTGTCACCAGTGTCCAGTGTTGGCAACACTTTTTACCCATTATACTTGGGATGATTACTACACTGAGAAATTTGATAAAACCACATTCAAGAATCAATTTACACTGCCAATCTTTGAACTTCAAAGATCAAATTGAAAAAAAAATTTGGAGAATCGAGATGAACTGAGAAGAAAACAACTAAGCTGCAAGCGAATAAGTTTAACAGGAGAAGTCTCCATCGAGACTTCTCTTTTTTGATTCCCACAAACAGAAACACCCCACAACTAGAAAAAGAATTTGATTTTGTCCACAAGATGCATGGAAAACAGTAGCAAGATAGTTAAAACTATCATCATTTCTGCAAACAAATGCAGGGTTAGGACACAAGTAGATGGCCTTCATCCATCAGAACATTTGCAAACACATGAGCTGACTAATACTAGAAACAGTGGGGAGGTAAATGTAATATTTTACGAGTTATTTTGAAAAATCAATTTTTTATAAATATTAGGGGAGTCAATTGATAATACCCTAAAATATTTAAATAATAATAATAATAATTGTCCTCCTCTCACTTTAGTGCTTCAAATAATTATTAGTTTTGCAATGGGAGTTCAAACTATCATCAAATCTCCTTCTCCTTTCTCGGACACTGGTGTCATTACTGCTTCTCGTCCCTCTAGCTGAGAGTGAACTCATTGTGCAGTGTCTTAGTGGCACAGAAAGAGCTACACTCATCCGAAAGACCCATTTGCGAGGAGGAACGAAAATGGGTGTATTGGTTTTGATCTTCTCGTTAATTTATGCAGCAACTCTCTTCAGCTGTTGCTGCCTTGCTCTCACTGAAGATGGTAAAAAATAATAATAATAATTCCATTTCATATTCTATGTTGAGTACTTTTTTGTATTTGTTCTTAGTGTTTATTTAGGCCAACCTGTTTTGCTGGTGAGAGAATGCAGTTCGAGTGTGGTGCTTTTATTGGTAGCTAAAAAAATCATGGTTTTTTTTGGTGGTAATCTGTTCAAAAAACAGCCTTAGCTAAAGAAGGGAGCTCAGGCAGTGTGACTGTATACAAGCGTCCTCCTTCGAAAGAATGGATCTCTGATTTGGATTTGCAGGTTTTGTAAAATGGGATATTATTTTAGAAAGTATAAAGATGTTTTCAAAAAAAAATTAAGGACTTCTACAACTGCTACCTTTAGGCGAAAAAAAAACCCTAGTTTTTAACTTATGTTTAAATTTGCTGTTAGTATTATAATGAAGTTTAATCTTTTATAATCAAATGAGAGTCCATTTGAGGTTGAGGTTGGGATATTTTTGATGATAACTCCTTGTTTGCCAGGGGTTACATTGCTGGAAATCAAAAGCACTTTGAATGATAGTAGAAACTTGCTTGGTAACTGGAAAGCCACTGATGAATCTCCATGCAAATGGACTGGCATTTCCTGCCACTCCCGTGATCAACGAGTCCGCTCTATGTATGTCACTTTCATTATTTACATATTCATTCTAGTTTTCTATTTTCGTTGTGTCTAATTACCGTAAGCCTTTTTCTCCCAAATAACTAATGAATCCATATGATGGGTTATGCAGAAATCTACCATATATGCAATTAGGAGGCATTATATCTCCCAGCATTGGTAAACTCAATAGATTGCAGAGACTGTGAGTTCAATGTCCTACCTCTTCTTCTTTTCTCTTTTCCAGCTCGGGACACTAAATAAACTATTGATATCTCTTTGATTGTAATTTTGTTTTCAACCTGAAACAGGGCACTTCACCAAAACAGCTTACATGGATTTGTTCCTAATGAAATTACAAATTGTACAGAGCTCAGAGCCTTGTAAGTGAACAGGGCAAAGGAATTGAGTAATTATTGATATTAGATATTTTCATCCATGTGTATTTTCTAGATGTACCTAATGCCACATGTTGTAATTGATCATCAATGTAGGTACTTGAGGGCAAATTATCTTCAAGGAGGAATACCGGCAAATATTGGAAACCTATCCTTTCTCTCTATATTGTAAGATATCTTCTTGCCCTTCTATTGCTGGTTCCAACTTTTGAATCCTGGTTGATTGTATATTTTTACTTATACCGGAATTTTGAATTTAGGGATTTGTCAAGCAATTTACTAAAGGGTGCTATACCTTCCTCTCTTGGCCGTCTCACACATTTGCACTACCTGTAAGTTTAAATGTGTTACAGTTACTTTTATAAACTTGAGTATTCGATGTTTTCAATTTAATGTATTGCAGACAACTAGGAGAGTGTCTTGATTGTGTATTTTTTGGTGCTCTTTCACACAGCAACTTGTCCACCAACTTCTTCTCTGGTGAAATCCCTGATTTTGGTGCCCTGAGTGCTTTTGGAAACAAGTCGTGAGTACTTATGATATCTTGTTCTTTTATTTTTTCTTATGAATGTAAACGCCTGATCAAATATTTTGGGCCAACTAACATTTGACAAATTATTATGTCATCTATCTCTTCTTTTTGATACAATATCTTGAATTGCTTTCCTGTAAGGAGCATTTGGATGTATTCATGTTATGTGCCATGATTTGAATGGTATGCAATGATATTCTGTCTATGAAGTGTCATAAGTCATCCCACTAGAAAGGAATGCTGCTCCTGTGTGTCCATCTGGTATGGATGACTATGGGCAGGCATGATTCGCTGTTGCCTCTCTAAGGGGTCAATAAAGTCAGGTTTGCTTGGTTATATCCTCACTGGTTAATGTTGCATCCTAGCTCTAAATGGCTATCTAATTTGGTACTCATGAGAACTATCTACAAATGAAACATGCAATTCTGGCACCTTCAAAATTGTCTCTCATAAGAGAAGTATAGTACTGCCAGCACTGGGCTCTTGATTGTCACTTCTGTTCTGTTTCATTGTCCATTCGGAGCTTATTCTAAAACTACATTGCTTATGCAGGTTTATTGGAAATTTAGATCTCTGTGGCCGACAAGTGCACAAGCCATGTCGAACCTCCATGGGATTTCCTGCTGTGCTACCTCATGCAGGAAGTGATGAAGTTGCAGGCAAGTATTATTTTGTGTTCCTTTGGCAAGTATTATTTTGTGTTCCTTTTGCAAGATAAGAGATATCCCGAGCAGTACTGTTCCCTGCAGTTAAATTATTAGAAAAGCTGCTTCATGCAAATGGGTATCCACACACTAATATTTGTTTATTCGTTGCGGGATTCTGTAGTTCCTACAAAACGATCCTCTCATTACATGAAAGGAGTGCTGATTGGTGCCATGTCCACAATGGGCCTTACACTTATTTTGCTACTTGCATTCCTCTGGGTTTGTTTGCTGTCAAAGAAGGAAAGAGCTTTGAAGAGATACACTGAAGTTCGAAAGCAAGTTGATCAAGAAGCAAGTAAGATTATGAATATTTACCAAGAGGCTATGCTTTTCCTTTTTCATTCTTTTTTATTGCTGCTAATTTTTTAAATTCTGCAAATAGGTACGAAGCTCATTACTTTTCATGGTGATATGCCATACCCCTCATCTGAGATCATTGAGAAGCTGGAGTCTCTTGATGAGGAAGATGTTGTAGGATCAGGAGGATTTGGTACTGTATACAGGATGGTCATGAATGATTGTGGAACATTTGCTGTTAAACGAATTGATCGGAGTCGTGAAGGATCTGATCAAGTGTTTGAGAGGGAGTTAGAGATTTTGGGTAGCATCAAGCACATAAATTTGGTCAATCTGCGAGGTTACTGTAGGTTCCCTGTGTCAAGGCTTCTCATCTATGATTATCTGTCTATGGGCAGCTTAGATGATTTGCTGCATGGTAAGTGTAAGCATTTTCTTTCTATCCAAACATGTTTTGTTGTATAAGGTCGACAAAGTTATCTTAACATACAGATGTAGCTTTAGTAAACATTGGAAAATAATAATGTATTTAATGTGTCTTTTTATATTTGCCTTTGACCTTCCAGAATGTGCCGAGGGAGTGCAATTGCTGAACTGGGGTGCACGATTGAAAATAGCCCTTGGTTCTGCCCGGGGGTTGGGATATTTACACCATGACTGCAGTCCAAAGATAATTCATCGTGATATAAAATCCAGTAACATTCTTCTTGATGAAAACTTGGAGCCCCATGTCTCTGACTTTGGTCTTGCCAAGCTTTTGGTAGATGAAGATGCCCACGTCACAACTGTGGTAGCTGGCACTTTTGGCTATTTAGCACCAGGTGCCTGTTCATTGCATGAACATTTTATGCCTGCATTTGTGTGCAGTTCCCTGTAGTAGCAGCCATTTATCCAGTCACTGATTGGTGTTTTTGTCTTTCCTTTTTTCTTGCATCATTTGCTCTGAAATAGAATATCTGCAAAGTGGGAGAGCTACTGAGAAGTCGGATGTCTATAGCTTTGGAGTTCTCTTGCTTGAGCTTGTGACTGGGAAAAGACCCACTGATCCGACTTTTGTAAAGAGAGGCTTAAACGTTGTTGGTTGGGTAAGCTCTTCTGAATTTTCATTCTTGATTTACCCAAGTATCACATAAGCATATATGGTTTCAAACTTATTTTGTGAGGACACGAAATAATTATATGTACTTATGCAGATGAACACTCTACTGAGAGAGAATAGATTGGAAGATGTAGTGGACAAACGATGCACTGATGCTGATCTGGAAACTGTAGAAGCCATTCTTGAAATAGCTGGTAGGTGCACAGATGCAAATCCAGATGACCGGCCATCCATGAATCAGGTTTTGCAGCTGCTAGAGCAAGAGGTCATGTCACCTTGCCCGAGTGATTTCTACGAGTCCCATTCTGATTATTGTTGAATGGTCCAGAACTATCCGACTGACTATACATTCAGCTAGATTGTGTAATTACCACCTCTTTATTTTTCAAGTGTTTTGCCCCTCCTTGGGGCCTGTATATCATCCTTCTCGTCGGCCAGTGATGGATGTGCCTGCTATCATGAACCTGTTGAAGTTGGAGTTTCCATTGTTTTTCTCGTGAGATTAAACCAGTGTATGAAATTGGTTGGTTTGTTCCAGCTACGGTAAGCTTTCTAGGGCATCTGCCATAATTATTTCTACATGTCAATATTCCAATGGCGGACCCAGATGGCCAATAACGACTTAAGGTGAGTCAAACTCTACTTTGGAAGGAGAACAACGACAGTTATTATCATATTTAACTGGAAAACAATACTTGTGAGCAGCAGCAAGTTCATGAGAGGGGGCGCAAAGTATTGGGTGTACTGTGCTCACGAGCCGCCGCAAATATGGTGATTTCCATTTTCTGTCAAACTTCAAATACGATTTGCGCAGAAACACCTGTAAATAGTCAATAAATAAAGACCCCGTAGAATTTGGGCGGCAGGAACTTCACCCTGCCGTTTTCCTAGTCTAGTCAAAACTTGATTGGTGTCTGGTCTACACGCACCGTAGCTGGTAGCTACATGCTTGGAATTCCCCCACCAACAAGCTCAACTTTAACCGTGTTTCACTGTAAAACATCAAGATGTAACGATGAAATTAATGCATCTCATTATTTCCTTCCATTAATTTTCTTGCCTACTTTTGGCTATCTTCAACATGACAGAATCTATGCCGCCCAGAAACAAACTGGAAGGCTAAGTAGCTATAATCGCCGGTGGAGCTAGTGGCATCGGAGAGGCTACTGTACGTCTTTTCGCCAATCATGGCCCGCGTATGATTGTTATCGAGGATATCCAAGACGATCTGGGCCAACAACTAGCTGCCTCAATCCGTAGAGACGTGCCACTACGTCCATTGCGATGTTAGAAGGGAAGATCAAACCAAAGCATTAGTCGATTCCACTGTTCAAAACTATGGTCGGCTCAATGTCATGTTCAGTAATGCCGGGGTTCTAAGTAGCTCAGCTCAGACTGTCCTTGATCTTGATTTTGCTGGCTTAGATCGTCTGTTTGCCATCAACGTCCGTGGCAGCATGGCCATCAACGTCTGTTCAAAACTATGGTCGGCTCGATGCCATGTTCCCGCCTGTTTCAGAGATAATAAGCAGCATAAATCCACCGTGGATGCACGAAATGTTTCTTCTATTCCTTCGCCCACCAACAATCCTTGGTTCCTCAACATGCTGACACTGCATGAGTCAATGCCGAGTCGCGTATAGTTCTGCATGCAGCTCCCAATTCCCCAGCCCTCACCTCTAGTAAAGGAAATTTCTCAACGTCACCGAAGAGTAAGGTGCAGCCTGCCAAAATCTGTCTACGGATGTTCCCCAATAAATCCCTAACATCTCGGTCGGCAAAATTCGCAGGATTGTCAAAATAAAACCCGTGAATTGTTTTCAGAACTCTAAGAAAATTTGCCAGTTCCCCATTAACCTCACTTTCATCGGTCTCCTGCTCGGAATAAGATTTACACTTCTTCCTTGGCCCTTTAAAATTGTTATACGATACCACCAACATCAGATTCTCCTTGTGCTCAGTCCACACGTCTTCCGTATCATCAACGATAATAATACCGCGTTCTTGTCCCAACACAAAATCAAGAGTCTACTTTTCACCGTGCTCAGAATCTTCACGAGTAATTAGCTTGGAACTGATGTAGTACTCGCACTTAGGATCAAGCAGTTTAGCTATCATCCATGCGTCGATTACCCATGTTGCATATATATAGGTCATATATGGTGCTCACTTCTTTAAGAAAAGTGCGAACATAAGGCCGCAACTTCACCAAGATTCCAGAAGAAATCTTCAACAGGTCACCGTCGGATGTACTTCCGAAAGAACTCGCTCGGGTCAGTACTTGTACGTCTTCAGGAACTAACTTGTCAAAGGTTATTGCATGCATCAGGGTATGATCTAAATAAAGAACTAAGTGAAGCTTATTATGACGAAACACGATATCAGAGTTTATTTCTTTCAAACGGGTAACTTCCTCCTTGCGAAACCTTAAACCCTTGAGCATATAATCGAATGCTGCTTGGTTTACATGCGATATTATTATTAAGAGCATCTATGAAGACAGATTATTCAATAGCAAATGATGAAAATGAAAGAAGTATCACTAACCAACCTTTTGCCTTTGCGGAAACATTAACATCACAACCACGATTGCCTCAACAAATCGGCAATCCTTCTCCTGTTTTAAGCATCGTATTCAAGACTACTTTGAAACGAGCCCAGAATTGAAATTTGAAGATTTTGTGAAAACTTTGAAAGAGAGAGGATTAGTCGCTTAGTTCTACTTGATGCTGTTTGATATGGGTGCAATGGAGCAGCGAAGAAACAAAGAACCGAGACGCATGATTGAAGAGAACCCAGATTTGTGAAAGCCTTATTGCTTTGTCTTAAGTAATAGTTTAAACTCTACGATTGAACAATTTATACTCCGAGTTTTAAAATTTTTTTCGGAAGGATAGCTCGTACTTGATTATTGAATCAACAGAAGTGAGATTTATTAAAAAAAAACAAACTATACAATTCTCTCAATGACAATGAGTGGAGCAGATCACTCGATTGCTACACATTCAACGAAATAAGTGACTAGAAAGGAAATCACCAATGACATTACTCAGGATGTGACAACAAAATATAATCTAAAGTGGGAAATAATCATTTTCAGATTGCCTACTCCATAGATAATAAGCAGCATAAATCCAACGTGGATGCACCAAATATTTCTTCTGTTCCTTCGCCCACCGACCATCCTTGGTTCCTTGACATGCTGACACTACATGCGTCACTGTCGAGTCGAGTATAGTTGTGCATGCAGCTCCCAACTCTCCTGCTCTCGCTTCAAGTAAAGGAAATTTCTCAACGTCACTGAAGAGTAAGGTGCAGCCTGCCAAAATCTGTCGGCGAATGTTCCCCAAGAAATTCCTAACATCTGGGCCAGCAAAATTCGGAGGATTATCAAAATACAACCCATGAATTGTTTTCAGAACTCTAAGAAAATTTGCCAGTGCGCCATTAACCTCACTTTCATCGGTCTTCTTCTCGGAATAAGATTTATACTTCTTCCTTTGCTCTTTAAAATAGTTGTATGGTCCCACCAACATCAGATTCTCCTTGTGGTCGGTCCACACGTCTTCCGTATCATCAACGATAATAATACCGCTTTCTTGTCCCAACACCAAATCAAGACTCTTCTTTTCACTGTGCTCAAAATCTTCACGAGTAATTAGCCTGGAACTGATGTAGTACTGGCATTTAGGATCAAGCAATTTAGCCATCATCTCTGCGTAGTTTCGATTACCCATGGTGCATATATATATGTCATACATGGTGCTCGCTTCTTTAAGAAAAGTGCGAACATAAGGCCGCAGCTTCACCAAGAATCCAGACGAAATCTTCAACAGGTCACCGTCGGATGTATCTTCGAAAGAACCCGCCCTGGTCAGTAAATGTACGTCTTCAGGAGCTAACTTGTCGAAGTTTATTGCATGAATCAGGGTATGATCTAAATCAAGAACTAAGTGAAGCTTTTTCTGGCGACACACGATATCAGAGTTTATTTCTTTCAGACGGGTAACTTCCTTCTTGCTAAACCTTAAACCCTTGAGCATATAATCGAATGCTGCACCATATCCTTCATTCATTCTTTGCGCACAGTAAACGCACAATCCATTGTAAATTGTAGGGTGAGCACATGCATTTGTAGAAGAAGAAAAATGCTGATACACTTGTTGCACAGGCTGAGGCCGAAGAGAGTGATAAACATCCATGGCGACGAGCTTTGATTAAAAAAAATTTGTAGAATGAATGATGTCTAACTGACTCAAATCTCAATATATATATATATATATATATATATATATATATGGGGTCGTAAATTGTCCTAAACTCATTAGGATCCGCGGCAGCGTTTGTTTCCTATTTTGCTTATAGCATTTTACCTCAAATCCTTCGTAAATAGGATCATAATTTGTCCTAAACTCATTAGGATTCGTGGTAGTATCTGTTTCCTATTGTGCTTTTCTTATCTTATCTCGTTTATATACTTAAAATAATTACTAAATTTTAAAAATAATTATTATTTAATTTTAATTTTTTTAATTATATATAAAAAAAAATAATGTTAGTTTAAAGAAAATAGGATTTTGGCAGTGAGTTGTGGTGAATTAGACTTGATTATAATGTTCCCGGGTTGGGTAATGAAGTATTTCTATTATTATATTTTGACTAGGCAAAATAAGAAAGAGGAGTGATGTTGCATATATCACTATACGTTTTAAAGGAGGAGTCTCAAACTATCTAGTACAGAGTTCACGCTCACATCACAATCACAAACGCCACGACAATGATAGTCACCCTTTCACCTTCTTTGAGCATCGTCTTCGAGACTAATTTGAATCGAAACCAAAATTGAAACTTGAAAAGATTTTGTGTAAAAGTAGAAAGAGAGAAGATTAGTCACTTGGTCCAATTTGATGCTGATTGATATGTAGCAGAGAAGAAACTAAGAGATCAGACGCATAATTGAAGAGAAACCCACCCTGAGAGTTTCATTACTGAAAGGATGTCCTAATTTCTTTGAATTACCATTTACAAAATTAAAAAAATAAAAAAGGAAAGATGTGAGTTTATTTAAAAGCAAAGGGCATTTTTGTTGGTGGGTTCTTGGCAATTCGGACTTTATCTTTTTATCAAAAGGTAACAATGTTATTCCATTATAACGTTTTGTTTAATCAAAATATTTCCCAATTATCGTCATCTAACTTAAACATTATTACATTACCAAATTTTAAGGGAGAAAGAAAACCTTAGGATAATGACCCAGAGAACCCAAGAACCGACAAGTGTCTTCTGTAACACTACCGTAGAGAATGAACGGAGGACAAAACTTGGCAAAGAGAAAAATATACATGGGCTTCGCATTAAACTGTAATTTGTTGTGAAGGCATTGTGGAACAAAAATATTTTAATGCAAACACACAAGTTGAAAATAGCAGGGCAAGGATTTGACTAAAGCATGTCTCTCCACCGATACATTGGCATGGATATGTATTGACATGGTAGCCTCAGCCTCTGAAGCATCTAATCCTTGCTTTTTACGTCAAGTCTAGTCATGATTGTGACTAGCCATCTAACTGGGCAACGCTTGCTAGCTTGTATGGCTGAAAAATTGTCCACGTTCAAACTAAAGTTTAAGCCACTAATTTCCTTTCGGCATGAAGATTTTGAGCCACATTTTGGTTACTGCCTGAACATCTAATTGTTTACTTCCATTGCCTTTTCTGCATGTTCTTATCTTTAAGAGTGTGAACTTGTAAGCGATCACAGTAGTACATATACTGAGATGGAAGGCATGGAATCAGGCTAACCTGGTAATCTTACAACAAGCTAAGTGGATTACACATAGAACTTGCCAGAAGACAAAATTCAATGAAGTCATCAATGACCTCATAGTACTCCCTGCTGGACACTCGAAGAATAATGAAAAATCATGGGTATTTATAGCCCAACATTTCATCGGTTTACTCAATTCAGTTTTTCTCAACAAATCATTGCCCTGGTTATATATTGAAATTGTATATCTACAATAATGGCGGAAAGTATGCTGCCCAGAAAGAAATTGGAAGGCAAAGTAGTGATAATCACAGGTGGAGCTAGCGGCATCGGGGAGGGCACAGCTCGTCTTTTTGCCAATCATGGCGCACGTATGATTGTCATCGCCGATATCCAAGACGATCTTGGCCAACAAGTAGCTGCATCAATCGGCATAGAAAAATGCAACTACGTGCACTGCGATGTTTCTAACGAAGATCAAGTCAAAGCATTAGTTGATTCGACGGTCCAAAACTATGGTACGCTAGACATCATGTTCAGTAACGCCGGGATTCAGAGTAGCTCCGATCAGACTGTCCTTGAACTTGATTTGTCGGGTTTGGACCGACTGTTCGCCATAAACGTCCGCGGCATGGCTGCATGCGTGAAACATGCTGCTCGAGCGATGGTTGAGAAGGGCGTGAGAGGTACCATCGTATGCACGGGGAGTGTGACGGCCAGCACCGGCGGTAAAATGAGCACTGACTATTTCATGTCAAAGCACGCTGTTCTGGGGTTGGTTAGATCGGCAAGTGCGCAACTGGGAGCGCATGGGATTCGGGTGAACTGCTTGTCACCTTCTGGAGTGGCAACACCAGGTGCGCTCAGAGCTGCTGGTATGGAAATTGAGGAAATGGAGAAAATGAGCGAGAACTATTTTCCACTAAAAGGGGTTATTCTGAAAGTGAAACATGTTGCAAAAGCTGCGTTGTTTCTTGCATCTGAAGATTCTGAGTTTGTGAGCGGCCATAACCTGATTATCGATGGTGGCTATTTAATATCTAGGCCGTAGTACTGACTCATAATGTTCGGTTTGCATTTTCATTTCCTGGGAAATATGGTTGATACAATTATACAATTGAAGCATAATTTTGTTTCTTGGAAATAAGATTCTGAGTTTGTATAACCTGATATTATGCAAATGAAGTATGTCTGCATACATGATACAGAGACAGTCAATATATATACATATATATATATATATATATATATTTTAAAAAAATTATGATCAAATTTAACACTAATAATAATTAATTTCCTATTAAAAATTTAGTTGAATTTATTACAATAACATTGTAATCATTGTTTAATTAATTTTCGATCATCATGT
Source organism: Xylocarpus granatum (assembly GCA_019650275.1). NCBI lineage: Eukaryota > Viridiplantae > Streptophyta > Magnoliopsida > Sapindales > Meliaceae > Xylocarpus > Xylocarpus granatum. The sequence goes on from BNST01000228.1 coordinate 490,463, forward strand.
GTTCCATGTTTAAGTTAAAGAATGACTGTTGAAATCGAAGGATCTTAGACGCCATTAATTAGACGCCCTTGTGACAAAGAAAAGACACATGCCCAATTGTCAGTCAAACATTGTCTGTCTTAACCTTTCTGTTCAAAACATCTAGTTAGGTAGAAGGGGCCAACGTGCAGGGCCCAAGAACAGGCCGGTCCTAAAGCTACCAACGTCGCATATATCAACCTTCGTCGTCGAAACAGAACATGCATGGTTGTGCCCAGTTGTAATATTTGTGTGTTATATGATGAAGAACAAACTTGAAGGCAAGGTAGCCATAATAACCGGCGGAGCAAGCGGCATCGGAGAAATCACTGCACGTCTTTTTGCCGATCACGGTGTCCGTATGATTGTTATCGCTGATATCCAGGATGAACTAGGCCAGCAAGTGGCGAAATCAATTGGTAGAGATAAGTGCAACTACGTTCACTGTGATGTTACCGAAGAAGAGCAAGTGGAGGCTTTAGTTAGATCAACGGTCCAGAATTACGGTCAGTTGGATATCATGTTTAGCAATGCTGGGATTGTAAGTAGCTCTGATCAGATTGTTCTTGATCTTGATTTTTCGGCCTTTGACCGGCTATTTGCAATCAACGTGCGTGGCATGGCCGCCTGTGTAAAACACGCAGCGCGTGTGATGTTGGAAGGAGGCGTGAAAGGGAGTATTGTGTGCACGGCTAGCGTTGCAGCTACTCACGGTGGCAAAAGGCGGACGGATTATCACATGTCAAAGCATGCACTACTTGGGTTGGTTCGATCAGCGAGTCTACAGCTGGGGGTGCATGGTATTCGAGTGAACTCCGTTTCACCGCATGGAGTCGCCACGCCTTTGACTTGTCAAGCGTACAACATGTCTGCGGAGGAAGTCGAGAAGATTTTTGAGCCACAGACACCATTGAAAGGAGTGGTGTTGAGAGCAAGACACGTGGCGGATGCAGTGCTGTTTCTTGCATGTGGTGACTCCGAGTTTATCACTGGACATGACCTGGTTGTCGACGGCGGGTTCCTCTGTCGGTAATCCACCGTTTCGGCAGAATTCGGAATGCTTGTAGCAGCAATGAGGTCCAATAGTTGGCGTTATCCAATGTCATTGCCACAATTTTAAGGTGTAAAATTCACCTTGCGTACGGCTTTCAATAAGTAGATTGATTGTTTTTGTTTGGTATTCCTGAGTACTGTTTTTGTAGCTGGGCTTTTTCAATAGACACTTGGGTTTGTTTCAGCGACATAAAGCAGACCAACCAATAGAGTAATAGCTAAGATGAGCTTGCATTATTACATAGCATTTTAGCTATGGAT